>JASPKZ010006445.1:0-524541 GCA_030220185.1 Diploptera punctata | reverse complement strand
AGAGACAAGAGAGGGAAAGAGGGAAAAAGAGGAGGAAAAGTATAGAGACAAAGAGAGAGAGAAAAAAGAGATGAAAGAGAAACATAGAGAAAGGAGAGAAAGAGGCAATAGAGATAAAAATGAGATAAAATGTGCTCTTGTATTAAAGGGGGGTAAAGAGAGAGAGAGAGAGGGGCAAGAAGAGAGAGAGGAAGAGAGAGAAAGAGAGAGAGAGAGAGAGAGGGAACGAGGGAGACAAGTAGAGATAAAGAAAATGATGGAGGAATGGAGAGATAGAGAGACAGAAACGAAAGAGAAATGGAGAAAGAAAGAGAAAGATATAGAAATAGTGAGGAAGAGAGAGAGTGAGAGAATGAAGGGACATATTCAAAGAGAGAAAAACCAGAAAAAAAGGATAGGGAGGGAGAGATATAGGTAAAAAGTGGAAGAGGGAGAGAGAGAGAAAGAAAAAGAGAGATGGAAAAAGACAAAATGAGAGAAAAATAAAAATACAGGAGAACAGAGAGATAGACAAATGTAGGCTTAATTGATGTGTAAGTTGTAATTACTAGCTTGTTTGACGGATGTAGAAACCATTCAGATCTTTTTGAAATAATAATTCTGTGAAACAGTTTAACAACTTTATGCTTTCCAAAGAGACGAGCTGTACTAAAATTAGTTACATATAGACAGTCAGGGTCATAAGTTTTCGATATTACTTGTGAGTAGAGGAAACGACCTCTTATAATGATTGAGTATTAAATCCGAGGGCTTAACATATTCAGTTAAACATGTTGATTAAATTAATACAACAACCCATCAAATCTCTGAACTAAACCGAATATTCAAACGATCTGCTGACTATTACTATACAGGGTGATTCAAAAGTCTTTTGACATTTTCCTCATATCGTTATTTATATAATCTTTATAAGTAATTGAAAACTATGCTAACAATAGAGGAAAGATTAGCTATCGTTTTCGCTCGCATACGAGGATTGACGTACGGGAAGGTCCAAGAAGAATTCACTAGAAAGATCAGAAAACCAGGTCCTAGCAGGCAAGCTCTTAGAAATCTAAAACGGACGGGATCTGTAGCTGTAGAGGCACGTAGAGGAAGGCCGTCAACAACACCAAAAAACGTGCAAACTATACAGGATGCCATCTTACGAAGTCCCGATGCATCAGCCAGAATACTCAGCAGAGAGTTGGGTATGTCCTATAGCACTGTATGGCGTACCTTGCACTTGAAACAGTACATACGCCCTTATCACATCCCGATAATGCACAAGCGTGAACCAGAAAACTATGTAGTTCGACGAGCTATGTGCAATGACCTGTTAAATGCCATTGGAAATGAAGATCTCATGGAAAATGTGTTAAACAGCGATGAGGTAAAATTCCACACATGTGGGCATGTCAATAAACATAATTGTAGGATTAGGGCAGACGATCAGCCAAACGACATACAAGAGTTTCAGAGTGAGACACCAAAGGTAAATGTGTGGCTGGGAATAACAAAAATAAAAATTTACGGGCCGTTCTGGTTTGCGAAAATAACAGTAACTGCAAGTAACTATCTTGACATGTTAGAACAATACCTGGAACAAGATGCTGTACAAGATACTGTGGTTTTCCAGCAAGATGGTGAACCACCCCATTTTGCCATCATTGTTCGTGGCCATCTCAACGAAGTTTTCCCTGGTAGGTGGATCGGTCGTGGTTCACCGAGAATTTGGGCGGCCCGCTCTTCAGATCTGACACCACTGATCTTTGTTTGGGGTTTTGTTAAGTCCAAAGTGTATGAAGTGATGATGTACACCTTACAGCAATCGAGAAACCGAATAGCTCTAGCGGTAGCTACAATCACATCAGCTATGCTGGCAAAAGTGTTTCGCTGTACACAAGAAAGATGGAGTCTGTGCCGTAACATAGAGGATCACCACATTGAAATGTACTGAGTTTATCATCCAGTAGTCATTACTTTCCATATGTAATGATAAGTTTGGCATAAAACATTGGTTTGACGAAAATGTCAAGGGACGTTTGAATCGCCCTGTATTTAAGTCTTATATAACTTCGCTGGAACTGGGATTGGCGAATATAGAATAACCTATATATAACTGCATATTCAATACCTTCCCTTCTCTAACCAATATCCCACTTGTCGGAGCAATATTACTGGGAGTGTATTAATAACGTTCACTAATTTTAAAACATGTCTATGGAAAGGAAATGTAATATTTTTAATATATGAACTATGACAGAACCTGCCGTTTTCACTGAAAGACTTAGAAATACATTATTAAATAGGAATAGGCACTTCAGGAAAAGTAAGGGAAATTTTGAAGTAATGGTTGAATTCAAATACCTAGGAACAATAATCACAAACAGGAATGAGATGCAGAAAGAAAGTGAATATTGGCTCAATTCTGGAAATGAGTGATATTTAGCATTACAGGACTTTTGTAATCCCAACTTCTCTCAACATATTAAGATATTAATGTATAAACTATAGCAAACTATGGGTGCAAGACATGATTCATTTCGAAATCATTAAAACAACTAATTAATGTCTGGGAAAGAAAAGTTTACGAATTATATTTGAACCAACATATGAGGGAGAAATGTGGGGCGTCAGGACAAAAAACAAGTATAATGATTTTTGCAATGAAGTAAACCATTGAAATGGTTGCTATACTTTCAAAGAACAACGGCGAGATAGATAACAGAAGATTCATAATGGGAACCCGGAGGGAGGAGAAAAACCTAAGGTGACCACATTTGAGATGGATTGATGAGGTGGAAAGCAACTTGAGGAAAATGTGTGTCAAGGGATAGAGATAGAAAGCAGAGGAGAGGAAGGGGTGAAAATAAATTTGTAAAGCGGCCATTGACCATCATGGGCTGCAATGCCGCAATAAGCCTATATACTTATAATAAGTCAATAATACCTATATAAACAGGGATTCTTCCAATTATATAGAAGGGAGAGATTTCAACACTTGAATGTGTAAAATATAGATAATTGAAGAGCGACGCTTAAAATGGTTTTGGTAAATTTTTCAAGTGTTATTTCCCTAACAAAATTAGTTTCCTGTACTTTATCTTTCTTTGCTTTGTTTTTAGTCATTACTTTTTACTTGTAAGATTCGACACCTTCATCTTTACTGTCGTTGTCGTCATCGTCATCACCATCATCATAATCGTCGTCATAGTTACTACAGCCTGCTACAGGCCTTAAATTCCCCTATAGTATGCTTCCATTCTCTTCCGTTTTCTGCCTTGATCCTCTCCATCTATTCACTTCCATTACCCTGAGATTATTTTCCACATTACATTCTATCTGAAGGGAGTCTTCCAACTTTCCGCTTGTCATAAATTATATTTAAGATACTTTAGGGTATAGATAAGATTCCTTTTCTCTGAAAAGTTTTAATCACCTTTACTAAATCAGTGTCATTGTACGCTCTGTACAGTTCATCATTTCATCTGATGCGCCAAATGCAATTTTCACATACTGGTCCAAAACCTCTCCTTGACAATTTCCTTTCGAATATTTTGAGATTATTTCCTTGCTTCTTGGTCAGTATCCATGCCTCGCCGCCATAAGTAATTATTGGTCTCAGAAGTGTTTTATAAATTGTACTAGTAAGATTGGAATATAGAACGTATGAAAAACAGCATAATTTCACTCTGATGTTCATCTTAGCCGTTCTTTTTTTTGGAATTGTATGAATATTTAAAAGAAACGGTGGATGAAAATATCCTATAAAATGTTTTAGAATGGATACCACCGGGGGGAGGAGACGAATAAGTAGACACCAACGCACAGATGTAGGAAACGATGACGGCTTTTGAAAGATAGAGAGCTATGAGAGGTGAATAGTTATAAAGGGTGTATCAAAATTAACAGCGTAAACTAAACGGTTTAAAATAAACGCAATAGAAGCAAAAATGAAGTTAAAATGGGTCCTCAAAGAAGCCATGTACGAAATGTATTATTGCGAATATGTGGTTATGAGCCGCCACTGTTATTCTGCATTTTAAACATCATATACGTATATATAATTGTAGGCTTTCACGGCCGGCGTCTTGATCCATATTTGGTTCGTCTTCCGGGCTTATAGGCCGTGGTCTGGTTGTCTTCTTACTCGACGTTTCGTCTACTGCTGCGGTAGACATCATCAGGAGATACTGCGTGCTTTCTGTGAACTCCTCAACAGTCGGCTGCAGACTGGATGGTCGTTGGAAACTGTCTCTCTGTTTATAGCTAAACCCGGGTGGAGGGGAGGTTTTCTGCGCGCACCGAGTTGTGCGCTGTATTGCCGTGTGCAGAAGTCATAGGCTTCGTTGTCGTGCTATGCAGTGCTGGGATCCAAATTTTGTTTATCTTCAAGGTTTCTTCTTTTTTGTTGAAGGAATTTTTATGTTTGTATATTTCTATGGCTTCTCTGTATAGTCTGGTGTAGTAATGTGATGTTTGTGATAATACCTGGGTATCTTCAAATCTTATAATATGTTGTTGGTTGTTCATCAAGTGTTCCGCTACGGCCGATTTTTCATTTTGTTTTAACCTGCAGTGTCTCATGTGTTCTTGTAATCGTGTGTTGATCATTCTTTTTGTTGTACCGATGTACACCTCTCCACAACTGCACGGGATACGATATATACCGGCATGACTCAAAGGATCTCTAGTGTCTTTGGCTGGGCGCAGTATATTGCTGATTTTTTGTGTTGGTTTGTAGGTTGTTGCTATGTTGTATTTCTTTAATATTCGTCCAATTTTCTCTGTTGTTGTTTTGATATAAGGTAGGTAAACCTTACCATTTATCTCTTCCTTGTTTTCGTTTTCGGGCCTATATTTCTTTGGATTTATGGCTCGACGAAAATCTGTTTTGCTGTATCCATTGGTAAGAAAAGCTGCATGGAGATTATTGATTTCTTCTTGCAGATACTGTGGTTCCGAAATCCTTTTGGCTCGTTCAACCAGGGTTTTTATTATCCCAGAATCTTATTTTCAATGGAGAGGTATATTCTACGAACAAATAGACGGCGTGGCCATGGGAAGTCCATTAAGTCCCGTAATAGCAAATTTCTACATGGAAAAATTTGAAAAACAGGCTTTGGAGAATGCTACCTTAAGACCCACAGTTTGGCTAAGATATGTGGATGACACCTTCGTCATTTGGGAACACGGTGAGGAGGAACTAGATAACTTCAAGAAGCACATAAATGGGATTTGTCCCAGCATCCAATTCACCCTGGAAAAGGAACACGACAACAGTCTACCGTTTTTGGATGTTTTGGTAATCCGAAACCAAGACATGACACTTGGACACAAGGTTTACAGGAAAAATACTCACACAGACAGATACCTACACAAACAGTCTAACCACCATCCTAGACAAAAACGCGGGATAATAAAAACCCTGGTTGAACGAGCCAAAAGGATTTCGGAACCACAGTATCTGCAAGAAGAAATCAATCATCTCCATGAAGCTTTTCTTACCAATGGATACAGCAAAACAGATTTTCGTCGAGCCATAAATCCAAAGAAATATAGGCCCGAAAACGAAAACAAGGAAGAGATAAATGGTAAGGTTTACCTACCTTATATCAAAACAACAACAGAGAAAATTGGACGAATATTAAAGAAATACAACATAGCAACAACCTACAAACCAACACAAAAAAATCAGCAATATACTGCGCCCAGCCAAAGACACTAGAGATCCTTTGAGTCATGCCGGTATATATCGTATCCCGTGCAGTTGTGGAGAGGTGTACATCGGTACAAACAAAAAGAATGATCAACACACGATTACAAGAACACATGAGACACTGCAGGTTAAAACAAAATGAAAAATCGGCCGTAGCGGAACACTTGATGAACAACCAACAACATATTATAAGATTTGAAGATACCCAGGTATTATCACAAACATCACATTACTACACCAGACTATACAGAGAAGCCATAGAAATATACAAACATAAAATTCCTTCAACAAAAAAGAAGAAACCTTGAAGATAAACAAAATTTGGATCCCAGCACTGCATAGCACGACAACGAAGCCTATGACTTCTGCACACGGCAATACAGCGCACAACTCGGTGCGCGCAGAAAACCTCCCCTCCACCCGGGGTTTAGCTATAAACAGAGAGACAGTTTCCAACGACCATCCAGTCTGCAGCCGACTGTTGAGGAGTTCACAGAAAGCACGCAGTATCTCCTGATGATGTCTACCGCAGCAGTAGACGAAACGTCGAGTAAGAAGACAACCAGACCACGGCCTATAAGCCCGGAAGACGAACCAAATATGGATCATCATATACGTACTTCACTCGTTGCACACTTAGAAGCGGTCCGATATGATCTTGTATACAAAACTGAAAATTGCCTAAAAGTGAAGTTGTAATCAAACCATACACAAAATATAACACGTAAACAGCCGAAGACGTCAAATAATATCTGAACAGTGACGGGTGCTGAACTCTACATACTCAAAATTGAATCATACAGCAATGAAGAGTATGAGGAACATGCGTCTCATCTATGATAAGGCTAACTGTGTATTGCACAGGAGGCTGAACGTTTGTACAGTCAATAATACCTTGATCGAAGAGACCCGGAAAGTTGCACATTTATAAGGATCCATCAGCGTCTACGAGAACAGGGTAGATCCGTACGTAGCAAGGGAGTAGGAAGGCATGCACGCATTACGTCTGAAGTTGAGGATATAGTGTTGGATGCAGTACAAATCTCTCCAGGAATTTGAAGGAGAAGAATAGCCACAAAAATGCATGTACTAAGCCATAATTTATGTAGAGAATGTTACATCGCAATTCACTATACCCTTATCACCTCTAAAGAGTTCAATGTCTCAGTGATCCGGACTTTCGTCCTAGATGAAATTATTTGTCTGTGGACGCTACAGTAAGCAGTAGTTAATCACAGTTTACAAATAATGTATTATTTACCGATGAAGCGTGATTCACATGCGATGGTAATTTTAATTAATATAATACACATGTATGGAGCGAAATAAATACACATGCTGTTCGTGAGTCACCGAGTCAACAATACGAGTATTTCTCATTGAATGTGTTGTTGGGGTAGTATTTGATCGTCTCATTGGGCCATAAATTCTTCCAAGAAAACTTAATGGAGAGACGTATATGCTTCCAGAATTGCTTGAGGATGTTTCTATTGAGCAACGTCTTAGTATGTGGTATATGCAGGACAGCACATTTTACTGCTCCTGTAAGAAGACATCTAACGCGGTGATATTGGCCATGATGGAGAGATCGATGAGAACCTGAACGTTGGTCTCCACGATCACCTAAACTCAATCCTTTGGATTTTTTGTATGGGTTCACCTCAAACGTGTAGTATACAGCACTACCGTTGATATCGTTAAAGTACTGGGGCAGAGAATCGTACAGATTTGTCAAGAATTTCGTGATGATATGGGGTGTTCGAAAGAATTCGAAACTCACTACTGATACGAGTACAATATTTCAGTATTATGCAAGGACGACACTTTGAACACCACCTTTAACAGGAATGAGTGTAGTATTACTCTCTAATATTTAAAGTATTAATTGTACTCCATCGTAGGTAAAGCTAAGACTGAATTTTGAGACTACATAGAATGACAATTAAAAAAGTCTACTTTTGAAAATACTTTACACTAATTTGGACGTTTCGTAAAGAATTCAGTGGCAGCTTGTAACCATACATTTGCAATTATCTTGCAAATGACTCATTTGCAAACCTCTGTTTTCTAGAACTCTCTTGCTTCTATTATCGTATGCTTTCAACCGTTTCAGTGCGCTATTAATTTTGATACACCTTGTATAGAGAAATGTAGAGGAAGAGAATAATTTTATACACTTTTGTTCCACTGGGAAATATTTGTATGCATTCATAAACCTGCCTAACAATTAAAAATGTAGATGTAACTAAATGTAGAATTTTTAACACTATGTTACATTCTTTTATAGTTATAAAGTCAGTTCTGGAAGGTGTAAAGTTTTACCGCCTCAAGGATATGAGGACAGAGGTTAAACTCAAAGCCCATGTCTGTTTGCTGTGAGTTGCAATTCCCTATTGGTTTAATGTAAAGGCGAGAACTTTGCTCCTCCCCCGGCGTTTTTACCACAACCAGTACAAACTCAAACTTGTTGTCCCTGTCACACAAATGCCAGCTGTTTTTCTTCACTCCCTCTACTTCCTCTATAATCCTTAGATAAAATGTTAAATTCATTAGGCATTTATAAAACCGTTAAAGTAATGTACAAATCCTCCACTCGTGTCCGCGGTAATTTCAGGTCGAGAAACGAGATGGGATGAAACCACCTATTTTCAAGATCTGTGATATGCACAGAAGCCGGTTAGCCGGGCTTGTTGCACCATTAAAAATGAATGAAATGAAACGACAGGACATGTGCGAGATGAAAATTGAGAAGTGGTGGAAGAAAATTTTTGACAGAGGGAAAGAAAAAAGTTAAAATCCCAGAAAACCCTGTCCGATCTCTAATTCGTCCACCACAAACCCAACAAGGAATGATAGAGACGCGAATTCCGATCCTAGAGTGGCAGGGCGAGTGACTAACCATCTGCGCCACGGAGCCGCCAAAACGGTTATTATTCCATATATGTTATATAACTTTGAAATATAATCTGTACCCGTAAGAGAAGAATAACATTTACGAGTACTTTGATAATTAAATGCATAGGAAAAAAAATAGAGCAAAGATAAACGAACAGACAGACGAATGCAGAAAAGTAATTTAAAAACAATAAGCTAAAATATATTTATAAAAACTGGATATAATAAGAACAGTCGAGTCTCGTAGACTGTGATGGACAGACTATGTGTAACGAATGGTGAATGAAAGTAGGACATCGATATTTCTTGTAGAGAAGCCGAAGGGATAGCGCGCAATATGTGGGACAAGTATAATGTGTGAGAATAATATTAACCATGATTTGAGAAGATGAATTATTCACGGAATGACTAAAAAATATTACATCAGTATAGATTTATACTGAAGGCTTACAACGGGGTGGCCATGAACCTCGGAATTCACACATAATAGAACTATATAAATAAAACTACGATATTTGATCTCAGATATATATAGCACAGTTGGCAAGTTATATCCAGTGGTTGATTTTAACCGCAGTTTTTTTTCGAGTCCTCATGGGGAAATAAAATGTCTTATGGCCTTTCGGTCGATTTAGTACTGATGCCCATATATTTTCGTTTGGAAATTGGATAGAAAAAATATGTAAGAACTCCGGGTTGAGAAAACAAACTACAATGGTTGGGCGGTATATCACTGATGTACAGTGAGATCAGTATTGCTTTGGACAGCAAACGCGGGGATTTCACTGGCACTGCTGGCGCATTCGCGACGGGCAACGAACAGCATAGGATCGCGGTGTCCAATGATATACTGATCTCACTGTACTAGCTGAATGATTTTCTATTTCTTTAAATAGCACGAGGAAATAATCCGATTTAAATCGCATGGGCTAATAGGCCTGTCGTTTCATGGAGTTTAGTATTGTTTAATTTTCTAACTGCTGAAAGTGTTAAAATGTAAAACACTTAAAGATGGACATGATTACTTAAAAATTAATGATAAAAAATTATGAAGCATTTAAGAATCGTAATCAAATGCCCTTCTAGCCTGTTTCGTTTTAAACTTAAAGCTAATTCCTCCAAACTTTAATGGGGAGTCCAAGGTCTCTCTTCAGAAGGGATCTATAGCTGAATAATTTCTGCGGCAATTTTTCATTCATATTATGTGGTTGCATTAGTTATTCCTATAAATATTAACAGTCTCAGTGATATCCTCATTCTGTTTGTGGCCGTAGAGAGTATAACCCGCGAATGATCTCAACTGGTGTTTTAGTTGGGGGAACGGCGTCTCTCCAAATAATATGGGATGCGTTTTTAAGACTATACCACATAATTTACTATAATATTATTTCCATAACATGACTATTTTTTTGTCAAAATGTCATTAAAAAGTCATTATTTATATATATATATATATATATATATATATATATATATATATATATTCCACGGCTGGGTCTCGAGGTAGCGTGCTGCCTTGTCATGCAGTGGACCCGGGTTCGATTCTCGGTCGGGACAATCATCGGGAAGCTACCACACCTATAATTCCCTAATAAAGCTGCAAAGCGTAGCATGAAAATGCTATAGTTGCAGTGAAAGACATGCTCTACGGCAGAACACTATATATATATTATATATATATATATATATAAAGTGTGTGTGTGTGTGTGTGTGTGTGTGTGTGTGTGTGTGTGTGTGTGTGTGTGTGTGTAGTTTAGGGCCTACAGTATGTGTCAACATTAATAAAATTCACAGTAAAACTCCGTTGAGATACAGTCACAATATTAAAATTGTGATATAACATTATAAAATTAAGTACCCTAAAGGACTGTCTTTTTTTACACTCACACCCGAGATTTGCGTCATTTATCGTACATTGTATACATATACCTCTATTCATGTCCGGCGTAATGCTAGATCTAGCAATCATATGAATGAAGTCCTTATTATAGAAAGTCAATGATATACGAGGGTACAGGTGACCAAGTCTGTTGCACAGGATCAGATGATATGAAATGAAAAGAAATGGGTAACATGAATACGCAAAAATGATGTAATTCACTTTTTCGCAGAGTAAAATTGGAGAAAATCTTATCCTGGCTCATAATCGCCCACCAAGAACCGAGATACGAACTCGAAATCCTGAGGTAGTAGGCGTCATGGAGCCGTCTTATGTAATTTGAATCCCCATTTTATTATGTTTTAATCGACGATCAACACATTATTAGCGCATCTCCTTTTATAAAATGAAATCTGCAGCAAAGCATTCAGCTGATATGAAAAAAGTAATACTTGTATTTCCTTGAAAAATAAACAATAAACATTATTTTCTCTTATTTTAATAATTATAATAACAGGAAATTAAAAAATAAACAGAAAGAAAAAAAGACACATTAATATAAAATAAGCAGCAAATAGAAAATAAATAAAAAAAAATAATATAAAAACTTCCTATTTTGTACAGGCGGCTCGTAGAAAGAAGTAGTGGTCGTACTTAAAAACAAAATATAACACATTACAACGTTTAACAATTATATATATATATATATATTATATATATATATATATATATATATATATATATATACACATATACATACATACATACATAGAATATCGCAATTAAATGGTGTTTTATGGGGTCAGGATAATTCCTAAGTTCTAAAACAAAAACAAACATTTTCAATATAATAATAATGATTACAATGGCATTCGCTGCAGAACGTGGGAACTAAAATCTATAACAATTAGTAAATTAAATTCTGTAGAAATGGATTTTTGGATGCGAAGAGCTGGAATTTCTAGAAAAGATCAAATAAACAGTGTAATTAAGCAAAATATGAATGTTAGAACTTTAATTGTGGATTCCATAAAAAAAGGAACTAATAAAATGGTATGGTCATGTAAAAAAATGACAGAAGACAGATTCCCAGGAAGAATAATAGAATAGGTGCCACTTGGTATAAGAAGAAGAGACCGGCAAAAAATAATGTGGTATAGATAGTGTTTTGAGCAGCATGAAGGGAAAAAGGATTGGACGATAGAGATTGGAATGATAGAAAGATGTGGAGGAAAACTAATACCTCGATTAATTAATGAAATAATAAATGGAGCCTTTAAAGGTAGATATAGGAGAGAAGAGCAAAATTAGACACTATATAGGCTACCAGGTTAGGCAAAGTAAAATTCTTCAATGTAATAACATTTTCATGAATCTTACACTATAAACTGTAATTACTTTTATTTGTTTTCAAGGAAAATAACAAGCATTTGAATAAAAACCATAAGTTAATTTATTGATGAGAAATTTTGCGATAAGTGTTTTGAGTTCATGAAACAAAACATAACAATAAGAATAATGATGATATGGGAGATTGCTTGTGATCCATAAAAGAGAGACGCACATACTTGCTGCCGTATATAAAATGCAATAAAGATTCCAGAGAGCTTTTTAATATACTCATTCCCTTCAGGAATCTTATAGGGGCACTACTTCCTCTTTCGTGAAGAAGGAACAAATAACAAGAACTCATATTTATAAAAAAGGAATGACCTTTTATAACAGTTCTGTAGTCATTAATCAAAATCATTTTATTACAATCAGTTATTCCTGTAACACAGCTTACAGCAGTACACAAGTGGATGTAGTCGGACATTTCATAGAAGTGTTTGGTAATCCAAGGGTCTTCTCATTTTGTATTTTAGGTGGTTCTAATGAAAAACATTTTGAAAGAATTTACAAATCTTCACCGTTTCTAATTAGTACTATGATATATATCCATCCATCCATATTTATTCTGCCCGAAGGCTGGTCCTTCACTGCAATCATAGCATTTTCATGCTATGCTTGCAGCTATAGTAGGGAATTGTAGGTGTGATAGCTTCCCGTTGCTTTCCACACCGGTGAAGGATGGAATGATGATAATGAAAAGGATGATAATGATGGCCATATGATTTCGGGGACCGCTTGGTCCTTAAAGTTTTCCTGAAATTTGTCTTACAGGTGAGGAAAAACCCCGATAAAAACCTCACACAGGAAAACTGCCACGACCGGGGATCGAACTCGGGCCCGCTGCGTGACAAGGCAGCACGCTACCTCGAGACCATAGCGGTGAACTTACTTTATATATATATATATATATATATATATATATTGGTGGTCGTCATTTTAGACTTTCTGTAATTCTTTCACACACTCTCTATTTTTACCGTTCAGTTGTAAGATATAATTTAAGTTCCGTTTTGTTTAAATTTAAGATGTAGAACCTGTGATGTATTGAGGTAGAACAGTCGCGTAAAAAAATCGATGAAACGTTAATTACTTATTTTTCATTCAAACAGTTGTACTTTAATGTACTTATTTGTTTGTTTCTCTTGTTTAGGACAATAGAAAAATACTCTTCCTGTAAGTATTTATTTAATATTTATGAATTTAGGTCCTTTGCGACACCCGTCAATGTTAAATTATAATTAAATCTGATACATTATCAAATTTTTCATACGTCATACCGCGTTTCCAGTAACGATTATATTTTTTTTATAAATATACAATTGACAATAATTACAGTATTTTTTTCCTTTAGGCTCAAAATTTTGCTACGATGTTTAATTGTTTTAATTTCTTGTTATCGTTAGTCGTTTGCTCATAATTATTATGGACAATGACTTCTGTCAAGTCCCCTGCATTTGTATAAATAAAATATATTCAGAGTTCATCATTTATTACTTAACCGCGCATAGGCAAAACGCCATGGGACCGCTTGGTTATAAATGATGTACCCTGTAGTAAGCACAAAATCTCAAAATCCTAGATCTAATAATCTTTATCGATTAAAGAAAATGTTAAGGGATTGTAGCGATAAATTAAAAAAAAAGACGAAGAGAAAATAACGGCATATAATATGTAGAGGGGAAGGGGAGGACAGTTTAGAGGTTGATCACGCAATGCACACATGTGGACATTTGTACAATTCACGAGGATACATGGCATGGAAAACAGACAGCAGAGAAGTTGTACTCTATCGGAACAAACTCAAACTGCCATTACTCAACTGTGAACTAGAGAAAACTAACCAGTAACGTTTATCTCTAACACGACATAGTTTCCGAAGATGTTAAAAACATTCAATCCAATTACACCGCTTAAAACGTCTTTCCAATTACAACTTCCAGTTTCTCAGAAACACTCTAAAACAATGCAGTTTTTCACATGTTGAAATTATTATCGCTTTAATGAGACGATTTGTTCCAGTTATCTTAATTCATTTGTCGCAACCTTACATTAAAACTGTATAATCTATACTTTTCAATATATGTCCATCGCTCTGGTCTCGAGGTAGCGTGATACCTTCTCACGCAACGGTCCCGGGCTCGATACTCGCTCAGGACAAGTTTTCTGGATGAGTCTTTTTTCGGGTTGTAGCTCACCTGTAAGATGAAAGTATCAGGACACGTTAAGGTCCAAACGTTCCCCGAACATCTGGCCATTATTATCGTATTCACCTCAATAGTTTTAGTTTAAAAATAAGGTCTGTCCTGTAGCATCATTATCATCATCGTCCATCATATCATTGGGGAAGCGTAACTCCGCTTTCCAGGCGCCACAAACTTCAAAAGCTAATTCCACGAGAGAATGTCAGAAATGTCGGAATGACAAACTGGTGGCACTGAATAAAAAAAATACTTTGCAGAATTTGAATTCATAATCATCACGCCATAAACATTACGGATAAGATTATCTTAGTCCTATTCCGTCCCAATATTTAACTGAGGTCTTGAACTGTTCATACCATCGTCGTTATGGCTGCCCTACACCTTGTCCTATGAGTCCGTATTTTATAATAATCTTGGAATTTGATTTTGTGACATTCTCTGCACATGTTCATGCTAACCATTTATATAACTATTAGTTACGTATAATACATATACAGGGTGTAAATGAATTATACTGCACAAATTTAACTACGTATACAGGAGTATTATATAAGCATTTTGAGATAAAGGATTAAGTAACTTCAAATCAGATGTTAAAGGGAATAGGAATAAGTATTCTGCGCATGCCTATACTGAACACATTTCAGTGTCAATATATCACAGTACACACGCAGGGAAAGAAAAAAAAAAGTACGAAAGAAAAAAAAGTGGCCTGCCGTGATTTGAACCATCAGAGTTCGAACTCAAATCCATGACTTTAACCATTAAGCGACACGTTAACTACACAGATACTGCGTGTTTCACTCTTAGCTAAGGCTCTCATTGTATCGATGCTACTTTATTCAGCGCAGTGGCGTGCAATCATCTTAGGTCGAAATTTTAAGGAATTTTATAACCCAATATTTCATAAACGTTGTTGAATTATTAGCAATCAGGATCTCGGAATTATGTTCAAGAACGGAAGTTATTCTAGTATAATTTTCTCTCCTACTTTGCTCTCCTATTGATGTATCTGTATTACTTGTCGGTAACTTTGATCCCCTATAATTAGCCCATTTTCCCTTGTAGACCATTGGTTCCCTATTTCTAATTACTTGAATGATACCCTTCTGTAAGTAGTTGCATTTGTGTGGTATAATTCATTTACACCCTGCTTACATATGATTATGAAAGTTTTCTTGGGTTCTCCGCGTCATGGATTCAAGGTCGGCTTCTGGCCACTGATTCCGATGTTTCAGCATGAACCCATATGCGGAAAACCTAAAAAAGTTCTTAATCATATTTATATCCGCGAAAATCTACAGTATAACACATATATAGTTCAATTTATATCTGTTCATTTTATTTCTGATCTTGTAATGTACGTATCGCCAGCGCTCTCAACAGCTTCATCTATGCTGCTTTTCTTCTTCTTTTTCGATGTTTATTTACATTCCAAACTTCTAGGTAGACCAACGTTATTATGATTATGAATACAAATCTTTGTATTTATTTTCCTGACGAATGTTATTTTAGTTTTACTCATAACTCAGATTATTTTTTCATTAAGACATTTTGGAGAAGATTTTTTCGGTGACTACTGGCAGTTCCGACAACCATCCCCTACATGGAGGTCCAAATCAAGTCATCTGACAAATGATGAAAGTTAAAGGACCCATTACAGACAACCTGACACAAATACTATACTATGTATGTTCATCTAGAAATAATGAGGGATATCGATGGCCCACAAAGATGTGGAGAAAGGAAGACAAACCCAAGAAGCGCGGCAGTGATGTCAGCCATGCAAGACAGAACCTACAGAATAATTGGCAGGATCTTGAAGAATGGAAAAAAGCAATTAAGAAATAGAGCCAGCTATAATAAACATGAATAATGATGATGATGATGACGATAAACTCAGATTGTACAGAGTGCACACTACTGTGAAATTTTTTACAAGTTTTCATGGGTGTTTATGATTTTCTTGTATGAACTCATGGTCGGTGGCATTAAGAGAAAATTGTTTTGAGGAGCTAGAAGTATTGCATGTCCTTTGCACCGTGATCAGAAGGATACTGATAGATTAAAAATCTAATTAAAATTTCATCTACTAATAATAACCTGATGTAGGCCTAAAAATAATATAATACACTAAAATTATTCTTGAACATTAGAGGGATCTCCAAATGAGTCTCTGTGAGTCTGCCTGTTGTTCTTCATGAATTCAAAACATAATTTACCAATTTGAATGGGTTTCTCATCATTATTAGAGAATTTACTGGGACAATTAAGATATATAACATATTACCGCATATACTATAAAAAAAGTGCATCGGTGAAATTAAAAAGTCTCTTTTAGACGCTTAAATTGCATACGCTGCCTAAACCATAATAAATATATCAAATTAATGTATGCAGAATTGGATATCCAAAATAATTCTACAAAAAAGTTTACGCAGCATATGCCTACCTTTTATAGGATTAACCTCCCAATCATTCTGATTTTCATATATCTTCTTCCTAATTTTCTTAGGAGAACTCACAATAATAGTTTTTGTCTTTCAGCTAACTGATGACACTAAGGTTGGGATAAGTATGTTCCGGGTAAACTCCGAGTAATCAGCACGGGTTATCTAAAAATAATTACGATATAAATTTAGAATTATTTTTCTTTTTACATATTCAACTAAACATAAACATTTATTTAGGCGCAGCAGTGCACGCCGAGTATTAGTTAGTTTTCAGTAAATACGAAGACTTGGAATCATAATTATGAGGTACAAACATAGATATAGCAGTCTAATCCGAAGAAGACATTTAAAGGTTCACTTGAATTAAATGACTTATGAACAAAATATAGTGGGCTTTGTAAATTACACTGAGCACCAAAAAGTAAACTTTTTTGTCTCAGAAAGGAAATACGTGATTCTGATAGTATTTTTTCTCTTGAATTCAAATATGATATCGGGTTTTCTCCATCATGCAAGGTTTCCGAGAGACAGGCATTTATAATTTCAAACACTTTAATATTTTATACATTCGTAACTACTCTTACACAATATTCGAACATTCGGACTCACCTAGAAAGTAAGAAATAACGATTTTCTGCTATATTTCGCCTGTAGAGCATCCCTCTTGATGGTCCAACAATAATCAGTCAGCATATTAGGATTCCATTTGCCTTGATATCACTTTTCCATAGATGAAATCATTCGAGTTAGCTCATTTGGTTTTATATTTCAATGGACAAATGGACGAAAAAAGTTTATTAAAAATAATTATTTAAATCCATTAATTGAAATTGAAATACAAAAAAACTGTGAGTGATTGAGAAATTCCGAATACATGTTAGAAAGCACGATAAAAAATTGCAATAAGTACAACTATTGGTACTCATGAGACAAAAATTAAGTTGAGCAGTGTAATGAGTAAGTAATATACTGTAGATTAGAATAAAAATGGTGTAGGCCTATAATGTGAAAACAATTAGGAAGTAGTGTTGCAATTTTTTAATAGAGCATGCTTCTGAATGAAGATACGTACGTCAAGAACGAATTGTGTATACAAATGATACCTCAGTAAATCGAATTTTTGGAATATATATTTGTTTTGTTGATTAAAACGTATAAATTCAGTTACGGTGCGAGGAAAGAAATATGGAGGGCGCTAGAGCACTTTATTAAAACTTTTAGGTTAACACTTGAAACGAATTATTTTTTCGCTTTCTCGTTTTATTTTAATAGTGTTTCGTTCAGACAAATTGTAAATTGCAGCCGCTAGAGCGATATTAATTTATTTCTTCAGATGAATCCTGCTTCTAATGACTTGGCTTTGATATTTAACAAACTTAACCTTAATTTATTAATTCACTAATATAAGCTGTGCTCGGGTCCAAAAAAAAAGTCACGTCATACACATGCGCATATATGAGGGAATGAGCGACAAACTTAACAAACCACATGTTTCTCAAAAATATTTTCCTTCACTATCGACTTCCTCATTAAGCTTTGAAATTTGCTTTTGTTTCGTATAATAAAAAATAGTGACATTCCCTTCTGGTTACTTCCTAATGAAACATTCAAAACATATTACGACATACATAGGGCCTGTAGGACTTCAATCTCAATTTTTTTCTTTTAGTTTTTGTTTATCCCAGATTCTTCTAAATCTAAATCATGACCATGAGATTGTTGTTTTGAAGTATTTTTTTACATCTGCAGGTTGATTCCAGATATTCGTTCCTGAGCTGTTGATGCATTGGAATATAATATGTTCTGAAGGTTTTTATTTTGAATTACACTTTTGGCAGATTGGGAATGTCTTCTTGACATCTATTATTGTAAGAGTTCTGAGGTGTACTGTTTTAAGTCTTACCACAGCATATTTTACTTTTCGTTGCACTGTCATCATCATGAAATCTTCACGGCTTTTTTTTTTGTTTTTATACCTGTGTTGTGGCAGTAATTTCCATATATATTAATCTTTGTTTTAAATTTAAAATAGATCTCTGTCAAATTTAATTGTACTTTTTCTGATGTTGTGTCTTTCCTTCCTTATTTTACCAATTTTTCTGTTATTTCGTGACCCTAACATTTCGTGGATTGTCAAGTAAGCACATACACACAAACGAACACACACACACACGCACACATAAATATATCATGGTCATTTTCGGTATCTAGTAAGTAGGATCGAAAAACATTATAAAAATACATCCATGAGAAAAAATTGCATAAGAATAGAAAACATTTTCATGAGAAGAACCTCCTCAATAGCCTCCAGTAAAAGCTATTGTTATAATATTATGTGCATATATTTTTCGCAACTACTTAAGTGTTAATAACATTCTAATTTTGAACATGTGCTGCCATCTGACAAGCATATAGTAGCTACAAGAACTGGTTCTGCTTCATTAACTGAAGTGTGTATTTTAACAGTGGAATGAATTGTGAGGTATTAACAGTCTCTGGCGTGTGTAGGGCTGGTGCCAGCTGTTGAGCCCGGTAATGATGGTATCATGTGGGGCAGAGGGGGTGCAGGGTTATTGACCTGGAAACGGTCACAATGCAACCCCCGCATATGGCATTTCCATAAGGTGACAAAAGCATCAGGACCAAGATTTCACTTATTCCGCATGAGAGGTGTCGTGTTAACGCTCCAGCACTGCAGATGCCCCATTCTCTCTGCCCACTGGACCGTTTAACGTCTTTCTAGATGACCGTGATCGCTTCATCACAATTCCTAGCGTGCTACTTTCTATTTTTCACATTTTTTTACTGTTACCTTTCGCATCACTGCATCCGATTCAATGGCTTTCCGCTAAACCTTTCCTGTCTTACGAGATGCCGGTACTGTAAGACACCAAAACGTGGCAACAATTAAAAGTAATTATGATTAAATGTCGTGAGTCTTTAGAAGACATACTTTTATTATCATCATCATCATCATAATGGATTAAGGGAAGAGAGTGGCCTGATATGATGATTTTTTTAATATATTCATATCGCCAGTTACTGGGGTGACGTTATACCAAGCATAATTTATGTATATAACAACACTACTTTAATTAGAATATTGAATCTTTTTTATAATTTTCACATATTAATATTTTTGTTTAAGTCTTTGGTGTTTTCATAGTATCACTAAGTTTTTTTTTATCTAGACTTAGATCCTTGTCCACCACACCTTAAACTTACGAAGCGATGACTAAGGTTTTACTTCCCTTCTGAAGGACAAAATTCTCAGTATTTTTACGCCATAAAAATCCATTGATACTAACTAAGTATAAATTCGAAAATATCGGATTTATTCGTCCATCAATATCAAATGAAAATGTGGTAAGTTACCAAAATTCTATATAAAAATGAATCTATGAAAAATTAAAAAATATATAAGTTCCAGTTAGCAGCACATGAAGACTCATGGAGCTATACACGTAAGGACCCACAGTTCATACCAAATGATACGACGAGATAGTGAGGCGATGAGCCTTTTGCTCCGGCATATTTTACTCCCAGTGCCAGTGAATATCCCGGAGGTCTTTTTTATAGGAGGCGGATACTTCATGAATAAGTCAATCGTATCTCGTCTTTCTGGTGCCCGGGATGTTATTAGGAACGTCCAGTCCGTATATAGTTATTAACTCTTGCCAACTGAGCTACATTCTTCACTCTATTTGCTTAAGTTATTACTTTATTTAACGACGATTTTCTAATTTAAGGTACCTGGGTTAGCAGCTCTGCTCACATGCCTATTTTGAAGGTTCATTCATATGGCGTAAATCTACAACACCGGACTCATGGGTCATTTCCTATCCAAAATAACGAGTTCAGGAATTTTACGACCTCAAAAAATCCATCGACCACGGTCGTAATTGAATCCACGAATCATGGAACTAGAGGAGAGTATCTGTACCATGTCATGGTGGAGTGACTTGAATTCTTAAATGATCCCGAGAGCTATGCCAGCGGTAGCATTGCTGCCGATTGGATTACCCATGCCGGTGTGGTCGAAGGTGATAAGCCAGACAAAAAAACTACCTTGGTCGAAAGAGTGATGATCTTTCACCGTAAAAATACATCTGTCAAGGAAAGCGGCCATGGGTTGCTCTGGGGTAAAATTTTCCGGAGGTAAAAGAGTCTCTCATTCTTCCTAAAAAGCTAGTTAGGCTTATACAAATATGTCTAAATGAAACAAAGAGTAGGGTGCGTGTAGGCAAACAGTTTTTGAATACTTTTGAAATTCACAATGGGTTGAAGCAATGAGACGCACTATCTCTCTACTATTCAATTTTTTACTAGAACATGACATCAAATCTTTAGAGGCTGAAGTAGGCCTACAACTGTATGATACTAATAACCTGTTGTAATATACTGATGATGTAGTGTGTAGCTCGAAATTCTTCCCACATTGTTTCATATTCCAATATCAATTAAATAGTTCATTTAATCTACATTACTATTAACATAGGGCCATAACTCGAATTAAGGATAAAGTACTAATAAACATATCGAGTTTGGATTCAAAATACTCAGGAAAACAGACACAATGCGGTGGTGATATCAATAAATTGATATTAATAATTCTTTAGAAAGTTATATCATCATCAAATATATCGCCAATAGTGAATAAGCAAACTATGTCTCGAGTAACAAACCCTTGATTTTGTTAAGTTAGGATATTCTAGTACATACGGCGCCAAAGAGTCTGGAGTGAGTTATTGTTTGGCAAAAATCATGAATAGCAGGTGCCCAAATACAATAGAAGTCAAGACATACCAAATTCTTGGGTTAATAGGTTATCCTCAGAACGTCTGTTTGAAAAGAGTTTAGAATGTCAAATTAAAATAATGTCTACGGATAATAAGTATGACTCAATATTGAGAACAGGAGTTTTACTACGGAGCTTCAAACTAAAACGTTGACATATGTATTAGTTAAAGTATCATTATAGATATCAAGTTAAAATTAACAATCTGACCACACAGATATTTGTAACTAACAGAAGTTAACGGTTTTAAAAAGGCTGTTAGGCAATAATATTAACTCACAGGGAAAAGCCCAAAAGCCTAACTGTGAACAAATTTAACAACATTGTCAGTAAGTAGGGGGGATGATCCGCCTGCAATTAACAACGTCACAATACAAGCCATTGATGTGCACCCCCGACAATTATTGTAAACCAATGAAATTACAAGTAATAAAATTTAAGGTGAATGTCTCTGATGTTAGAACTATGGCAATTAGATTTATAATTTACCTTGTGAGAAATTGAAAATTCGAAAACACAATCCTTCCCAGAGTCGGGGAGAGAAGATGTTCGCAAAACGAGTGAAAACTATAAATCCTTAATATTAAATACTAATAAATGTTCCTGGTGGGAAAAATAAACTTAGTAAAATCACGAGAAGTAAATACTGAGACTTATAAATTAAAATCTTTGTCTTAGGAAAGTTTCACAAATCGCGAACTTATGACGGAAACGAATCAATTGAGTGTACTTAAAAAACGATAGAGTATTACCTATCCGTAACTTATTGCCAAGTTGACATCACCAAAGGATTTGTAATAAGTGTAATAGTGTCTAACTAAAAATAAACATATATTATTGCTCAAATATAATTATTAATGAAAACGAAATCTGCCCGTCAAGTCCTCGTTATCCCAGAGATAAGAAATCATCGACCACTGAATCGTAATAAACCCTGGCTTGCACCCATTCATTCACTCAGCCTCCTTTACTCAGAAAAATAAGGACTTTTTATTAAGGGTGAATAATTTATTAACTTGTAATTATTATCAGAAGTAGGACATGTTTATATTCAAATGAAATGGAATTAAAATAGGAATTCATTGGTAACAAAATTAAAATAATATAACCTGCCATAAAACAATTTCATATGCAATCAATAAAACTCTAGCAACTATAATAAGTGATTAGCGCTCGGTCATAGACCTGAACCTTTGCTATTGTGGTGAACCACACTAGTAAACATCATACAATGAGACGGTAAGCCCTTATACAATGGAGAAAAAGTTTGCAGTTTCCTTTGTAGAAGGGAATTACAAGACTGCGCAATTATTCACTTGCAAATACAATAGCCAAATCCGAAACTACTTACAATAGACCAAAAAGCGACCTGGTTTTCCTAGGTAAGCTATGGAAAAAGTTGTCTCCAAACTAATTTAACTAGAACGTGCGCTAACCGCAGGGGTCTTCTTTGACGGCATAAACTAGATGCCGATAAACGAAATCCGCCCTAGTAAATATAACTCATCTGGACAACCCTGGACATTTGATATTAGCACGCATATAAAATAAAAGGAGGGGATAAGACCACAAACGCTTAAGTTTAACACCCCCGACAACGCCCTCAAGATATGAGTTACAAATCAAAATTGTTGTAACTTATGAACTTTTTGAGAGATGCTAAGACTTTTGGTGGAAAGGACGGATGCCAGCCCACTCAGAGAAAATAAATATTCTTACTTAGCAAAAATTAAGTTAGTAGCGAGTAGCGAGTGTGCCAGTACAGGGGCACATCGCTTTGCATAAGTATAAATTAAGTCACTATCGCGAGTGCCAGTATAGGCGGCACATCGCTTCGCATACGTTTCGGCGCTATCATTCAAAGCGCACTTTTTAGTGTTATAAATATTGTTAGTTCTGACCCTATAAAGTCAAGCAACTATAATAAATGATAGCGAATTTATTTGATTCAAACGTTGAGTTATAATAATTATTTAAACACGTGCAATGTATAATAAATATACGTTTCCGGCCACCAACAGCCTTCGTGCCACGTCGTCGCCAAATACGACAAATGTAAGTCAAACTGCCAATAAAAGTGGAACGTCAATTTCAAGACATCACTTCGAGTCTACTATCTATCCCCAGTGAATATCCTTTCTCATGGATTCCCGAGATATAAATCCTTGTTCTACCGAAAACCTGAATCCAACTAGTCCGGCGCAACAATTGTCCATGTACCCTATCCTGAACACACATAACTAAACTTTATCCTGGACTAAAATCCTTCTTCAGGCTAGAACGCGTGCCCAAATTCCACATCACAAATCGAGAAAATTCTTTCTAAATCCAGCGCGCACCAAATCCATTACCATTTACCATTATAAAGGACCTTATTAGGAACCTTTTTACACGCTTTATATTAGCTTGACCTGTATCTGTCTATGTAACGGAATTTTTCAACGCGATTTACACCCACTTAAAATCATTGGATAGACTTGAAATTTTGTATACTTGTAAAGGATCCGTGCCAATACAATAATTTCATATTTATTTTCTAAAATCCTGTCCAGAATCATCAGAAAATAAAAAAGTGTCTTTGTATCCATGTAACGAAATCTTTGAACACGATTTTCACCCACTTAGAAACATTGGATCGACTTGAAACTTTGCATACTTGTACGAGGCCCGTGACAATATAGTATTTTCATATTTGTTTCTAAAATCCTGGCCAGAAACGTCAGAAAATAAAAAAAAAGTGTCTTTGTATCTATGTAACGGAATCTTTGAACACGATTTTCACCCACATAGAAATATTCGATCGACTTGAAACTTTGTATACTTGTACAGGACCCGTGACAATACAATAATTTCATATGTTGTTTCTAAAATCCTGGCCAGAATCATCAGACAATCAAAAAAATGAAAACTGGTATAATAGGTTGAGGACTTGTCGACTTTTTAGTCAATCGTTGTAAGAGCGCTGCTGGTAGAGTGGTGAACTCTAGTGGTATATAATTTCAGTAATCCATAGTTCGCTGGTTCTAATCCGGCTGGGAGGATTTTCTTTAGAAGAATATTACTTTTAGCTCATGCTAACATAGTATCGAATTTAAATATATTTGCATTTTTATCTTATTCTGTAAAATATTAAAACTAAAAAATAAAAAATAAATAATAGTTTTAAAAAACTAAAACAACACGCTTTATTAGAAAACCGAACTAAAAAATGAAAAATAATTTTAATTTCCAACACGCTTGGGATAAAATTAAAGTGGTCAACAAAAAAATCATCTCCAACACACACAGAATAAAACTATGAGTTATCAACGAAAATAAAATAATTTTACCATTAAACGTGTGGGGTTCTTTTAATGATTTTTACATTTTCTTCTTAGAGGCTTTACTTTTACCAATATCTGTTTATTATCAAATATATTAATTGATATAGAGCACCCCACGCTTTTGATGGTAAAATTATTTTCTTTTTGTTGATAACTCATAGTTTTATTCTATATGTGTTGGAGATGATTATTTTGTTGACCACTTTAATTGGAAGCGTGTTGGAAATTAAACATTTTTCATTTTTTAGTTCGCTTTTCTAATAAAGCGTGTTGTTTTAGTTTTTTAAAACTATTATTTATTTATTTCAAGTGTTATTTGGCGATAGCAAGGAGTTACTAAGGGTCAACCTGCACGCACTATTGAATAACACTAAGATATTGGGACTGGAAGTAAATATAAATAAAACTAAATACATGGTCACACAAATAAAGACATTGTATAATGGGAATGGACAGCTAATGAAAAATGAGGCAAATTTTCAGGAAGTGGCTGAATTCAAATACTTAGGAAAAACAATCACAAATAGGAATGTAATGAACAAAGAAACTAAACATAGGCTCAATTCTGGAAATGTATGCTATTATGCAATACAGAGACTCTTGTCGTCCTAAAACCTTTCAAAAACTTTAAACTTAAAATATATAAAACTGTTATTCTACAATTATATTATCCATCCATCCAGGTTTTTCACTGCAATCATAGCATTTTCTTGCCATGCTTTGCAGCTTTATTAGTGAATTATAGGTGTAGTAGCTTCCCGTTTTTTCCCACCGGTGAAGGATGATGATAATGATAAGGATGGTGATGATGGCCGGATGATTTTCGGGGACCCTTGGGCCCTATGCTTCCTGACATTTGTCTTACAGGTGAGGAAAAACCCGACAGAAACCTCACCCAGAAACCTCCCGACCGGGAATCGAACCCCGGCCCGCTACCGACAAACAACAGCGGTGGACAATTATATTATATGGATTCAAAACTGGACTCTTACCTTAAGGGAATAAAGTTCTTAGGAAAATTTGTGGACCAAAGAGAGATGACCAGATAGATGAATGGAGAAGACTACATAACAGTGAACTACGTGGTCTTTATAGGAAGCCAGATATAATAAGAATAGTTAAGTCTCGGAGACTGCGACGGGCAGGACATGTGACACGAATGGGGGACGAAAAACGTGCATGGAAGCTTCTTGTAGGAAAACGAGAGGACAACGTCCAGTTTGTAGACCAAGAATGAGGTGGGAGAATGACATTAACCAAGATTTGAGCGAAGTAGATTATACAGGGAATTATTGGAGAACTTTGGCTCAGGATAGGGATGTATGGAGAGCTAATGTCTGTGCGTACATGGACCTACGATTTCGATAGTGCCAGTGAGTTAGTTAGTTATATGACATAGTGTGTAATTCAGTTATTTGTTTTTACAAAAATGAGCAAAATACACGGTTGTATAAAGACGCTCCAAGCTGTATTTCAGATACATGAACAATTAATACAATCGGTTAGGATATTAAATATCTCTACGATAATCAATATTAAGCGAACTAGATTACTTGGACAGTGAATAATAAAACTCTGTTTTTCTCAAAATGAAGAAAAATGACATACAACACTATGTCACATACCCCTTCAATTTTTCAGGGTAGTATGCATTATAAAACGTAGCCTCGCTATTTTTATATACATTTATTGGTTTTCAATTATTTGAGAGAATTTCAAATACGATGTATCGGTGTCCAAAATTTCCATTCCAGAGGGATACAAACTGGATGCATTTGTAATAGGCTAAATATTATTGTCAGCGGCTGTGGTCTCGGGGTAACGTGGTTACCTCTTAGGCTAGGAGCCAAGTTCGATCCACAGTCTGGAGATGATACTCAGGCGAGGAATTAACGCTTCCTTTTCACATTTATAAGACATGTCGGGAAAGATTCAGGCCTTAATAGTCTCCGAATACAATTTAATCATTATAATTATCCTATTAAGTTAGCTTTATTTATAATGGAAGGTGCGTCTTTCAAAGACGTGTCTTGTCTCTATCTATCGCGTTATTTCGGAGATGACCTTGGCATTTAGCCGATCATTCATCCGGGGAGTGTCTCCATACCCTTGTGTGTTCTAAAAGTATGTTAGCCCTATGTTATCCGGAGTTAATAAAAATGCTTTACTAACAGGTCGTATCCCTGTAAATGTGGGGAACGCAAAAATAATCTACAAAATGGATAAGGAAACAGACACAAAACACAAAGAAAGAAATTAAGAAAGGAATCAGGCAAGGAAGTATGCTTTTATTATGAGAGGGGAATATAAAGTAAAGCATAATAATTTTACCCGGATGATTTATTATTATTATTATTATTATTAACTTGAAGAACATCTTTTAGAACATCCATAATTTATATGATTTTAGTATTTCCAATTTCGTCTCTTCTTGAATTTATAGAAGCGCTCGTCTAAATGCCCATCTCTGTCACCAAAAATAAGACTGAAATTGTTTGGCCACATAAAGAGAATTTCAGATGACAGGATACCTAAGATGATAAATTTTGAAGCAGAGGGCAACAGAAGAAAAGGGAAACCATGGGAACAGTGGATTCAAGGAGTGCGTAGGAGTATGGTGTCGAGACGATTAACAGAGAGGAAAACTACTCTATGTACAATTCCTAATAACGAAGATTATTATTATTATTATTGTTATTATTATTATTATTATTATTATTATTATTATTATTATTATTATTATTATTATTATTATTATTATTATCAAAAGTCTGATTGTAAATGATAGGATGTAGCAGATTAAAACATCCATACGGATGATAAAACTACTAATATGAATATATCGGTAAATCATTTTTGGTAAAAGGAATGAAGATTGTGTAATTTTTGGTTTCGTTTCTTCATAAAATTTTAGTAGTCGCTCTACAGGTGATGATAATTTGGAGAGTTTTGAGAGAAAAGATAATAAAAATGTCATGAGAGCGGAACTAGATCTTCACTTCATTTTCCTGTGAAACAATGACAATGTGATCCTGCAGAGAGTACATTTGAGCAGAAGCTGGTGAGACAGACATAGCGAAGGTCTGAGTTATGGAACTGCATGCCCTGTTTGGTTAGGATGAGCACGGCTATGATATTTAATCAGGAATAACTGTTCGTATTTTACAATTGTATGAAGGTTCATTCTCACCCAATGTAATGGAGAGGAGGGTGCCAGGATTTCCAGAAGCAATAAAATTCCAGCCACACCACACTGCTCAATCACACTGTTATGTAAAGGTTATGCACAGAATTAACTTTTTAACTTTTTTTTCATACATTTGTGACGAACCCCGCGATTTTGAAGTCACCATTTCTGACTACAGTTCACGAGACCCTGAGGTTGATTCCCTCTCATATAACAGGATTTGTATTAAAATGATACATGCTTTAATGTCAATTTATAAATATGTTAAATTTTGTATAAAAGTAGACCAAGGGCACATTACAGAGAGCAGCGAAGCCAATCGGGGAGTGAGACAAGGTTGCATTTTATCACCAATGCTATTTAATCTATTCGTTGATGATATTGTAGACGTAATGCTAGAAGGAGAAATTGAGGCTCCGGAGATAGGAAATGTTAGAATCCCAGTCCTGTTGTATGCAGATGATTTAATTATCTGTTCCAAGACAATCAAGGGATTGCAAAGAGGTCTTGACCTACTGGAAATATACTGTAGGAATTGGGGATTGACTGTAAATGCTAGTAAGACAAAAACAATGACATTTAAAAATGGGACGGTTTATGGTAGAACAGAGGAATGGAAATACAGAGATCAGTTCTTCAAAACGTGAAACATTTTGAATATCTTGGTACGACGTTGAAAATGAACGGAAAGTGGAAAAAACACATTGATATAGCATTATTTAAAGGGAGGGGACAACTTAACAGTGTACTCGGTATTCTGGGTCGAGTGCCTGATATTCCAGTCAGCACATTAGAAAAAATGTATGGAGCTATGGTCAGGCCAGTCATGCACTATAGTAGTGAGATTTGGGGTTTCCAAAGAACGGAAATACTAAATAAGGTATATACGCATTTTCTAAAGTATATTACAGGACTTAGTAAGGCCGTTTCTAACTGTGGAATTTTATATGAATTCGGGTCATTCCAGGACGATATTAACTGTAAAATTCGTGTACTCAAATACTGGTTGCGAGTAATCCAAGGTGAACAAACAATGCTTAGAGCAATTTGCTACGACCACCAAATTAAAACATAGATGTTAAATTTTGGGCAGACGAGGTTAGGAGAGAACTCCAAAAGATTGGGATGGGCTGGATATGGGAAAAAGGGACTGAAAATCGCAAGAACGTGTGGAGAAAAATAAGGAGGAGGTACTTAGATGTAAACCAACAAGATACCTTCGCCGAATGTACAGGAAAACGCTCACTGTGTTTACAAAGAGACCTAAAACACGTCTGGGGAAAAGAATCGTATATACTCAACCTAGGATTTAAGGAGAGATCAGGGCTTGCTTGGTTTAGGCTAGGGGCATGGAAATTTCTAAAAATTAGCGACGATCACGATATGCGAATATGTCCAATGTGCGGGAACTTTGAAGATGAGATACATATATTAGGAAAATGTAATGATTTAGAATATTGGAGACGTCAGTTATTACCGGAAAGATTTCTAAATTCAAATCGGGAAAGATTGGCATGCTACGAGTTATTGGTAAATCCAGAAATTGGATAAACCTCGGTAAATTTCTGGACAAAACGCGAAAAATAAGGACAACACTCATTCATGAATAAATATATGTTATCAAAATGCAATACCATTAATTATTAACAATTATATATAAATTAATTAGTGTATAATGCTGTTGTGTTATTATTTAATTGTAATATTAATGTGTTTTCTTTATGTAATTGTAATGTTAATGTTTTTTTAGTGTATATGCTATTGTGTTATTATTTAATTGTAATATTATTATTGTGTTTTCTTTATGTAATTGTAATGTTATTGCTATTGTGTTATTACTTAATTGTAATATTATTGTGTTTTCTTTATGTAATTGTAATGTTAATGTTTTTAGTGAATAATGCTATTGTGTTATTATTTAATGGTAATAGTTTTATTGTGTTTTCTTTATTTAAATTGTAATGTTATTGCTGTATTTGTTTATTTTTCTTTACACTAGTACCAATTATTACTTTATTGTAACGGACTGTCAACAGCACGTACGGCTTACTGCACGTGCGACCGATATTTGTAAATAATATTGTAAATATCTTACTTTTTGTCTAATAAAGTCCTACTACTACTACTACTATTTACTAGCTAATACCCGGCATGGCGCTGCTACGCCTAAATAAGTGAATATTAATGTGTTTTTGTGGTTAGTTGAATAAGTGAAAGGAAAAATAATTATAAATTTATATTTTTTAGATACCCCATGCTGATTATCCACCGTTGCCCTGGAATCTACTTATCCCAATCTTCTTGACATAAATCAGTTGAAATACGAAAATTAATGTATTTTTATGTATAGTTATATAAGTAAAAGGAAAAATTTATATCGTAATTATTTTTAGATTCCCTGTGCTGTTTACTTGGCATTGTCTGGAAATCTACTCATCCCGATCTTCTTGGCATAAATGAGATGAAAAACAAAAATTAGTGTACTTCTTATGATTAGTTAAATAAGTAAAATGAAAAATAATTATAAATGTATATCATAATTATTTTAAGATTCCCGATACTGATTACCTGGTGCTGCCCGGGAATCTAATTATCTCGATCTTCCTGGCATAAATGAGCTAAAAGACAAAATTCGTTATTATGAGTTATCCGTAAAAGAATACCTGCCATATGCTGCTATGCTTGCACAGGAATCTACGTAGTTGTCTCCATCTTCTTGGCATCAATGAAAGACAAATATGATTATTGTGAGTTATCCGTAAGAGATAAACATATGCTGTCGTGGACATTTTTGTAAAGCATTTTGAGATATAAAATTCTGTGTACAATAATTTTGTGTATTTGTTATGATTTAGGCAGCATAAACCATTTAAGCATCCAAAAAGCTACTTTTTTTTACGTTTTCCACTCCAAAGAGTGATTTTTAAGGATGTAGGAGTTGAGTATCACAACTTTCTTATAACCTATGTTCATCCCGGGAATCTCCTGAACATTTTGCAAAAAGCCCCATCACAGTGGGATCAACGGTATGGCCGCGCATAAAGTACGAACAAACAAACAAACAAACAAACATTTTTATATTATTTATTTTTAGAAAGTTTCACATTTTCCTGCGCCCAGTTAATCTATTATTATTCTCCTCCATAACTCTCTGTCATTCCAGTCTCCATCGTAAAGTCCTATTTCCCTCTTGCTGCTCAAAATATCATCAATCCAACATTCTTCTTGAGAATCTTTCTTCCGTCGTTCTTTTCACATGACCATACCATTTTAATTGTTTTTTTTTATGAAATTCACAATTGAAGTCTGAATATTCACATTTTGTTTAATTACCATATTTCTTATTTTATCTCTTCTAGAAATTCCAGTTGAACGTCTCCAATAATTCATATCTGCAGAATTTAATTTACTTCCTGTTTTAAATTTTAATTTACATGCTTCTGCGCCATATATTTTAGAACTTATATTATTATCCCATAAAACACGATTTAATTTTGATATTACCAATTTGTCCTTACTTATCCTCTCATTTTTTCCCTTAAACTTACACTGGTCAACATGATTTTTGTCTCATGAGTACTAATAGTTGTACTGAATGCATTTTTTATCGTGTTTTCAAATATATGTATTCGGAATTTCTCCATCACACATAGTTTTTTTTTTTAATTTCAATTTCAATCAATGGATTTAAATACGTATCTTTTAATAAACTTTTTTTCGTCCATCTGTTCATTGTAAAATAAAACGAAATGAGCTAAATTCAGGAGATTTCAGTTATGGAAAAGAGATATCAAGGCAAATGGAATCCTAATATGCTGGCCGATTATTGTTGGACCTTCAAGAGGGATGCTCCACAGGCGAAATATAGCAGAAAATCGTCATTTGTTACTTTCAAGGCGAGTCCGAATGTTCGAATATTGTGTAGTTACGAATGTAGAAAATGTTAAAGTGTTTGAAATTATAAATTCCTGTCTCTCGGAAACCTTGCGTGATGGAGAAAAACCAATATCACATTTGAATTAAGGAGTAATCGTACTATTAGAATTATATTTCTTTGTGAGACAAAAAAGTTTATTTTTTGTTGCTCAGTGTTTTTATTCCTGTGGTTTCCCCCGATATGAAATTTATGTAATGTGTAGGTATAAGCATCCCGCGCCGTAGCCGAGTGGTTTAGGCAAGATTCCTTGGCGCAGAACTATGGGACTTGCGCTGGTTCGAGTCTCCATGAGGTAAGAAATTTTGTCGTGGAATTTCGACCAGTATGGAAACGTTACCCACCATCATTGTAAGGAATTTGGGTAGCTTCAAACAATAGCGGCTCCATGTTGAAAAAAACAGCTATAACGACTGGGGGACAGATATGCTGACCACACGCCATCCCTACACTAGCTCAATGATCGTATTCCTCTTTGATTAACACATGTGGAATTGAGGCCAGCTGGTAAGCCAAGGACCATCTAGACCTGTCGCGCCATGGAGTTTTGTTTGTTTGTGGGTATTAGCACTTTTTGATGCTTCATTATTTTTTATCATTCATAATATAAACGGGGTAGCGTAAGTCCTCCTTTTAAGCGCCCCAAACTCTGAAGTGGGTTATAATCTGCCCATGCCAGGAGAGAATGCTGCAACATCATAAGACACCTGGTGGTAATGAACAATATTACCTCTTCATTTAGTTGTACCTCGGTGAGGAACAAGACATTTTTGTAGAGATTTTTAAACTGTACATCTTATACATACTTTGTGAGCACGCATTTACATGGACTATTTAACTCATGCCCCAATTGGGAGAAAATGACCAATCACATTTCAATGATTTTTTTACAACCAATAACAGTCGTGTTTCGCCTCGAATTTATCATCCTAAGTTTATCATATTAAAGAAAGCACCTCCTTTTTAACATTCTGAATAGGTCATAGCATTATTTTGCAGTGACTAACTCTGTAAGAAATACGGCTACCAAATTGTATATATAGTGCATGAATGTCAGCAGTAGCGCATGTGGGAGATACTATAAAAACATTTGTAGCAATTGATTATACCACCAAAAACAATAAACCACTGTTTGCACTTTCTTAAACGAATTATTTTCCGGGAAATGGCATTGCAGAAAAATATTCTTCTTCTTCTACTACAAGGTTTAGGCCATGTAGCCTGTTCCGGCGAAGTTAAAAGTGGAGTCCATCTTCTACGTGGTCGGCCAACATCTCTTGTTCCTCTGGGATTATACAGGAAGTTTCTTTTTGGTATTCTTTCGTTGTTCATTCTCATTAAATATTCTGTCCATTTCTTATTATTTTCGCTGATTTTATCTTCAATTTTATATATATTTAATTCTTCTCGTACAGTTTCATTCCTTATTCTATCCGCTCTTGCGCATCCTTTCACATTGCGTAAAAATAGCATTTCCGCAGTCTGTATCCTGCTTTTATCCCTTGATTTCATTATCCAATTTTCACTTCCATATAACAACAAAGGAACAGCCATTGTTTAATATAATTTAAGTTTCGTATCTTTCCTTGTATTCCGACCTAAGGTTCCTTTTATGGTTCCACAAATAGCCTGAAATGTATTTACTTTATTTTCTATATCTTTATTTTCTCCATAAGTTATATCACATCCTAAATATTGGAAATGTGATATTTGTTCTATTATTTTGTTATCCAGTACAATTTTTTATCTAATTCCATATTTACCAATAAATGCCATTACTGTTGACTTATTTATTGATATTTTACAATTATATCTATTGGCTATTAATTTAAATTTATATGCTAAAATTTGGAGCTCATTTTCAGATTCTGATAAAAGTACAACATCGTCAGCGAATAATAAAGCATTTATTTTATCTTTATTATCAATTAATATTCCTTCATTAGTTAAAACTTTCTTCCATTCTATTAGGATATCGTCCATATAAATATTAAATAATATAGGTGAGAGTGAACACCCTTGTCGTACACCTTGGTTTATTTGAAAAAATGTCTTATTTTTAGTCAACTGAGGGTCAATACAAATATTTTTTCCATAGTACAAGCTCTTAACAGTTTCTATAATCTGAATAGGGAGGCCTTTTTCTTTTAAGATATTCCACAATATTTCCCTGTTTACTCGATCAAATGCTTTATCTAAGTCTATAAATAACAAATGTGTTTCTAGGTTTTTTCTTGTCTTTTGTTTATTATCTGATTTAGGACAAATACTCCATCGGTACAAGATCTTCCTTTTCGGAACCCGTTTTGTTCTACTGCAGAAAAATATAATTGACATATTTACATCATAGGACACCAGAAATTAATTAAATCCTATGATGTTGGTTATAAATTTCTCCACTAGGGTGCATTCTTACAATATTGCAATCCTTTGGCAATAAATAATATGATCTGGTTGCAGCAATGAACAAAAGAAGCAAATGAAGCGTACCAATCGTTTCTCATTTGTTTTGAAACATCGCCGTTTACATTAAATATATAAATATTTTAAAATAACTATAGTTGAATAATGATTTGTGAGTAAACAGCTTAATTTTATTCGTTAAATAGTCTTAACAAATGGCACTATTGATTTCCAAATTCTCTAGATAAATTCACTCCTCACTTCGTGAGTCGTGAATTTATCTTTAATTTGGAAATCACTCGTGGTATTACTTATGATAATGAACTTCAGAAATATTTATCATAAGTAATGCCCCGAGTGATTTCCAATTTATGTAGAGAATTTGGAAATCAAGAGTGGCATTTGTTAGGACTATTTAACGAATAAAATTAAGCTGTTTACTCACAAATCATTATTTAACTATAGTTATTTTAAAATATTTATATATTTAATGTAAACGGCGATGTTTAAAAACAAATTACAAATGTGAGGTTATGTTCATTCACTGCTGCTTGATCATATTATTTATTGCCAAATAAGATAGCAATATTGTAAGAGTGCATCCAAGTGGAGAAATAATGAAACACATTAAACTATAATATAGTATATTATATCATAATCAACATTACGGGTTATTCATTTATTTTTTTAGTAAACAACTGAGTATTTGCTATATTCAATGTATTTGTTGGAGAAAAATAATGCTTTGACCTGTTCAGAACATTAAAAAGGAGGAGCTTTCTTTATCACAAAAGCAGGAGCTGATAAAGAGAAATCGATAAAGAGCAAGGTGAAACACGACTGTCATTGGTTGTAAAACTACATTCATTGAAACGTGATTGGTCATTGACTAGCATTTGTGGCATGAGTTAAATAGCTAGATACCAGGGCCACTTACGAGATATCACAAATATGACCCCGAACCACGGCGGAGATCATATTATTAATAAGAACTTTTAATTTAATTGTTATTCATTATTCTTTCTCTACTTAGCTTTACGCTCCAAACTGAACTTCGACTTCCCTCACAACAGTTTTCCATTGTCCACTATTCTTAGCTATAATATTCCAGTTCTTCTATCCCAAACTTGAAATGCCTTTCTCAACGTCTTATTTCGATCTTGGTCATCCTCTCTCCGTCTTCATTCCTCCAACCTTGCACTTAATATTAATTTTGGAATTACTCTTCTTTATTTAGGATCATTTCACAATGAATAATTGATTTTAACACGAAGTGTCGTTTTATCGCTGAAAGTTTCTATGAAAAGCACATTCTTCCCTAAGACCTTTCGTCTACATGTTTCTTCTTACTCTATCCATTTATTAATCTCTGAGTGTCCCGAATTTCATCCTTCCGTTAGACTCCCATTTAAGAACCTTCTTTGATTTTATTTACTTTTTTATAATGTATCCACAACATTTAAACCATTTTTCATCGATTATATTCTTTTCATTTTTAGAAACGTTTAACAACAAATGACAAAAATGTTCGTATTATTATTATTATTATTATTATTATTATTATTATTATTATTATTATTATTACTTACTTACTTGCACTATCGAACCCGTAGGTTCATGGCCGCGCGGACATAAGCTCTCCATACATCCCTATCCTGAGATAATGCTTTCCAATCATTTCCTGTATAATCTACTTCCCTCAAATCATAGTTAATGTTATTCTCCCACCTCATTCTTGGTCTACCAACTGGGTGTTTTCCCTCTGACTTTCCTACAAGAAGCTTCCATGTAAGTCTTTCATTCCCCATACGTGTAACATGTCCTGCCCATCGCAGTCTACGAGACTTAACTGTTCTTATTATATCTGGCTTCCTATAAAGACCATGTAGTTCATTGTTATGCAGTCTTCTCCATTCACCTGTCTGTTCATCTCTCTTTGGTCCAAAAATTGTCCTAATTACTTTATTCTCAAATACTTGTAATCTCCTTTCCTCCCTTAAAGTAAGAGTCCATGTTTCGCACCCATATAATATAACTGGTAGAATAACAGTTTTATACATTTTCAGTTTAACGTTTTTTTGAAAGGAGTTGGGACATCAAGAGTCTCTGCAATGCATAATAGCACGCATTTCCAGAATAGAGCGTATGTTTATCTTCTTTGCGCATCTCATTCCTGTTTATGATTATTGTTCCTAGGTATTTGAATTCAGCCACTTCCTCAAAATTTTTCTCATTTGTGATTAGCTGTCCATTTCCATTATATAATGAATTTCTACGTGTGACCATATATTTAGTTTTATTGATATTTATTTCCAGTCCTAATTTCTTAGTGTTACTCAATAGTGTGTGCGTGTTGTCCTTTAGTATCTCCTCGCTATCGGCCAATAATACTACATCATCAGCATAAACTAACAGCTTATTAATACCATTGAGTTGCAAGCCTTCCTCATACTCTAAAGATTTAATGGCATGCTCTAGTACAAAATTAAATTAACGTAAATTATTATTATCATTGGAGATGGATCAACAGAAACAATATATATATATATATATATATATATATATATATATATACTGTGTTATTTGCGGTTGACCAGATAATAATTGCGGAAGATTATGAAGACAGGGAGTTCAGAAAATTATTGTACGAATATGATATTAAGGGTTTAAAAATAAATTTAGAAAACAAAAACATTTTATCTGGGACGTGGAGCAGATACCAAAGATTTAATATTAGAAGAACAGAAGGGGTGTACTAGAGGATGTGGAGAATTTGAGTATTTCGGGTTAAAATTAGACAAAGAGGATATACAAGGAAGTGACATTAAGTAATGAATAAATAAAGTCAGAGCAATAACTGCAATGATAACTGGTATCCTATGAACAGACACATAACCAGGAAAAAATATGCCATAAATATATAATTCAATAGTGAGTAGTACTGCCACATATGGAGCTGAAGTATGCAAATTCAAGAAAAACTTAGAAAAAACTTATGTCTATGAAAATGTATTTCTTGAGGAGAATAGCAGAACATTAACCCATTGAAGACACGTATAAAGCGCCAGGTAAGTTCACTGGAAACCCATTTGAATCTCCCCAGCGCTACTCCGGCTGCATTGGATTATAAATCAGAATACCCAGACCATGCATACTGCGTTCTATCACAAATGGATTTCAGATAGTTTGTTTACCCCTGTTTTTCTTGTAGTATTTTGTACTTTTATGAATAGAAAAGGAACGTGGCCTGCCCACAACCCTCTTTTTTGCAATTTAACCGTTATCTATTGTTAGTTTGAAGGCTGTGAAAGTTGACTAATATTTTAAAAACCATATTTTACTAACATTTCTCGGTCATTATATTTAAAGTAAACACGAATCATATGTGAATGCTGGACACTTCGAGCAAAAGATAAATCCCGCATTAATAGTTCACAAATGAGATTCCTCCGATCACTAATTGGAGTAACATTAAGGGGTAGAATGGAAAGTGATGAGATAAGGATGCAGTGGAATAGTAGGGAAATGGTTGAACATATACAAAATTATCAGATTAAATGGTTCCAACACGTCCAGAGAATGTCAAATTCCCGTTTACCAAAGATGATTTACCACCTCAACCCTAAAGGCAAAAGAGACCTCGGAAGACCCTTCAACCGATGGAAAGATCAGTTTTTGTAGTCGCAGAACGGGCATCATCGCCCAATACTGCATTCGGAAGAAGAAGAAGAAGAAGAAGACGAATCATATGTTCTAACAGGAACGGTAAAAAATAACAAAAATATATAGTACTGCATATTATAAAAATAAACTAAACTAAACATAGACCTATACATTATCAAATCATAGAAAGTTCTTGCTATATATCTTCTCAAATTATTGGTAATGTAAAAGCAATTTTTCTATAGCACTTTACAAATCTCATCATTACTGGAAAACAAATCCACAACCTTGTCATGTCGATCTTCTCCTCCCATTCCTTTATTGTATTCTAGAATACATTTAGCCTTTGTGATTTTTTCTTTTTGTTCTCCGTCTTTATTCTTCCATAGTTTCTTACTGGTGTCAGTCATGTCGGCATTTTCGTGTTTGGTTGATAATAAATAAATGTCTTTCCTACCTTTTCACTTCTATGCTAGAAGTCTCCGACTAGATTATGTTGTTAGCTCTCCTTTTTTTTTCTTTCTTTCCAATTTGATGTTCACTATATCCATATTTATTGTGTTAGATTTTACTGTCCCTAATATGTATCTCGTCTACTCAGTTCTAAAAATAAATTAGTAGAACACAATTAAAATGTGTAACCTTTCTCTACGAACGGGTTTGCTAATTCTAGGACTACACTCTCATTTGTGTAAAATCTGAAATTTCATGTGCATCTCGTCCAATGTGTTTATTTGAATCATATCCTGAAGAGTACAATTTTCAATATGTTATTCCAAATCGCGCGGTTGAATACAATTTCTAATATGTTATTCCAAATCGCGCCGTTTTATTCCGTTTAGAGAGTTTGAACTGAACGTGTTTCTAAGAAAGTTAAATTTACAACCAGGATATTAAAAAAAAATGAAACTACATATATATTTTACCGTAATAAATACCTGAAATATATTATTCTATAAATTATATCTATAATAAACTATACAATACACTAGGACTATATATACGCTTTATATAAACCTGTAACAAATTTAACAGATGGCGAACATAAATATTTAATCACTAAAGATAGAGCCAACTTTTTATAGTGGAGGGTTTTAACACAATAACGAGTGTAGGTCGTGCTTGAGCTGTTTGGACTTTCTACTTGCTCACGAGGTAGACTCGTTAAAAGTCTCCAATGGGTTAAAACTGGAAAAAAAAATTCATACGAGAAAAAAAAATGAATATTAGAGTATAGTAGATTAAACCTTGTGGTCCAAAAGTCGGTTGACAATTGTGAGAAGTTTGGCTGATGTTAATGGGTTTCATTTCAGAGCTAACGCAGATGGTCAAAGTGACGTCCATCCACCTGTAGACAATTTCTCATTCGATCTCGAAATTCAGCACTGACATTTGAAAGTGTATCTAGTGAAATATGTCGAATTACATTACTGATTCGGTCGTTCATGTCTTCCAGTGATGCGGGCTGAGTCTGGAACACATGTTGTTCTACATATCCCCAATGAACGAAGTCTACGGTCGTCAAATCAGGTGACTGTGAAGTTCTTGGGCCACCCCGTCCAATCCATTGATATCGAAATTTCCTATTCAAATTGTTTCGAACAATTACAACATAGTGAGCAGTAGCTCCATCTTGTTGAAACCACAATTGTTGCTGTCTGTTTAATGACAGGTCATCTGGAAAGTCTAGTAGAGTAGAGGCCAGCACTTCAATGTAAGACAGTTTATTCACATAGCCTTCAAAGAAATGTGGGTCCACAACCGTATCACCAACAAGACTACACCACACCATTACTCTGAGGGCACCTGGATCATTCACCTCACGTATCCGTACGGGATTTTGCCTAGACCAATACCGAACATTTTGATTATGACCATCCAAATAAAATAAACACTCCTCACTGAAAATAACTCATTGAATTAAATCATTGTCATTGTCCCTTCGATTGGTGATCCAATTGCAGAAATGACGTCTATGTAGAGGATCATTATCAAGCAGTGTGCGAACATGTATCATCTTATACGGAGGAAAATGTGATGCTTTTAAATTGGCCGAAAAGTTTCCTTGCTCACTCCACTCTGCCTTGACACATAACGAATTGATGTTTTAGGGCTTGCAATAACCTTTTTAAGTACGTTAATTGTGTTTCCTTCATCAGTAACCGTCTTTGGTCTGCCACTTCGCTTTTCATCCAGCACAGATAAGATCTTCTTAAATTTATTTAAAAGTTTACTCACAGTTTGAAATAATGGTTCTGGTATTTCAGGATACCGCCTGTGAAACTCATCTGCAGCCTCTCTCAATGTTCGATGGTTATCACCACAAAGCAATACTAATTCAACTCTTTATTCTGGAGTAAGCATGATTGACGTCAACGTTTTTTCTGATGTAGTAAACTGTATTTATTTGAGAGTTGCTTTCTGATACAGCCATCTGTCAGAAACACATACACAAATCCATTATTATTATTATTATTATTATTATTATTATTATTCATTGTTATAATAATCATTTATTTTTTATTTTATTGTTTCATTGTTATAATTGTTTCCGGAATAAAAAAATATACATAAAATAGCACATTATTTTAATTGATAAAACTTCCATTTGTCACCCGACTTTAGGGCCACACGGTATAAGATATAAGCAATTAAATGGATATGGGCATGTACGACGAATGCAAGAAGAAAGGTCACTCAGAAAAAAAAAACATTGAAATGGTGTTTACATGGAAGAAGAAAGAAAGGAATATCTCGAAACACATGGCTGAAAGAAATAAGAACTTGAATGAGAACGAGAGGTCTGGAGGACATGGAGTGGATGGATAGGGGCGGGTGGAGAAGGAAGATAAAGCTGTAGGCGCAGAAATATGAATAGCATTGAAAATCTGCATATAAATAAATTATCATGTTCATCCTTAATATTGTTATTGTTACAACTAATATTTATAATATGAAAATAGAGTACCTGAGATCTTAGTATGCTTCGAAAGTACTGCACACCCCACATCCAATGTTGAGGAAGACTGAGATCTCAGATACTCTATTTTTATATTATACATTTTACAAGTGACCTGAACGGTGTTTCGTCATGCATTTTAAAAGTATCTACTACAACTAACTCATTAACTCTAATGCAATCGGAAATTCTTGGACGTGAGGACAGAAATACTCCATACATGGCCATCCTGAACTAATGTTTTCCAATGATTCCATGTATTGTATACCTCCCTCAAGTCATAATTAATGTCATTCTACAACTGGGCGCTTTACCTCTGACTTTCATAGAGGAAATTTCATGCCCTTCTTTACTTTTACATTTGTTTTACATGTGCTGCACATAATTGTCTACAAGAATTAACCATTTTTTTGTATGCGGCATCCCCATATAGATCACGTAGCTCAATGTTAAGTCATAAAATAAAAAAAAAGTTAAAATTTACCTTCATAGGTAAAATCCGTCGTCCTCAACTTATAAAACGTATAATCGTTATGCCTGTTATACGTGTTATAAGTTGAGGACGACGGATTTTACCTATGAAGGTATATTTTAACTTATTTTATTTTATGACTCTCCACCTCAACGGTTTTAACAATGCATTTTATTAGTATTTACTCAATGTTAAGTGTTTTCCATTCACCTATTTGTTCGTTTTCCTTTCGTTCAAAAATCTAAGCACTTTATTCACAAAACTCCTTTAAAGTAAGAGACAACGTTTGGAGATGAGACGAAACGATTCTAGACGAGATGAGATGAGGTGAGGTACGGTAGGATATGGTACGGTACAATATATTATGAAATATAATATAATATATGTAATATAAATCCTAATTACAATTTAAAAATTTCAAAGAATAAAACTAATTTTTTTTTGCATTTAAAGGACATGATACATTAAGAGCAAAAATAATAATTGATAATACAATTTTAGAGAAAGTGAACAGTTTTAAATATCTAGGTTTCAATGTATCATATGTTAAAATTGAAGATATTAATGACAAAATAAATAAATTTAATCTAATGCGTGGCATTATTAAAATAACCCATAAAAAGACAAGAAAAGAAACAAAAAATGACATTTTATAAAGTAATGGCTGTTCCTGTGTTGATGTATGGATCAGAATGTTAGACGATCACTAAAGACAAGAACAAAGATTGGAAGCAGCTGAGATAAGAATTTTAAGATATATAGAAAGATATGCTCTGCTGGATAAGAAAAGGAATGAGGATATAAGAAAGGAACTAAATATTTTCAAACTAACAGACCGAATAATTAAACACTGGAACGACTGGACAGAACACATTGATAGAATGCCAGAAGGAAGATTTCCAAAATTATTGCTAAATTATAAACCTCACGGAAGGAGAAATGTTGGACGCCCCACAGAAGATGGTCTGAACAATTTTAGCTTTCATGAAACCGGAACGTGCCAACAGGTTTAATCCCTGGATGATGATGATGGTAATAGAAAGAATAACAATGTTATTTATTTTAAGTTTAATGTTGTAGAGAAGTAGGTATACAAAGAATCCCGTAATGCTTTCCAGAGTTGAGCTTGTATTTATTTTTCCTGCACTTCATTTCTGTTTATAAAATAATATTCCTAGGCATTTGAATTCTATCATTTATTGTATATGATTATGATATTATTATTATTATTATTATTAGTATTATTATTATTATTATTAATTATTATCATCAACATCATTATTGGGAAAAATAACAAAAAAAAAGTCATACCAGAAATAGTGAATATTAAATTATCAGTAGTAGATTATATAATAGGGTGGGCCGAAAAAAATATATTTTTTTTATTTCGAAGCTGAATCATCCACTACTTAAAATTGACAATAATGCCTTAATTGATCTTCCATCCCCTTCCAATGATTTTATAATCCTTGTAAAGTTTTATTTTTAAGGGGGGTAGAATTTAAGTTCGAATATCGCGGAAACGTCGCAAATTATATAGACAAAAGAAAAGAAAAATTATCAAAATTGGCTGACATCTTCCTGTCGCGCAAAGGCTCTAACGTTTGACAAAATATGAAGAAAAAAACCTTAATTTTTGCGATTATTTCTTTTTTTTAAATTAGTTGTTTCCGTAATGTAATAGTTTGCACCGTCTTCAAATAGAGCCTAAAAACATTGTGTTTTAATTTGGTTTAGATCAGTTGATATCTTTCAGTCGTGCATAGGGCCTAACATTTGCCAAAATATTGAACATTTCACATTTTTACGAGTTCTTTTTTATATCTTTAATATACTTTTTTTAAACGTAATTATTTAGGTATTTTTATTTTTGAACACAAGAACATTGTGTTTTATTACGGTTTGATTAAAATTAACAACTTCCGGTCGCGCAATGACCCCAATGCTATAGAAAAACAGTACCTGAAGAAAGATATTTTGGCCTACGACATGATGGGTGATAACAATAACAATGGGCATGGTACTTTTCGATTTGCTCTTTATTTAAAAAGCTTAAATATTTAAGTTACAGTATCTACAATTTTTAAAAAATAAACTTACTTTTATAAAAAAGGAAAACAGTTCTGAATAAATAGTCCAAGTTAGTTGAACCTGCCCATTAGTGCTGCTCTCTATTTTGTAGCCGAAGGTACTTTGAAGGCTGATTTGCTGGTGAAGTTAGGCATGGATTATCTGGACAGCAGAGTGGTTCTTATAATCCGTCTCGAGATTCTGCTCCACAAACTTTTCCTCAGGCTTCCGTGACGAGTTTTACATAGCGTTCAATAGCCTGTGAATGAACTGGGAATTGCTTAAAAATAAGTTCCAGTTAGGGGTTGAGTAACTGTCGATATGCGATTTGATCTCGTCGTCACTGATTTCTGCCAACACTGGAGGAGAAGATAATTCACAGTCCATTCAGTTGATCATTTTTGAGCATTCTTGCACATTGACGTTGATTTTTGATGGCGTGAATGTTCTTACTATTTTCCTTCTTGCGTCGATCTGCCTTGCCTTCAGAATTCTTCGAAGTTCGTGCTCTCGTATGTGTTTGTCATCTTGAGTCATGGCTAACAGTAAGTGTTCTGGGGGGCGAAAAAAAACGCATTTAGTTCGATCACAAGATCGAAAACATCAAGGAAAGGTTTTGGCAAATACCTGGTAGATTGTATTACTTGGTAAACAAGTTTCGGGCTGTCTGTAAAGTTGTTACTTGTTTTGATAATAAACCACATTTGCATATATGATTTCAATATAAACAAAACTAGTTCTCGAAGTTCAGGTGAGGGCTTTCTTCACTTATGTACAATCTGAGAGTTATATTTGCTTTTATCAACAACTTCGAATGTGATGAGAGTTATATTTGCTTTTATCAACAACTTCGAATGTGATAAGTGCCCAGGATCTCGTACAGCTAAATCTTGTTTACAGGTTCCTGATTTTATTGCCTTTGAAATATCAAGTAGGTATTGTTGATCTTTGCTAAGCACGTTTATGTCTATGTGTGCGATCTGACGATCAATACTTTGAAAGTAAAAAGATGCGTAAAATTACAACTTTTTCATTATTTTGCCAAATTTTGGGGCTTATGCGTGACCCGAATATATCAACTGATCTAAACCAAATTGAAACACAATGTTTTTAGGCTCTATTTGAAGACGTTACAAACTATTACATTACGAAAACATCTAATTCAAAAAGTTAATAAATAATCGCAGAAATTGAGCTATTTTTTCATATTTTGTCAAACTTTAGAGCTTTTGCGCAACCGGAAGTTTTCAACCGATTTTGATATTTTTATATATTTATTGGTCTATATATTTCGCAACTTTTCTGTGTTATTACAACTTCGAAATAAAAAAAAATAGTTTTTTCGGTCCACCCTATTACATAAGCAATTAAATTGGCATGGGCGTGAACGACGAATGCAAGAAGAAAGGTAACACAGAAAACATTTAAATGGTCTCCACCTAGAGTAAGAAAGGAAGGAAGACTTCGAAACTCATGGATGCAAAAATAAAAAGTGTAATGAGAACAAGAGGACTGGAGGATATGTAGTGGATGAATAGAGATGAGTGAAGAAGGAAAATAAAACTTTAGGCACAGAAAGATGTGGAAACATTGAACATCTCTATATAGATAAATAAAATTATTATTATTAATAATAATAATATTAATATTAAAATTTAAAATCATGGCATGTACCTTAAGCTACAATTCTGTCCAGATATCTGGAAAAATTACCACTTAGCAGTCTGGCGAACTATAAGAATAACTCACGTAATAAGATAAATATACTCAAATTAAATTATATAAATTACGGCAGTGCCATCTCTATTGAATGGATCAGAGATCTGCAATCCCAAGAAAAAAAAATATACATACAGTCATCTCAACGAAATTCTTAAGGATAGTAATACGCTACAGATTAGTAAAAAAATCGAAGATACAAGAGCAGACTAAAAAAAAAAAAGTCCCGCACCGTAACCGAATAGTTCAGACAAGAAGCCTTGCCGCAGAGCTACGGGACTTGCGCTGGTTCGAGTCTCCAGGGGGGAAGAACTTTTTCTCATGGAATTTCGGCCAGTATGGAACCGGTGTCAACCCAGCATCGTGAGGCATTTGGGTAGCTACAATAAGTAGCGACTCCAGGTTGATAATACCAGCTATAACGGCGGGGGATCCGACATGCTGGCCACATGTCACCTCTACACTGGCTAGATGATCGTATACCTCTGTGATTAATACATGTGGATGTGAGGCCAGCAGCAGGCTGGTCAGCCAAGGGCCTTCTAGGCCTGTCGCACTTGGAGTTTTATTTTTAATAAAATTGAACAAGAAAAAACACAATAAACGCAACACGTCTTACATATGAACAACGGCTTCATAGTACAATACAGTTTGAGAAGAGAAACTTGGAAAAGCAACAAAATGAGTAGCATATCGTCAAGGATCTTTTTTCAATCTGAAAGGATAAAGAATGAATCAACATTTGAAGTTATTATTATTATTATTATTATTATTATTATTATTATTATTAATATTATTATTATCATCATCATTATTATTTTATTACTTTTACCGTTATTACTAACATTACTATCTAATTAACTAACTCACTGATACTAATGATGCCGGACGTTCATGGCCGCACGGACAAAAGTTCTCTGTACATCCCTATTAGTGCTAATATTTTCCAATCATCCATTGTATAATTCGCTTCACTGAAATCATGGTTAATGATATACTTCTACATCATTCTTCACCTACTTAGTGCACTATTTGCCTCTGGTCTTTTTTACAGAAGTTCCCGTGCCCCTCTTTGAATCCCCACTCGAACTATGTGCTATGCTCGTCGCAATCTACAAGACTTAACTTTTCTTACTACAACTTATTTCCCATAGAGATAATATAGCTCACTACTAATTAAGATTCTCCACTCACCAGTCTGTTCATCTTTCTTTGGTCTAAAAATTAGCCAGAACTTAATCGGCATTATTACTGACTTAATAATGATAATAAGACTTAATAAGATTTAATAATAATAATAATAATAATAATAATAATAATAATAATAATAATAATAATAATAATAACAATAATAATAATAACTTGTTTTGTAAAATATATGTAATATACTGAGCGTCTTGCCTCAGGTGGTACATTTGACACTTGTAGGTCTACTTGGCGAGACTTTTCCCCCCCCCCTTTAAACTGTCAAGAAAAATACCGCATTGAAATTTAATTCCTAGCAATAATTTTAATCATAATAGCTATTTTGTAATAACATTAAAATTAAACCATCTAATTTCTACAGAAAAATGTCATGATAACCATAGGTGGAATTTCCAAATGAATTAAAAACAAACATGTTTAATTGTTAAATCTCGCATATTATTTTCTCATGCTAAAACGAATTAATTAGTTAACACTTATCCTATGTACTTAGTAACGATGAAAACACAAGAAATATGGTAAAATGAACAGGCCCGTATGTAGGGTAAACTCTGCAGAATCGACTAAATAGAGACAATTTTAAATGTTTTCCATCACTGAAATCTAAAACTCCCAGCGAAAGCTCTGGCTGGCATCTGTCGATTAATCTCTGTTCTTCAAATCAGTTATGTGGCATTTTGGTTCTCGTTTGATATTCTGAATATTTCATAACACAGAATTGGTGTTCTAGGTAAGTGAAATAATTGCTTCGTACAATCAATAATTTCGTTTTTTATTATCCGTGCCTCTTATTAATTAATGGCCCGATTACGAATTAATTTTTGCTAAATTATTAAGTATTTATCTCCAAAGAGATTGCGATAATTCCCTCTTTGTCGACAACGGTTTAGGTGTTGCCAACCCATGAAAATTGAAACACTGCGATTTGGGTGAATATGGACACATTTTCGGTTGAATAGGGACATCGTATTTTATTAATTTATTTGTAGCTGTTGCATTGCAGGTGTGTAATTTCTAAAAATAGCTGGACAGAAGTTGATATGCATAGATTTATTAAAGCATTCCGTCAGGGAAGGAGATTGTATCATACGGCAGAGTTATTTACGATACCTCGTTCGTGTCTTCACAATCAACCCATCAGTGGAACTGAGGATCCACTGAAAACATCAGCTGGTACAAAGCATTCTTCCATTGTCTGCATGCGGATTTAAATTAAATTTCAAAAAATGTAACAAAAGGCTGTTTGTTGCTACGACGAGAAAAATGCTACAAGCACAAATTTATCGTCGTCAGAAACTGAATAAGAAGTAGAAAATAATGACGATACTGAAGAGGTGAAACGTAATAACACTATGTAAGTCCGTCGCCGTGCCGTAGTCGGTGGAGTCCCTACCTTTCACTCCGGGCGACCCGGGTTCCGTTCCCGGAGGGGTAGGTGTTTTAAATCTCCACCTTGGGTCTGGGTGTGTGTCCTGTCCTAGTATCTGTATGTGAGAATAAAAGAAAGTTAACAAAAAGGTAACATAAAAAATAAAAAAGTAAAAGAAGAACGAAAAACAGTATAAACGAAAATATATATATATATATATATATATATATATATATAGTTATCCCATTTCATCAAAACTGGGAGAATGCATCTGGTGTCATGGTAAAGGACGTAAATTGTATCATGAACAGGTTGTTAGAACTGAGGGAAGGAAAAAAAAAATAGGCCTAATATAAATAAATAAATAATTAAATCTAATTCTATAACAGTTTATGAAGAAAATGATGTTATAAAATTGTATTTAAAATGTCTGATAAATAAATACTTCATTGAAGGAAGTCATCTGAAAACTGTTCCGATTCACCCTGAAGACTGTCCCTTTTCACCCTAACAAATTAAGAAGAATAGGGACATGAAGTACTGGAATATAAATGTCCATAAATCCTCACGTATTTCATTGATAAAACTTTAACTGGTACAAAATGTTGACCAAGAATTACATTAAATTTTGAATTAAAAACAAAAATGTGTTACCGATAATGAAATCGATATTTCAGATTTCCTTATTTTTGTCTCGATTATCCGAGCTTATCCTAATATTAAAGTTGTGTCTCTTTCAGACTGAATTACGAATAAAATGATTCAAAATATCTGCTAACGACATACTAATATTGCATAGACTATTAATTATGACAATGTACTCAATCATTTGCTGTATTGATTGTAATAAAAAATGAAGACTGATTAAGCCTGTACAGGTTAACTTCTCTTCTATGGGTGACAAATAATAGCATATAAATTGGATTTTACATTTTCATATTCATTTGTAAAAAAATAACTAGGTAACTAATTCAAACACAATGGTACTATCGAATATACGCCAGCTCGGAGATAAGCCTTCCTTACTTCCATATCCCGAGCATATATTTTCCAGTCATTCTCTGTATAATTCACGACCTTTAAAGCATGGTTAATGTTATTCTCCAATTTATTTCAATATCTACCGACTGGACACCTCTCTCATTCACTTTTCATGACAAATGTCCTGCCCATATGAGTTGACGAGACTTAACTATTATTGTTACATCAAATTTCTCATCAAGATGAAGTAGTTTACTGTTTGTCTATTCGGTACAAACTTTTTCCTAGGAACTTTGTTCTTAAATACTCGTATCCATTCCTCCTACCTTAAACTAAGACATGTTTCACACACATATAATATAACTGGAAGAATAATTGTTTTATATATTTTTAGTTTAATACTTTTTATGAAAACTTGGGATGACAAGAGTCCTTGTAATTCATATTAGCATACATTTCAGCGGCGCATCTTCATAACTTTAGGGGCGTTAATTTTATTTAAGGACGCTATTAACAACGTTTTCAGAGTTCCAATTCAGATCAGGGCGTGAAAGGTAAAACGAAGTTTGCAGAATTTTTTTCAGGCTTCAGGTTCTTTCACGTTCCATAAATCTACGAGAAGGGTAGCACGGCATTTAGTTTCCTTCTGAAGGAACCCATACTCAAGATTTTACGAACTTAAAAATAATTTACCCCGGCCGGGTTTGACCCTGCGAACTTGCAACCAGAAGTATATCAGCATCTAAGTGAATGTCGGCATCCGTATTTGTGAATATTACGTAAAATAGTACTGGATATTCATTTCGTGACATTTTGTAACTAACGATCCATTCCGCGGAACAGGCAACCTTCCCTAAACCAGAAAGTGAGGAAGAAGAAGATCCATTCCTGGGCATGCAGTTCGTGATTTGGTCACTCCAGTGAGGTTCGTGGTGGACAAATTGGAGCCAGAGCACGTTTTCTCGAAATATCTCCTCTTTAATTCAATGGCGTGACAGCCTAGAAAGCCCTTGGCCTATCAACCGGCTGCTTGCTTCACATCCACATTTATTAATTACCTAGTATACGGGTAACATATCGTCACCATGTAGATTTTCCTAGCCGTTGTAGCTGGTTTTCTCTACTTGAGGCCAAGGAATTCTGAGATTCTCAAAGAATTACAAACAGAATCAGTCATGGAATATGTACAAAAATATATGAACAACTGGAAATCTCACGTAAGATACCACGTCAGATCTTAAATTACCAGCCACCAGGCAAGAGGTCTTTGGGCAGACCCTTCAAACGTGGATTAAGATCGTAACAGACCACTAGGTCTATGACATGACAGGAGGAAGAAGAAGAAGAAGAAGCCTCTACTTACTGTAGCTACCCAAATGCATCACGATACTTGGATGGACACTCGAATCAGTGCTAGTCCCGCAGCTTTGCACCAAGGCATCATGTCTGAAACTACTCAGCGTCGGCCCTTCTCATTGTTATCCGTGCTAAATCTTCATTCCACCATTCCTCCAAACTAATGTCATCCATTTTAATTCATATGCCCTAGCGACTGATCTGGTCAGACAAGATCTGTGTATAACACACTCCATCAATAATAGTAGCTTCAGCTAATCTCAAATCTCGACCTGGCATTACGTCGGGTACTAGTACGTATCACGGTTTACGCAGAAAAGTAGCCTAATGAAAAGAGCCATACATTATCTTGAAATAAAAACAATGATTGAATTTTGTTTTGTAAAATACCAGCAGGTTGTCTTACGGTATTTCTGGCATTCTTTCCTGGCACTGACCAAATTGTAACCTACTTTCGAATTTGGGGCTCCTGAAAGGTGTAGTAAATTTACCTCGATGATATGATGTTAAACGTTTTTGCTTTTTTTAAATTTATTTTTCCACGGGGTTAACCATGTCCATAAAATTATTTATGTTTTTTACTTAATAATTGAATTCAATTTTATTAAAATAAGATGACGAATAAAGCTCGGAAGTTAGGCAAAATTATTTTTTATCTGGGTGGCTATATATAAAATTAAAATAAATAAATATATAAGTTACATGTTTCCGTGCATTTGAGGATCATCGGAACTGCTTTTATTTCGCCTATTTTTAAGTTTAATGACTGTTTTATTTCCTTTTTGAGCTATTATGGTTATTTTTTGGGTTAATTTGCATATTTAAAATTAATCATTTGATATAAGATAATATAATACGAAGTTGAATGAATAAATTTGCATTCGTGATGAAATGAAGACTGAAAGATCTGGTGTTATTGTTATAGATCCCTCCACAACAATAACATTTAAGTACAGTCTCTAATTACCTCAATGAAGATTTTGCGAATCTTTTCCGTTACGAAAAACGTTTTTCTAACAGGAGGTTCAATATGAAGGTTGAGAACTTTATAAAAAATGTATTCTTGCAGCATGTAAAAAAAGGAGTAAATACTCAAATGTGAAGCAAATGTATATTAAATAGTCTACACAAAACCGTTAACTAATCAATACCTAGTGACAGATTTCGTAAAATTTAAATTCATAATTTTACTATTTTACTGCATATTCCCTCAATTTAAGAGCTTATTTACATACCTATTTTTGTGAAAATAAATTCTCGAACATCCGGGCTCCAACTATGAATACAATTATTAAACCTAAAATAACTAAAGAGAATTTTTTTTGCATTACCTGGATTCATAATAAGGGTACACAAGAATTTTAAAAAGATAAAAATTGTGACTGCTCTGGATTGTCTAAGAAACACAATATGTCGTAAAGGTGATCTTGGGCTTCTAATCCCGGTTTAGTTAAGAATGTTTATCTTCAGTTGAAAATCTGAATTTGTATTTGCTTTAACTTAGGTTTTACCTGTATACATATGCGTTAATTGGTGTTTATCGATTCATTTATTATATTACAACTGTTATTACTATTATGTTTATTATATAAAATGTTTATGTAGCTTACATTAAATTTATACTGAACTGTATATACTTTTTTTTTTTTTTTTTTTTTTAGTGACTAGACGTGTTGTGTATCGCTCGTGACCAACATATTATTTTGAAGGTGTGAACACATTCTAAGTCGCTTAAAACATCGTAACTGATAGTTTGTGTTATATAAAACAATTTGGCTAAGTTAAATTCATAAGATGGGCCCCAAGAAGAATAACTCAATGGAAATAGAAGAGGTGGTGAAGCGTGTCTTACAAGAGTCGCTACAAGATGCTACCATGCTGACAAGTGTTGCCAACATAATAAAGGAGACTGTTGCTGCGGCGGTTATAGAATTAAAAGTGACATTGGAGCAAAGTCACGCCTTAATCAGTGAACTCCAGAAATCTATTCAGGACCGTGATAACAAGATAGTGACTTTGGAATCTAAGATTGATAGCTTAGAACAATACCAAAGGCGTCAGTGTGTGCGTATTTTTGGCATTGCGGAGGAAGAAGAAATGAAGACACAGATGCCATCGCCTTGCAGGTAGCAGAGAAAGTTGGTGTTAGTCTCCAGGTCAGTGACATTGATCGTAGTCATCGTGTAGGTAGAAAAACAGATGGTGGACGACCTAGGGCTGTCATTGTTAAATTTGTGTCCTACCGTAAGGGAAGTGAGGTGTTTCGAAATAAAAAGAATTTGAAAGGCAGTGGAATTACGATTCGTGAGGACCTTACTAGTGCTAGGCATCAGTTACTTCGCGAAGCTATAAATATTCATGGCGTAACCAATGTCTGGACCCAAGATGGTTCTATCATTGTTAAGGTAGGAGACAGAAAAAAGCGAATAAATCATATATCAGATCTCAGGTCAGAGTGATAATTATCAACTCAGAAACTCGTTACTTTTTGTAATTTACTGCTATTAATATTTAATTATTTACTGTGTTCATTTTTTTTCATTTTTTCGTGTATAATCTATTTTTTTTATTAATTTAATTTTGTACTTCATATACTAAACACCAATTTATATTTCATATTTACGGTTTTCTTGTTTTAGTTAGCAATATTTCAACCATAGATTTAAGGAATGCACCTGCAGCCCCTTTTCGGTCTTTGACGGTTCCATTGTCCCCATCTCAACATACCCCTTCCACCTCAGACCTTTTAAAATCACGTTTCTCTTTGAACAGCAATACACTCAAAATAACACATTGTAATGCACAGTCACTCTTGTCCCACTTCTCAGAATTCCAAACTATATTTTCAACACTAAATCTGCATGCCATTTTAATTTCTGAAACATGGCTGAAAAATACCCTTCCTTCTTCTCTTGTAAACATGCAAAATTACATCTTGATTAGGAATGACAGATTCGGGAAAAATGGAGGCGGCGTGGCGATGTATATACGTTCCGATCTATAACCGAAAATTGTATCCCATTCGCCTAGTGAATACTCGTCTCGACCCGAATACCTATTTATAGAAATTAGAGCGAAAATGCAGAAATGTTTATTAGGAGTAGTTTATAAGCCCCCAAATGTCGGTCACCTGCATGACATTGAAACAGTTCTCCAAAATCTGATACCATCTTATGAACATGTAATTGTACTAGGAGACTTCAACACGAACCTATTAGCCACAAATTCTTACAACACTATACAACTACAGACAATGTTCCAGTCATGCAATATGACAATACTGCCTTCAGAACCAACCCATCATACTAGGTATTCTGACACATTACGTACTAGAATTAATTATAACAAATAATCCTCAAAAAGTTATAACTAGTGGACAGATAGAAGCTCCAGGCATCTCTGCACATGACTTAATATACATTGAATATTCACTCCTTTGCTCTAAACGTAGACCTAGACTTGTAACATACAGAGACTTGAAACATATAAATTATGCGCAATTAATTGATGACGCTGCAAAACTACCTTGGAACAACATATGGACACTTAGAACTGTAGACGAGAAAGTTGAAAATTTTAATGACATGATTTTACAATTGTATGACAAACACGCACCTATCAAGACTAGACGTATAAACAGACCACCTGCACCCTGGATGTCTGATAATATCCGCTTGCTCATGACAGAGAGACGTAGCATTCAGGAAATACTGGAGGAACCTAGAATTGACAGACTTACAGACATACAAACATCTGAGGAATAAAGTCAACCAGACTATAAGGAATGCAAAACTAAGATATGCCCATACTATTATTACACAATCTATGTCCAACTCAGCTGACATGTGGAAAAAATTTAAAATCAACAGGCCTCTGTCAAAATAAACTACAGGTAGAAACAGCTGACCTACCACTAGATGAGTTGAATGACCATTTTACCCGCCTCCCTTCTGACAACACCTCACAACACAAACGACAGACAATAGATGAACTAATGTCATATTCCCAACCTACCCGAGAGAAATTCTTTTTTTCCTATATCTCACCTGATGACGCCAAAATAGCAGTAATACGTATTAAATCTAAAGCACAAGGAATAGACAATATAACAATAACTCTCCTGCAAAAAATAATAGACATTATTCTCCCAACAATAACCCACATTTTTAATGCCTCTATAATGACTGGGACTTATCCCAGACTCTGGAAAATGGCTCTAGTTCGTCCTACACCGAAATCAAACACTCCCACAACACTCGATGATTATAGACCAATTAGTATTCTTCCCTGTTTATCTAAAGCACTGGAACACATAATACACTCACAGTTAACAGACTACCTCACCACACACGACTTACTTGATGAACATCAGTCTGGTTTTAGAACAGGACATCACACAAGTACTGCACTACTTGACATTGTAGAGGACATAAGAGACTCAATGGACAAAAGCAAACTCACCGCAATAGTCCTACTCGACTACAGCAAAGCCTTTGACACAGTAGATATAGACTTAATGCTAGCGAGACTAAAGACACTATATCTGTCGGAAAACTGCCTTGATTGGTTTGCATCTTACCTCACTAATCGTCAGCAATCAGTTTCTGTTAATAATCGCATTTTTTCCTGGCGCTTGGTGAGGAAAGGGGTACCTCAAGGCGGCGTCCTCGCTCCTCTTCTCTTCTCGATTTATATTAATGACGTGACCAAGAAACTACAAAACTGCAAGCATCATCTTTACGCTGACGACCTACAGATTTACACACACTTTAGATTAGCCTGACGAAATTAATGTATGTATTGACAAAGTAAACACTGACCTCAGGCATATATCTTTATGGTCCAGACAATATGGCTGAAACTAAATGTAAACAAAACGCAAGCAATAATTATCGGACATCCAAGGCTATTACACCTCATAAACAATGGCAATATGCCGGCTGTCATATTAGATAATGAACAAATTCCCTATACCGACGTCGTTAAGAACTTGGGATTTTACTTAGATTCTAATTTAAAATGGCATGAGCAAATAAAACAAATATCTAAAAGGATCTTCTCCATAATGCATTCCCTAAAGCGACTTAAACATTTTCTTCCTACAACTCTTAAAAGAATTTTAATCCAAACTTTAGTGATGCCGCATTTTGACTACTGTGACGTTCTACTAACTGACATAAGTGACGGATTGTCGGACAAACTGCAGCGTGTCCATAATATGTGTATCAGATTCATATTTAATGTTCGAAAATACGATCACATTTCTCCATTATTCCACGAATTGTCATGGCTACATCTAAAAGAGAGAAGAAAATCGCACTGTCTAATTCTCCTATTTAAGATCCTACATACCTCGATTCCCAATTATTTATCATCCCGTTTCCAGTATCTATCCTCAAACCATAACTTAAACACAAGATCACAACATAGTCTCTTACTTAATATACCGCAACATAGGACATCACATCACTCCATGTCATATACCATCTCCACTTCTCGCAACTGGAATTCCCTACCACAAGAAATAAGGGGCTGCCGGACATTGGCATCTTTAAAAGAAATCTAAATTTATATTTGCTCTAAAATCGACTTCATTATTATCCAGTGTAAGATATATATATATATATATATATATATATATTAATTGGTGTTTCCCGTATAATGTATCATATTTATATTATTATTATTATTATTATTATTATTATTATTATTATTATTATTATTATCGTATCATTATTGTTATTACCCTATAAAATGTTGTTTGTACATGACATTTACATTGTTACATTTATTGTATCTTTAAGTGTTTATAATTAGTATAGTGTATATCTATATTTGTCGAATATTTGTTTGTATTTGTACTGGTTGAGTGGAAGAGAGGGCCTTATGGCCTTAACTCTGCCAGAATAAATAAAGTATTATTATTATTATTATTATTATTATTATTATATACTTCTAAATTAAATTAGTATATATATAATTATAATATATATATATATATATATATATATATACATTACCATTACAGGAAATATTAAATTACTGTTGGAAAGGCAATTATTCAAATTACAACAATGCAATAAAGAAAACAATGAAGAACTTACGTCATTAGTCAAAAGACATTGAATATGCAACAGCAAATTACAATTGCTATATAAAATTTATACTGTAAATGTGTAATTGTATATTTGTGTTGGTTGAGTGGAACAGATGGCCTTATGACCTTAACCGCTGGAAACATAATAATTAATAATAATAATAATACTAATAATAATGATAATGATAATAATAGTAATAGTAATGATAATAATAATTATTATTACTATTACTATTATTATTATGATTTTATTATTATTATCATTATTATTATTAATATTGCTTGCGAATATGTGTCATGATCAATAGTCCATGATGAACCTTATTTAATATTGTTTCCCGCAGTATATAGAAAATGTTTTTAGAGTTAATTTTCTAAAAATTTTAATAATTATTGTTTGAGTCAAGGTGTAGTTAACAATTAAGCGATGATAGATTACAATATGATTTTTATTAAACGTATAATTATATTATATATTAATAGGAAGGTGGAATATATAATTAAAATGATGGATAATGTTAAAAGTTAATAGATACTGAAAGTAAAATATTATAACAAGATTATAAATCTGATTTTTCTTTACACTAATTAAAATATTACGTACTCAAACCTAAACTTAACCTAAATTCCAAAACAAGTGCGATCACAGGAATAATTCCCTATAAAAAATCTATAGTCTAAGGGGGGACCGAATCCGAGACCTCATGTACAATTCTGACGATACGACCTGGAGGCTTTTCAATGTAATTGAATTTGCGGAGTGCGAATTGTGTTACCTTGTTTTAATGAAGGTGACTGTACAAGAAACGTGACGGGAGGTTGATGTATTGGAGGGCGGGGATTGATTTGACATGAAAGATGGTGGTGTGCTGTTGTGTGTTTGAACAGATGTCTTGCTTTGTTTACATTAGCACAGTTGTGATATGAATGTCACTCGCCTGTTTTGTTTCATTGTATATTTCTATAATATTTGTTGAATATTCAAAACTATACGTTAAAAAATCTGGAAATGATTTTACAAGTTACAAGATGTATTTACAATGACATTATTTCGATGAATGTAATAATACACAAGTGGATTTATTTACAGTAACAAGTATTTTCAACAAAATTGTCTATGAAATTTTATGAACTCGTTTGAAATGTTTTACTTATTTTTCTCAATAGGCGTATTAAGGCCAGTGAGGAAATGCTAAAACCAACAGACACGTTCTATTTTTTTTATTCAAGGCTATCCATTTGTCACTTCGACATTAAAGGTTTTCTCTCCTGACATTGGCGTATTGTAACCCACTTCTGAGGTAGTGGCGTCTGGAAGGCGGGGTTACTCCGCCCCAGTGAAATGATGGCTGATGATGATGGTAATGATGCGCCAGGAGAGGCCTTAATCCTAAACTTGTATATTGTGGCGAATATGATAGTGACGATCATGATGCACAAATGATATTTGATGACCATTTGGATCTTAACCCATTCGTCTCAAAAGACGAGGTAGACTCGCCGGCAGTTAAATGGCCTTCAACTCAGAAGACTAGGTACACTCGCTTAACTCTGCTGTTATATATTTTGCAATATTTTGTACATCCCTTGGCAGAGTAATCTTTTGTTAACATTTATGAATAGTAGAGGAATGTGTTTTGGCCTTCGCCCGTATTGAGATCTGAAGTACCGTTATCTTTTGTTTGTTTTGAATGTCTGAAAATAGACAATATAATTTACGGTAACTTAAATCCGGTTTCTGGGGAAATGCATTGAGCATTTAAATCTGAAGCGAATGGGTTCAGGTAACCTGTACCGACCGGGCATCTAACTCGGGCCCGCTGCATGACACCGGTGGACTATTCTGCTAAATTAAACTAAGGAACAAGTTGAGTACGGGAAGTAAAATATCAGTAAAACTGGCTGCAATGAAAGGTGGGACGAAATAAATACTGTCCCATTTTAATAGAATTGAATTATTTTACTTGGTTTAAGAGAAAACCACTTGCTTTCGGTTATCTGATAATTCTCTTAATTTAGAAATTCTGTTAATAAATTTATATGTTGAAACTCTCTAAATAGACTTGGACACAGGTAAAACATGCATTCAAAAATTGAAATGCATAATATTGACAACAAATGAGGGAAATCTTGAAGAATTATCAGAATTGAAATATGCCTACCATGTAACAATAATTACAAACAGCAATGAGCTGCAGAAAAAATCTAAACATAGGCTCAACTTTGGAAACAGATTATGCATTACAGAGATTCTTGTTATCCAAAATGCCCTAAAAAAATATTAATCTAAAAATATATGAAACCGTTATTCTTCCAGTTATAGGGTATACTGGAGTGTATGGTTATGAAACATGTTATCTAGCTTAAAGAGAGGAGGAAATATAACGAATATTTGGGAGTAAAAGTCTTAAGAAAATATTTGAACCAAAATGGAGACGAATGGAGAAAACTGCATAACAATGAGCTACATAATTTTTATAAGAAATCAGACAGAGTAAAAATAGCTATATATCGTAGATTATATGCGAGACGAATGGGGGATGAGAGAAGGGCATGGAGACCATGTAGGAAAGCCTGAAGTAAAGCACCCATTAGGTAAACCAAGAATGAGGTGGGAAAATAACTTTAACCGTAATTTGAGGGAGGAAAATTGCACAGGGAAAGATTAGGAAGCACTAACTCAGAATAAGGATCTACGGTGATATTAAATCTATAGGACTCTGGGTTGCATAGTGCCAGTGAGTTAATAGCAAAATATATGAATAATATCAAAAAATTATATATAGCCCTGGGTAGAATTACTATGGATGGATATAGTCTACCTCCGCGGCAAAATGTGCATTTAAATAAAAAGTTTAGAGAAATAACGTTTCACAAAAATCGGTTTTGGGAACATTTTCCCATTGCCATCATGTGGCAATTTGTCCTAGTATTGGTGGAATTGTAACCAATTGAGTTTTAGACGTCTGGAAAATGGTGTTACATTTCTCCGATTATACGATGTATGATGAAGCATTAGAAGAGATCTTAAACATAACTTGCGCTACCACAAAAAAACTCCTTTTAAGGATAAACTCCTGTGGCCTGAGTGGGATTCGATCGTTGGAACTTATGAACTGTATTATTAAGCTCTTACCGCAATACCACGAGGTTGGTCGTATTCAGAAAAATAGTTGCAAGGAAATACATCTATTTTAGATCTTTTCACTGGTAAACATTGCATTAAAAATGCTTAGAGAAATAAAGATGGGGGAAAATGACCCAGAATGAATCACTTTATCTCATGCCGATTCCTCATGTGGTTAGCAAGCCTCAAGAAAAGAAGCTACAATACTATTATAAGTATTATACTCTTACTAAAACTTATGAATTATTATAATATAGTATTTTAATAAATGCTAGCTAATACCCGGCATTCGCTGCTACTCCTATATAAATGTTAATGTGTTTTTACCACCAGCCTTGAGCTACTATGTTTGCCTGGGAATCAGTTTACCCCTATCTTCTTGGCATGAATGAAAGACAAAAATGTTTATTGTGAGTTATCCGTAATAGATAAACATATGCTGCCGCGGACTTTTTTGTAGAGTTTTTTTTTTTTTGAGATATTCAACCCCGTGTAAAACAATTTGGTGTATTTGTTATGGTTTAGGCAGCGCAGCGTAAGCCATTTAAGTGTCGACATAGGGACTTTATTTCACTATAAATAGTGATTTTTTAGGGGTGAAGGGGTTGAGTAATATAACTTTCGTATAGCCTATGTTCATCCCCGGAATCTCTTGAACATTTTTCAAAAAGCCCTATCACAATCGGATGAACGGTATGATAGAGCACGATTGCCCGGGAATCTACTTATCCCGATCTTCTTGGAATCAATGAAAGACAAAAATGGTTACTGTAAGTTATCCGTAAAAGATAAACATATGCTATCGCGGACTTTTGTGTAGGGTGTTTTGACATATTCAATTCTGTGTGCATTAATTCGGTGTATTTGTTGTGGTTTAGACAGCGTAAACCATTTAAGCGTCAAAATAAGGACTTTATTTCAAGTTTTTCGCTACAAAGGGTGATTTTAGGGGTGAAGGGGTTGAGTATTACAACTCCCTTATATCACATGTTCATCCCGGGAATCTACTGAACATTTGGCAAAAAAAAATCATCAAAATCGGATCAACGGTATGGCGGAGCATAAAATACGAACAAACAAACCCACAAACAAATAAACAAACATTAATTATTATATATTAGATAAGGTAAGTAAAGTAAAGTAAAGTGATCCCACAACAGGCCTCAGGAGGCCCTTGGGGTAGTAGGAGGTTAAGGATCCCACTTTTTCTAGACAATCGGCACTTATGTCAGCCGGGTTGTCAGCCCTATGTGACGGCCGCCTTTACCCCCAGAACAGGCGTCTGGTACTCATTTCCGTTAGAGGCTGAGTCGACCCCAGGGCCATAGTGCCGCCAGAGGGTTTGGGTCAGTTTAAAAATCCTGACCCCTACGGGACTTGAACCCCCGACCCTCCGGCTTGTAGCTCAGTGCCTTAACCACTACGCTACGGCGTGCCGTACACATTTTTAATACTATTGAAGGTATGCCGTAGCATAGTTCGTTAAGACAATACGTAACAAGCCGTAAGGTCATGGGTTTGATTTCCGATGAAGTGAGGATTTTTAAACTGATCTGAACCTTCAATTCTACTGTTTTCCTGATTCGACACATCAAGCACTCACACACATTACTCATATCGCTATTTATTTCAGCTGGGCCCAAGGCCACGAAGGTTACGACCTCCTTTTGACCCTCTTGTGCCCTAAGTTGATACATTATCTGAAGTCTTCAAAACCAGGCTACTTTTAACTAATATGAGGTGAGGTGAAAGACGATATGAAATAAATGAATGAAGACGAAATTACATAATCAGGGAGAGAAGAGGGGTGGAGAATGTTGGTGCGAAGAAATTCAGGAAACGGGAGAACTCTGTGAAATCCCAGCAAAATTTTGGCGTGGCCAATCACTAATACTCTCATGGACCACCAGGATTCAAACCTGATATTCCAGACGAAGCAAGCACCGGCACATTATTTACGCGACTACCAAGACAGAAAGTGCTTTCTAAGGCATATTGTGGATTTTTTGACACAACAATTATATTATCAATTAAGGGACCGTGAAATGAAAGCCTGACGTATTAATGCAAAACAAGATTTTTTTACAAATGCCCCATTCCTGGTGTTCTCTCCTGGCATGGTGTACTTGTAATCCACTTCTGAGGTTGGGGCGCCTGGAAGGCGGGGTTACGTTGCCCCGATGATATGATGGGTGATGATGATAGTGGTGCGCCAGGAGAGTCCCTAATCCTAAGCTTTAATCTAAGATGAATATGAATGATGATGATTTCGATGGCAATACGATTTCGGGGAACGTTTGGGCTTTAAAGGTTTCCTGACCTCACCCAGAAAAACTGTCCCGACCGGGGATCGAACCCGGGCCCGCTGCGTGACAAGGCAGCACGCTACCTCAAGACCACAGCGGTGGACTAAACAGAAGATATGACACATTGCATTTATAATAACAGATAAGAACAACATGATCTACGGACGCCAGCTCAACTGGTTTTTAAAAATTCTCACGTTGGACCCCTTCATGGACTTTGTACGCAGATATTACTAGCGAGGACCACCCTACCGCCAGTTATGGACGGACCCAGTGGCAACATAGTCCGTTCAGGAAAACGGCACGATTTAAAACTCAAATTAAAATCGGGAAGAATAAAATTGTCAGTGAAAGTGATTTTCTTAGAAGATTAGGCAGATAAGTATGACATCAGAGAGAATATTGGAGAAGGCTTTAAAACTCCAGCGAACGTAACACGAGCCGTCGATAGACCAATAAATAATCCCCGCCTCTGCCCCCAGTTGAGTAAAAGGGATGAAAGTCAAAATAGCAAAAAACAGTCATAAATATACAGTTGCAAACTCCCGTAACTGTGTGAGAGGGGGACAACAGTGCAGGGAGAAGGGCTCATTCTATGCCCTACTCTCTCCCTCACTACCTCTCTCTCTCTCTCTCTCTCTCTCTCTCTCTCTCTCCTCTCTCTCTCTCTCTCTGACAAATGAAAAACATAAAATAGTATTTATTTTCATTTGTACCAAACGGATTAGTGTTATTATTGTGATAGCATATGACATCATAATGGTAATTCCTGTGCAATTATAAAAAATAGAATTACAAAATGGGTGGAAAAATTCAATGCACCATTTAATGGGGTATTAATTAATAACCTTTATAGACATAAAACATGGTTGGTTGTTTTATATTCTGCAGAAAATACTGGAAAATGTACCAATTTTATCTTCATTTTCTCTATTACTTAATTATTTTACTGGTACTAAGAGTTTAGTACAGGTCGGTACATTGTATGTACGGGTATATAAGTAGTATAAAATTACGTTTCATTCTCTCTCACTCTCTCTCTCTCTCTCTCTCTCTCTCTCTCTCTCTCTCTCTCTCACTCACTCTCTCTTTCACATCTCACGTGTAAAGCAGAGAATGACATTGTTAACATTTTTATCAAATGAATAATAATAATAATAATAATTACATTAATAATATTATTATTACATTTATTATTATTATTATTATTAATTATAATAAATAACAACAAAGTTTTATTTATTTAGCAGGATTCACAATGTTACACATCTTCCTATGACCAATTAATCTACTATATATATATTCCACATTTCTATGTAATTCCGTTCTCATGTTTTTCCCTCATACTGCTAAAAATACCATATATACACGTTAATTTTGGTCGCCCTTTTCTTTTATACCAGATGACACCCATTCTAGAATATACGTTATTATACAGAGTGTTTCTAATTTAGACCGACAAACTTTGGTAGCCGATAGTTAAGCTTCATTGAAGCATATTTTAAGAAACCTATAAGATGTGACGCTTCGTTTCAATGCAAGAGGGTCTTAGAGAAAGGGATGGAAGGAAGTAGGCACACTTAGCGAAACAAGAATAAGCCGCTTCAAAAAGCAGAGTACCTGTTATGGCCCACTGCGCATTATCGAAAATGCCATAGCTGTGGTTCACGAGGTAACGCATTGTTAAATGTTTTAAATACGCTGTATTAGGTCTTAAATAGTTAAAGAATACTCCAAGAATAGACTAATAGCTCTAGAAATGGATTATTTACGGAGAAGTGCCAGAAAGTCTAGATTAGAACATGTCACAAATAAGGAGATTAGAAACATAATGGAAGCAGAAGAAAGCATAATTGAAAGAATTGAGGAGAAGGAATTAAAGTGGTTAGGACATGTCTTAAGAATGGAAGATGAGCGATGGCAAAAGCAACTAGGCCTATATGAATGGCATCCGAACAGAAAGAAGAAAAGAGTGAGACCAAGGTTAACATGGAAGGAAAACATGAAGACAGTAATGCAAGCTAGAGGGCTAAGTATCGAAGATGCCCAAGACCGTAGGCTTTGGAGGTTTGGCACGGGAAGACGGCAGCAGCTGTAAAAAACCCGAAGATAGATAGAAATAGTTAAAGAACACTGAAGGAGACATATTTATAGATATTTACGAGTGTTCGACAAATGCAATATTACTCAAATTGCGATATTTTAAATAAAGTTCAACTCTCATTCATAGTACAAAAGTAAACAAGGCATCAAGTACCCGGCGTTCGAGTAGAGTAGATCGTTAAACTACTTACAACAAAACGCAATATATATATGTGAAAGCCAGGTTCGAATTCTCCGACAATTCTTTTTATTAATTTTATTTTCGCAAAATACATCCTATAACATTTAATTTCTGCCACATAATCTACGTCCACTCTACAATATCTTAAGTAATATTCCTGCCTTCGTAAACTCTGTAACATCATTTAGCTACCGGTGTGCAGTATTACCTTTTAATAATAATTCTATAAATATATGTAATAAAATATAATATAGCTTCATATATTTATGAGTTTATTTACTTATTACGTATTAGTGAGGGAAAAGTTTCACCTTTCAATTAAAATATTTGGTTTATATATGTCAAGTCTAGCATAATAATGATTGACAATACTAAAAAAATAATAATAATAATAATAATAATAATTATTATTATTATTATTATTATTATTATTATTATTATATCATCATCATCATTATTACTACTATTATTTTGTTTAGTGCATAAAAAGTTTTATGTACACTTAGAAACAAACAAAAAAATATATTTGACCGACCCTTGATCTCGAATTATTTAAGTTATAATGCGCGATTCACATGAGTAAACTACACAGTAGAGCTACAATACGTCTCCCTCCTTCTCTTGAAGAGCTTTCTTTCAAGGAGAACAAGTTAACGAACGCATAGCTCAATTGTTGATTTGGTTGGTGCGCAAAGGGTCACAGGTTGGATTCCCGGTGAGATTGACTTTTTTAATGGTTAAAATGTTTTCTATTTTATTCTGTATGTCCATTCTTAAATAAAAATATACTAACTATTTGGAAGTATTATTATTAGTAGTATTATTATTATTATTATTATTATTATTATTATTATTATTATTATTATTATTATTATTATTTATAAACAGGTTTAAAATGTAATAAAACATCTACCTGTGCCGAAAGCTTTTTAAATTTTTATCTTCTTTCTCCATTCTTCTCTATCTTCCCATTCTAATTCTTCCAGACTTAGCTCCCTCATACCTATACTTACATAATTTCAATCTAGGTTGACCTCTCATTCCTTTTCCAGGTGGAATCAAAGCATCTCTGTGTAATCTTTTCTCTGGCATCCTACGTATATGACCATGCCATTCTAGTTTTCTGCATCTCACAAAATTTAATATTGAATTTTTGGACTTTCATTTGTTGTGTGGTGATTATATTTAAGAATTTTTCCAATGTAGAATGTCAAGTTGAGCGTCTGAAACAATCCATTTCAGTAGACATAAGCTTTAAACTCAAGTTTTTCTAGAACTGCCAAGATTTGCACCTTATGTTAGCGTGCTTCGAATTATGGATTAATAAATTTCCAATTTGGTATTACTTCTTTTGTTCTTATCCCACAAAACTCCGTTTAACATTGTTATTACCGATTTGTCTTATTGAACTATATATTTTATGTCATTTTCTTGGGTACATATTGAATTAATTTTGATCCCCAGGTAATTACATTCTTCACATCCTTTGATAATCACATTATTATTATTATTATCATCATTATTATTATTATTATTATTATTATTATTATTATTATTATTATTTTACTATTGACTTGACATATATAAGCTCAATATTTTAATTGAAGGTTGAAACTTTTTCCTCACTAATACGAAATAAATAAAGACACAAATATATGAAGGCATACAATTTTTTATTACATAAATTTATAGCAATGTTATTAAACCGTGGTACTGCACACACAATTAAAGTTATACCGGTAGCTAAATAGTGTTATAGAGTTTACGAAGGCAGGAATATTACTTAATATAGTGTAAAGTGGACGTATATTAATTAAATGTTATAGGATGTATTTTGCGAAAATAGAAATTAAGAAAAAAAATCGAATGATTGGAAACCTGGCTCTCATACATATTTCAATTTGTTGTAAGTCGTTTAATGATCTACGCTACTCGAATGTCGGATCTAGCTGTCAAAATACTAGTTGTCGTGTTTACTTTTACACTATGAACGAGAATTTAACTTTATTTGAAATGTCGCAATTTGAGTAATATTGCACTTTTAGAACACTCGTAAATATCTAGAAACATGTCTCCTTCACTGTTCTTTAATTATATAAGACGATTAAAACCAAATACAGCGTATTAAAAAATTTAACAACGCGTTACCTCGTGAACAACAGCTTTAGCTTTTCGAGCATGCGCAATGAGCGATTACAGGGACTCTGGTTTTTGAAACGGCTCATTGTTTTTTGTTGCTAAGTGTACACTACAGTTTTAATATTTTCTTTTAACAAATTATAATTAGTATATTTTATGTACAAATTTTATTTTATGTATATAGCTGTGTTTTTGTAGTGGTGAGAGGAAGAAAATTCCTTATGACCTTAACAATACCAGAATAAATAGAACATCAAGCTTATTGATTTTTTTCTTGGGAATCTCCCTCTGTGGTATCATTATCTTGTCGCGGTGGTATGGCTTGCATGCTCAAATTACCCCCCAAGAAAGAATTGCTGACGATAGGGTTATCCATGTCTGACAGGTCGAAGGCGATAACCCAGATGAAGAAAATACCTTGGTTATCGTAAAAATACATGGGTTCCATTGCGGTACAATTTTGTAGAAGTGAAACAGTCCTGCATTCGGTTCTCCGGGCGTGGACTACTTCAGGGACTCCATAGAATAGAAAATCAAACACAAGGACCTTTTCCTAGGAATATGAATATAAAAACATCTAATAGTCTGATAACAGAAATACTAACGCGGGAAATAGATAAATCACCCTTGGATATTCGCTTTACGAGATGTAAGATGACTAGCGGAATATGATCAAGATTATGTTAAGGATGTGTAGCGAGACATGAACTCGAAGGAGGGTACTCTTCTCTATCCGAGATATTAAGTTTGGCAATGATAGGATATCTAAAGGGCGAATGTCGTTAATTTGTAATCGTAAATGTACATGGTACCATAGAAGATAAGGATGACAAGATCAAGGCTATAGAATTAGTATATATTTTTGATAGTCTTTCATGATATACGAAAATCGCCCTAGGAGATTTTAATGCAAAACTGGGAAGTGAAGATATATTTAGACCAATAATAGGTGATTTCATAATGATAGTGGGGTTAGATTAATCGCCTTTGCCACATCAAAGAATATTATCGTTAAGAGCACAACATTCTAGAATAATAATCAAATATAGGGCCTATACACGGATATTTCCAAATGGTGAAACTCGAAATCAGATAGACTTTATATTATTGGATAAACGCTAGCACAGCAGCATCATCGACGTTTGATAAGTTAGAGGGACACTGCAATTCGGATTTTTCATCAGGTCAGGGTGAAAATCAGTTTTTTGGTTATATAAGGAACAAACACAAAACATGATTCTGAACATTTTAATTAGAAATCTTGAGAAATGATGAACTGTGCCGGGAATATCAGATCACAATTGTTAATAGATTTGAAATGTTGGAATTTTTAGATCAAAATATGACAACCGAAGAAGAAACGAATAAAAATACATGAAGAGAGACCATAAGAGATACTGTTAAATTATCAGCATCAGAAAGTTTAGGTTATTAAAGACATAGGTAAAACAAGAAATGGTTTGATGAGGAATGTGCAAACATTGTAAAGAAAAAAAAAAAGCTAGCATAGATGAATTGGTCACATAAGCCAAATGAAGTAAATTTATAATAAACTGGTTAACAACAGTGTGTAAACCACTAGATTATTAAAAGAGAAAAGAGGTAATATGAGAGATGATTAATGATCTTCAAATGAATGAAAAAATAGGAATATCGAATTAATTATGTCAAGAAATTATGGTAGAGGGAAAAGGGTTTCAGAACACATATTTTTAGAAATTAAATTAGGATATGATTACAGACAGAGTAGTATATTAAATATATGGAAAAATTATAATTTAACAGATTTAATATACAAGCAGAACGGAAGAGGATCATTTACAGACAGCAGATATATTAGTTACAGAATCAAGTGTATTCGAGGTTGAAATGGCGAAGACAAATGAAATATGTATAAAGCATCAGTGTTAGATGAGATCCCAGCAGAACTGATAAAATCAGGGGGAGAAAATTGATGCAAAAGTACTTCAGTTCCCGACCCCTTTTATAGTTCATTAAATATAATTGGCAAAAATATTTATATATATAATCTCCTATGAAGTAGTAGCACATCATGGAAATACGATGATTGCAGCGAAAGACATGCCCTAGGACACAATACTAAAAATAAAATACATTAGTAAGCCTATGTACACTTTTAATTGTTGTGTGAAAACGAACACTTATATAAAATACTCAGCAGAAACAAGTCTGGATTTAATAATAATAATAATAATAATAATAATAATAATAATAAATAATAATAATAATAATCCGCGCGGACATAAGCTCTCCATACTTCCCTATCCTGAGCTAATATTTTCCAATCAACCACTGTATAACCTACTTTCCTCAAATCATAGTTAATGTTATTCTCCCACCTCATTATTGGTCTATAACTGAGCGTTTTCCCTCCGATTTTCCAACAAGTAGTTTCCATGCAAGTCTTTCATTCCCCATTCGTGTCACATGTCCTGCCCATCGCAGTCACCGAGACTTAAATGTTCTCATTATAATCTGGCTTCCTATAAAGACGATGTAATTCATTGTTATGCAGTCTTCCCATTCACCTGTCTGTTCATCCCTCTTTGGTCCACACATTTTCCTATGAACTACATTCTCAAATATCCGTAATCTCATTCCCTCCCTTAAAGTAAGAGTCCACGTTTCGAATCCATATAATATAACTGGTAGAATAATAGTTTTATATATTTTCAGTTTAACGATTTTTGAAAGGAGTTGGGAAGTCAAGAGTTTCTGTAATGCGTAATTGCACGCATTTGCAGAATTGAGTCTATGTTTAAATTCCTTGTGCATCTCATTCCTGTTTGTGATTATTGTTCCTAGATATTTGAATTCAGCCACTTCCTCAAAATTTCCCTCATATTAATAATAATAATAATAATAATAATAATAATAATAATAATAATACTAATACTTACTTACTTACTCACTGGCACTATCGAACCCGTAGGTTCATGGCCGCACGGACATAAGCTCTCCATACATCCCTATCCTGAGCTAATGCTTTCCAATCATTCCCTGTATAATCTACTTCCCTCAAATCATAGTTAATGTTGTTCTCCCACCTCATTCTTGGTCTACCAACTGGGCGTTTTCCTTCTGGCTTTCCTACAAGAAGTTTCCATGCAAGTCTTTCATTCCCCATACGCGCAACATGTCCTGCCCATCGCAGTCTACGGGACTTAACTGTTCTTATTATATCTGGCTTCCTATAAAGACCATGTAGTTCATTGTTATGTAGTCTTCTCCATTCACCTGTCTGTTCATCTCTCTTTGGTCCAAAAATTTTCCTAAGAACTTTATTCTCAAATACTCGTAATCTCCTTTCCTCCCTTAAAGTAAGAGTCCATGTTTCGCACCCATATAATATAACTGGTAGAATAATAGTTTTATATATTTTCAGCTTAACGTTTTTTGAAAGGAGTTGGGACATCAAAAGTCTCTGCAATGCATAATAGCATGCATTTCCAGAATTGAGCCTATGTTTAATTTCTTTGTGCATCTCATTCCTATTTGTGATTATTGTTCCTAGGTATTTGAATTCAGCCAATTCCTCAAAATTTCCCTCATTTGTCATTAGCTGTCCATTTCCATTATATAATGTATTTCTACGTGTGACCATATATTTAGTTTTACTGATATTTACTTCCAGTCCTAATTTCTTAGTGTTACTCAATAGTGTGTGCGTGTTGGCCTTTAGTATCTCCTCGCTATCGGCCAGTAGTACTACATCATCAGCATAAACTAACAGCTTATTAATACCATTCAGTTGTAAGCCTTCCTCATTCTCTAAAGATTTAATGGCATGCTCTAGTACAAAATTAAATAGTAGAGGAGATAGTGCATCTCCTTGCTTCAACCCATTCTGGATTTCAAAAGTGTCTGAAAACTGTTTGCCTACACGCACCCTACTCGTTGAGCCATTTAGACACATTCGTATAAGTCTAACTAACTTTTTAGGAATTCCGAACTCCAGCAGGATACTATATAACTTCTCCCTCTTAATTGAATCATATGCTTTTTTGAAGTCTACATATAGTTGATGTACAGTACCATTATATTCCCATTTCTTTTCTAAAATCTGTCTTATACTAAAAATCTGATCTGTTGTAGACCTGTTTCTTCTAAATGCACATTGATGATCTCCTAGAATGTCATCAATATAGGGAGTAAGTCTGCTTACTAATATATTTGTTAGAATTTTGTACGAAGTTGAAAGTAATGAGATGCCCCTATAGTTGTTGCAATCAGTTTTATCTCCTTTCTTATAAATTGGTACGATAATTGATTCCTTCCATTCATCTGGAAGAGCTTCTTTTTCCCAAATCATACTAAGCAACCAGCGTATCTTGTCCATCAATTTTTCTCCCCCTGATTTTATCAGTTCTGCTGGGATCTCATCTGAACCTGATGCTTTATACATCTTCAATTTTTCAATTGCCATTTCAACCTCTAATGCACTTGGCTCTGCGACTAGCATTTCTGCTGTCTGTAACTTATCCTCCTCAATGTCCTGTTCTGTATGTACATTTAATAGCTGATTAAAATAACTTTTCCATCTATTTAATATACTCTTGGAATCTGCAATCATATCCCCATTTTCATTCCGAATTATGTTTGTTCTAGCCTGAAACCCTTTCTTATCTATACTAATTCCCTGATATAATTCTCTAATGTTCCTATTTTTTGCATTCATTTCAAGATCATTAATCTTCTCTCTCAAATATTCCCTCTTTTTACTCTTTAGTAACTTGGTGGTTTCCCGTCTAACACTACCCAATTGCTCTAAATTTACCTCATTTGGCTCGTGTAACCATTTCATTTTTGCTAGCTTTCTTTTCTTTACAATGTCGGCACATTCCTCATCAAACCATTTCTTGTTTTGCCTCTTTTTTAAACAACCAATACTTTCTGATGCTGACAATTTAATAGTATCTCTTATAGCCTCCCATTCTTTATTTATATCAGTTTCTTCTTCGTTTGCCACATTGTCATCTGAAGATTCCAGTACTTCAAATCTATTAGCAATTTTGATTTGGTATTCTTGCCGCATTTCATCATTTTTCAAGTTTTTTAATTCATATTTTACAGAATCATCTTTAGCGTTTGTTCCTCTCATAAGCGATAGCCGTTGTCTGATTTTCACCCTGACCAGATGATGATCTGAATTGCAGTCTGTCCCTCTAACTGATCTAACATCAATGATGCTACTGTGCCAGCGTTTATCCACTAATACATGATCTATCTGGTTCCGAGTTTCTCCATCTGGGGACGTCCAGGTGTATTTATGAATATCCTTATGCTGAAATGTTGTGCTCTTAACAATGAGATTCTTTGATGTGGCAAATGTGACTAATCTAACCCCGTTGTCGTTACTATCTTCATGAAGACTGAATTTGCCTATTGTTGGTTTGAATATATCTTCCTGCCCCACTTTTGCATTAAAATCTCCTAAGACAATTTTCATATGATATCGTGAAAGGCTATCAAATAAGCATTCTAATTCTTCATAGAACTCATCCTTGATCTTGACATCTTTATCTTCTGGGGGGGCATGTACATTTACAATTATATCATCATGTCGTTTACCCTTTAGAATTATGTATGATATCCTATCACTAACAAACTTAATATCTCGGATAGCGGATAGGATCCTCCTTCTGACTAAAAAACTCGTTCCAAATGCAGGTCTTTCTGCACCCCCATAGTATAATGCAAAGCTTCCTGATTCCTGACTACCTTCTCCTGGCCACCTAACTTCCTGTAAAGCGACTATATCCAAGGGCGATTTATCCAATTCCCGCGTTAATATCTCTAGTGCCCCGCTATTGTATAAAGTCCTAACATTCCATGTTCCTAGGAACATGTCCCTGTGTTTGAGCCTTTGGCATGGGTTCCCTGAAGTAGTCCCCGCCCGGAGAACCGAATGGGGGACTATTTGACCTCCGGAAAATTTTACCCCAGTAGAACCCATGTCCGCATTTCTTGACGGTTGTATTTTTACGGTGAAAGGTCGTCACTCTTTCGACCAAGGTACTTATTTCGTCTGGCTTATCACCTTCGACCAGTCCGGCATGGGTAACCCTATCGGCAGCAATGCTACCGCCGGCATAGCTCTCAGGATCATAATAATAATAATAATAATAATAATAATAATAATAATAATAATAATACATTTAAGTTGGTAGAATTAAGGCAATAATGCTTTCTTTTCCAAATAAACCATTGATAAATATATTTATTGTAAATAAATTTTCAATTTTTACACATCTTTCTATGTCTAAAATTTTATTTTCCTTCTCCACTCGTCTCTATCTATCCTCTCTATGTCCTCCAGTCCTCTTGTCCTCATTCCAGTTATTTCTTGCATCCACGAGTTTCGAGGTCTTCGTTTCCTTCCGTCTCTTCCTCCTCCTCTTTCCAGGTGGACACGATTCCAATGTTTTTTCTGGGGAACCTTTCATCATGTATCGTCTATTTGTAATTCCCCATACCAATGTAATGTTTTATCTTACATCACGCTATTAGTGAATAAGTAATATTTATTTTTTTCTCGTATGATATTTTTTTTCTAATTCTGAACATTTTTCTGCTCACCTTATAATTAATCCTTTCCATTTCCATCCATCGACATAGAATTTTTGTTCGAAGTATTTGTGGATAATGATAACTGTTGTGATAAATCTGTATATAAGAGAAAAATAATTACCTCAAGATAATAATATTTAATATATTGTTATAAGTAAAAACCATTAAAATTAAGCGTGATGTTAGCAAATAAGCGAAAAATCATAAAATAAATCAATCTGCTGAAAAAACAAATATAAGAACCGATTAAAAATTATAAAAAAATTTATTTTAAAGAAAACCTAATGTCTATAAATTCTTAATTTCTGTGGTAAGGAGTACTAGTATCTAGTAGCAGATACGGAATAGTAATTAGAATAATGGAATGTTGTGATATGATAAGTTGGAAGTTCTGGTGTGGACTGTGTACTTAAGTTGCGATTGAAAGATAGGATAGCATGCTGCTCAGAGTAGATTTGCTTCTGCTACCACTAATAATAATTACAATAGTAATAATAGTAATTTAATTTTAGAAGAATCAGTAATTAATACACTTACATTGTATAGATGAGCGGCAAGATATAAGTCATCATCATCATCATCTGCATTCATGGATTAGGTCTGTTAACCCGTTCCTACTTCAGCCCATCTCTTTCTAGGTCTGTCCACATCTCGGGTGCCTTTAGGTTTGTATTTTGTTATTTGTTTTGGATATAAGTTAAATCATTATTTTTAAATTTTGTATTATTTAATTGTATCATGTTTTAAGAACATTAGATTGGAATGCAGTATCTACTCTTCCAATAATGTCTCGTGTATGTCCAATCCTGTATCGCTATTTGGATTTATTGAAGTTTAAACAATTTTAATTGAAATTAAGAGCAGAAAATATTGCTACAAACTGAGTTTCATACAAACAAATATATAAAAACTTTTATTCAAAATGCGATATCGATTTTATACTGACATTTCTCTTTGTTCGAGCGAACGCACAAATAAAATACCTCATCCGATGTTGCACTGACTATTATAAAAAAGTGAACGTTTTCCATTTCCTGCAAAGTTTTTCTCTTTGTCAGAGAGATTTATTACTGGTCACATCCACTACCAAGCTACTCAGTTCTATATAAATCTATTGAATTAAGCCTATATATTAAAAGGTTCTTGGTTTATAAACACAACATACAGAATACGGGTTCGCCTTCTAACATTTTTAATAATGATAAGCTATAAAGAGAGCATTGTTTTCTTCTAAGGAACAAATTCAGAATTCAGCATATAAAATCTCTTATGGATTAAGACCTCCTCCAAGCCTGAGGCTTACTCTTTATGTGAACTAATCAAATGAAGTAATAGTTCAAAATATTGTTCATGTTTTCTTTTGTTGGCAACCGATGTCTCCGGTGGTTTCAATCTCCTTTTCTCAGTGGATTACTCACTTCTCTGCTTCTAGTTCGAATCTTTCATTTGTTCCCCAACCACTTTGCGAATTTCTCGCTCTTGCCGATCTCACATGGTTACTCTGTAAATTCACTTCATTCCATTCGTCCTAGCCAAGGGGCCACTTCACTTTCGTTTGAAACGATCTGCTATGATAGTAAGTCTCTCGTGCTGTTTCTTCTTTCTGAGGTCCTCGCTGCGCATCCTATCCTTTATAGTCACTTGTAATATATTATACTCCACCCATCGCTGTCAGATTTGTATCGTAAACTTTTTCTTCGCATTTATTGTCCAGATTTCCCTGCCGGACAGTAGAGATGCATCGGATCAGAATATTCTCGTAGATGGGCAGTGGGTTCGTCTTCACGTAGTTTTGACGTAAACAATCTACACAGAAAATGGTGTAATATTTCACTATAACTTTACTTGTTCCTATAAATTATCAGTAATAGTTCACTCGCAATTTGTAGTAAAAATAATTAATTTTCATTTAAATTTCATCTAGCACACAATTATTTTACAGTATCGAACGAGTCTTTCTCACTTCTCTCAACTCATTTATCGCTGTGAAAGCACGACGTACTCTTTCCTGCCTTTGCCAAAGATTATATAGTACGGGAAGGAAATTTCTACGCTTATGATACAAACCGTTCCATTATGGAAATTTCTGGCTATCGATCTTTTCCGAAAGGGGAAGAAGAGGGTAGTAGAGATCTCTCGAATGGGAGCCTAGACATTTCTATGATCTGCGCGGGTCATTCGATTCGTGAGCCAGCGACTCACGAATCAATTTCTACCAATGCGAAACCACTATTCTCACCTTCGCCCGCGAAATTCAAACGTCGTTATTACGATGCGTCACAGTATGCTTTCAGAGTCCAGAATGTTTTCCATGCCTGTCCGATTCTTCTTTTGATTTCCTTCTCGATATTATTATATATATATATATATATATATATATCTTCGGGTTTTTACAGCTGCTGCCGTCTTCCCGTGCCAAACCTCCAAAGCCTACGGTGATTGATTTGGTCTTTTAGCATTTTGTTTTTTTTTTCTAATGTGTGGGGAGCTGGCCCACAGCATAAACCCCCAACCTGGAGGACCAGGAAAATTTCTGTCTGGGATTTCCTCCCATAGCCTTTGAAGATCCCTCTTCACCGCAAGGCAGCGTTTCTCTATTTCCCTTAGAGATAGGGTTGCCTCTTCCGCCAGATCCGCCGTGATGAAGGACTCCTTCTGCGCCGACTCTGCCGTTGAGGTAATATATATATATATATATATATATATATATATATATATATATAATGCTATTACATTTTGCGAGGTTATAACCGTTGAGTTTTTCTACTTATCTTTATTTTTCATTCTAAATGTTTTTTAAGAGTCATTTACATAAATAACAATGACGTTTTATCCGGTGTTTATAATCTCTGAGTACTGTGATGATCAATCGTCACTAAGGGTACACAACGTATTCTATATGAATTCCAAACATTTAAATGCCTTGTAATGTTAAAAGATTCCGGGATATGTTGGTGTGGTCTATAACTGGTGTTTCTTCCAGACTGCGGAGGGCATCTTCAGTGGCGAGTGCTTCTAGGTGATGTTACCTTGTCGAGTTACACGTAGAAGCACTCGCCACTGAAGATGCCCTCCACAGTTGAGGGAAAAACGTCTGGAAGAAATACCAATTATAGACCACGGCCACATAGCCCGGAATCTTTTAACATTACGATTACCGGCCGTGAAAGCCTGCATTCCACAATTTAAATGCCTCTATTAAACAATTTTAAAATATCAGATAGAACTAGGAGAAACTAAACTTATGTTATTGTAAAGATGTTTCATTGGTGTTTATTTGTATCTTCTTATCGTTGGTCATTAATTGTGTCTTCTTGGGGTGCATTTTCAGACGAGCTACTGCATTCGCACACTGTAAATCTAATATTATTTGTGCATGCTTCTTACAGACAATTTACTTTAACGTGATGTGAGATTTTAGAAGCGGCACAGAAATTGTTACGTGATTGCCGGGAACCGTGCTAGAAGTAGGCCACCCGCCGTTGTCTGACATCACGTCTCTGTACTTCCAAATATGTCGTTTGAGTTCTTCTCATTAGTTAACTTGCTCGCCCGTAAAGTACATTATTGAATAAAAATAATTTACACAAATTATATTTCATTTTAAGAAGTGTTCTGACAGTTAACAATATAATTATGTTCGAATAGACTGATATGTGCCTCAATATGGACTTGGTATACTCCAAACTCCTACTGTCAAACTCTATCAAACATTTCAGGATTGTGTGTGATGTGATCAAACACAAAATCAGTTCTAACAATCGACCTCTAGTGTCAACTCGAGTTCATACAGCATCATTTTAGTGTAATCACAAAACAAGGTGGTTTATATAAGCTCAATGTACTAGCTATGCAACATGCTTGCCCATTCAATCATTCAAAACAAACTCAACAACATGTAAAGCAGGGTGAGTAAGTGGGTAACTTGATACAGCCATCTTTCGTATCGAAAAATAATGAGAGCACATATTGGAAAATCGTAAAAAAAGTTCGTAGTCTATTCACTTTAAACTAGAACAAGTCACCAAGTGTTATGATTAGGCCCGGGATTACCAAATGTTTTGTGATTTTCTATTTGGTATCCATTATTTATTGGTATAGGGTATATTGGCATACTATGTGTCTTTATTATGTTATTAAACAATGTTATATTGTTATAGTAAGAACATTGAATGTAGTAAATGCATAATGCATTAGGCTATGATTCCAATGTACTTTGACACTGCTTAAGCTTCAATATTCACTCAGTATATAACAAATATATAATTACGATCGCAGCGCTCTGTCTATGAAGGACGCATACGAAAGGTCTCCTAATCGGATTCTATTATGCACAATAAGTCCACCGCTGTGGTCTCGAGGTAGCGTGCTGCCTTGTCACGCAGCGGGCCCGGGTTCGATCCCCGGTCGGGACAGTTTTTCTGGGTGAGGTTTTTATCGGGGTTTTTCCTCACCTGTAAGACAAATGTCAGGAAAACTTTAAGGCCCAAACGGTCCCCGAAATCATATGGCCATCGCAATCATCATCATTCATATTCATCTTAGGTTAAGCTTAGGATTAGGGACTCTCCTGGCGGAACATTATCATCATCATCACTCATCATATCATCGGGGCAACGTAACCCCGTCTTCCAGGCGCCCCAACCTCAGAAGTGGTTACAAATACGCCATGCCAGGAGAGAAACCAGGAATGTCGAAAGACAAACCTGGGGCATTTGGGAAAAAAAATTATACACAATAACTAATTAAGACTTTTTATTGAGTGACACTAAGCAATTGTGGCTGGTAGTAAATATCAATAAAACTAAATACATGATCACACGTAGAAATGCATTATAATTATAGGCTAACGGAGGTAGACAGTCAATGAAAAACGAATGACATTTTGGCTCAACTGCACTTCTACTAGCGCTTGATTTTTCAGTTATATTGTAGTAAACTATAGCTCTTCTTCTGTATTTACTAACATTATTTAATATTTTAAACTTTTTCAAACAAATTTTTGAAGTATTTATTTAAATATGCAAATCATAATATTATGACACTATTAGACAATATTGTGATTCTAACTGCTATTTCCTCCACAGAATATATTACTTAGTCTATGATTTTTCTATCGCTGTTTTGGGTTATCGCTGGTTTAATCAGCGTTAGGAAGTAATAAGTAAGTGTACACCCATTTTTAATAAACGTATGGTAATTTTAATATGATTAATATATTGTTTTAACATTGATTTGAGGATTTATTGCAAATATTGGCCATTTAAATTTCATAGCGACCGATAGTAGTCGAGGATGATAATCGATATGTGGTTCGATTGTGGGTTATAGCTGGCTCTATAAACTCTGGCACATGAGCACTGTGGTTCTATAGGACTTTAAAAACATTTCACGCTAGTTTAAGTGCAGTTTTTTCGAAATTTTTAAGACCTGACTGAATTAAAATATACCTAGGAACATTATTTACAAAAAGGAATAAAATGTATAAAGAAATTAAATATAGGCTGAATTTTGGAAATGTGGTCTTTACAGGAACTCTTGTCCCAATTACTTTAAAAAACAAACTGAGAATATATAAAACTGTTATTCTCCCAATTATATTATGCTATTGCTGACTAGTCTCGTTTCCGTATTCGGAAACGCAACAAAAAATAAACCAATGTAAGAATTAATACACGATCTAATTTATCCAAATCTACAGAAACAATTTTTCAGGATTTTTAATCTAGTTTTACGTGAAATTCTAATTTAATTTTTCCCTCTTTATATTCCTGTTTTCCTTCCCAGCTATTATGTACGTATGCATTGACGTAATATATATATATATATATATATATACATATCCCAATAACTAAATTGTACATCAGTAAATTCACACTACATAAGACATTCGAATCGTCAACGAATTGTTAGCTAACTATCAAATTTAAGGAAACGTATAAACATAACGTGTCCATAACTTAACATACTTACCTCTAGAGACGTCTCGAAAATAATAAAACTAATGAGTTAAGATCATCGGATATTTACATATACTTCATGGCCACCTTTCTTCCTTCGGAATTAAAATGTACCAAAACGTGTTACTCTAGTGAAACGACTAACTTTCAAAACAACTACACAAATCGGACACTCCGCGTTAACTAGTGCGTAGTAAAAAATTATACTTTTAAATGTATTTCCGTAAAATTCATGTTTTCCAATATTTTATACCAGACCAGTATGACACGAACCACATGTAAGAAGTAAAGAAACGAACCCTAAAGATGTTTTCATTTCACAAACCTGGTTAGAACCATAAGGTCGATCCACTTGTCGGTCAAGGCTCGGAAGCCATCTTGTAGCACGGTTTCATCTGTACAGAATTGAATGTAGATTGCGTTCAGAAATATAAAATATCTAATTTTTGAGTAACTGTAATGTTGGCGCACAATTAAGGAGGCGTGTTCTGCGCGGCGCCATATTTAAAATGTATGTTTGAGAAGTTTACTTACAGAAATATCCTCACACATGTTTTGAAGAGTAATAGTGTATTTTTCTTAAATGAGAATAAATAAATAAATAAATAAAGAAAAAGCAATCACTACTCAGCTCCATTACAATATACAAATGTAATAAAACAATTTCTGCTTTAATATCTGACTTCCATAAGAAGATACCAGTACTCAAGTTATATATTTTTGGAAGAAGGTTTCACTGGTACACGTGTGTATTATTCAGGAAAGAAGAGATTGGGTACTACGATATAACAACCAATTCTATTACATCTACAACTCAGCGAATATGATTGTATATATTTACCCATGATCATCGTGGTCCCCAATTCAGGGACACATCTTTTCTGCGAGTTCCGAATTATGTAAATATTAAGTTTGTCTTAATGAAAAAAAAAATGAAAGAAAATTATGAAGCTTCATCGATGATCCTACTTACTAGGTATCGAAAATGACCATGGCGAATATATATATATATATATATATATATATATATATATATATGTTATAATTATTTTTTTTACATTGAGCAATGCAAGCTTAATATGACATAAGAAAAAGAAATGCCTGAACGGGAGTTGAACCCGGACCTCTGGGTTGGTACCACAGCGTGCCATCCATTACACCACCAGGCAAATCCAATTTAAACACTTATCTTTCTTATATGTATATATATATATATATATATATATATATATTCTCCATTATTACTAGATGTCGCGAGAACTCGGTCTTCACTGCCACCTAGTACCTACTATAACAAGTAAGCAAATTAAAGAGCATATTTTTACTTTATAGAAGTGACGCTTTATCGATGTTATAATTACATTTTTGGCATTGAGCAATGCAAGCTGAATACGACATGCTAAGAAAAACAAATGCCTGAAGAAGATTTTCCTAATTGGATTTGCGTGGTGGTGTAATGGATGGCACGCTGGGGTACGAACCCAGAGGTCAATTTTCAAATCCCGTCCAGGCATTTATATTTATTATCATATCATATATATATATATATATATATATATATATATATGTCTAATCCATTCATTTTAGCCCCAAACACGGCAGACAGTGAATGTTTAGTTATTGTACAAAATATAGATAACGTCACTTGACCTTGCGTACTTACTGATCACATAAAAATAAACTCTTGTTGACTGTTCGCAGGTAGAGCTTTAATTTCGATACTCTAAAGTGCACTTAGCTATAAATCGAACCAGTTGAAGTTAATTTGTTTCGCTCAACAATGAATAACACAAGTGACTTACGTTTATAATAATGCGAGTATATGTGTCCAGTGACCCAGTGAATACTCCACCCCTTTGATCTGTTGTCAACTAATAACGACATCAACTCAATGTGCACATAACTAAAATATAACAGGACTAAAAATGAATACCTTAATAATGACTAAGTCAACAAGAGCCGGTCAAGTTCTTATTCTCTCCCGCTTGAATCTCAATCCACGAGCATCACAGTATTGTTTCTTCGTGGAGATACGTTGCATATTCAGGCGAGTGGGAGGGGAATACCAAACGCATGCGCGGGAGTTGAATACAAGCGACAGCGACCGTGAGTCTGGCTGGATCAGATTTCCCGTGAGCAGTGAATAGTCTTTATAAGTAAAGTAATATACTCAATGACTGCTAAAAAGCTGAAAATAATGAATTAAATACTTTATCTAATGGAACCTACAATCTACAAGCCTGAAGCTTTGAATATAAGTCTGTATATTACATGTGAAAAAATTATTTAAACATGTACATGGTACTGTAAATAAAATGTATTCCAACAGCATTAAAAGTGTTTTATAGAATTTATATACATTTATTTCATGCGAAATTATTAAGCAATTTATAAATTATGAGGTTTCCTTTCATCCACCAATAAATAAATATATCAGACAATAGTTGGTCAGTATGGAATAACTTATTATGTATTTATATAAATTTGTTAAAATAGTAAATTGTAGATTCATTGAATTTATCCCGTTAAAAAAAATAAATATCAGCGTACTAATTTTGTAACGATATAGCAAACAATTACATATAATGTGACATTTGCTTCAAATTCAGGGACTAGTTACTTATTCAGAAATGTATTTTAAACAGAAGGCTTCTTTTTAAAAATGCGATAAATTAACATAACTATTATTATATTATTACAGTGTATGAAACTGAGATCTGAAATTCAGTTTACATGTTCAGCGCATCTTAATGTTTCAATATAAAGTAAATTGTAAACTTTGAAGACGTGAATTCACTTATATATACACACATATATACACACACACAACACACACACACACACACACATATATATATATATATATATATATATATATCGATAACGATAAAGCGTCAGTGCTATAAAGTAAAATAAATATTCTCTTTAATTTGCTTACTTGATATAGTCAGCTACTAGATGGCAGTGAAGACAGTGTTCTCGCGACATCTAGTAATAATGGAGAGTATAATACATATATAAGAAAAATAAGTGTTTGAATTGGATTCGCCTGGTAGTGTAATGGATATCACGCTGAGGTACAGACTCAGAGATCCGGGTTCGAATCCCGTCCAGGCATTTATTTTTCTTATCATACCATATATATATATATATATGTGTGTGTGTGTGTGTGTGTGTGTATATGTAACTGGGTATATCCGTTTTAATTAAAGAAGAAAGATATATATTCAGTAAACCAGTAAAATCAGATAAAAAATTCGACTTTCTGAGAAATTTTTGTTTATGAATTCTTGCGTTATGAACATTTAAACTGTTGCGGTAATCCTTATTCTCAAATCATTTTTACAAAAACTCTGTTAGATAATCAACATAATTAGCTGAACAAACTAGGCCTAATCATGATCTTCCTAAGAATTTACTTCCAAAGCTGTGTTTCCCTGGAATTATTCTCCAATTTTTATGTTTAAGTATTTTTGTACGAGGGTTGCAACTTAAATATAGCAGTGCTGGCACTATTAAGAAGTAAGATACATACAATGTTATTTATAAATAACATCGTATGTATCTTACTTCTTAATAGTAGCAACACTGCTACAGAGACGCCATGCGACAGAACCTAATGATGTCGCTGATAGCTCATATTAGTTACATACCTACCTTACCTCAGAACTTATGGATTCTCTCTTCCCACATGATGCACACGCGTACTGGCGAGAGGAACAGAGTCTCGTGTTAGCTGGCAGTCTAATGTAGTGATGTCGGGATGTTTACAAAACAGGAACGGAGTTGGATAAAGGTTGAATGTGCTACAGGTCATACAGCATGGCAGAGTCATTAAAATCTACCACATTTTGGCGTCCTTTGTTGGCGGCGTTTACCACCATTCCACTGTTCTGTATGGCAATACAGATTTCCTGCAGCCTCTTCAAGATCTTGATGGTACTCCCGTATTGTACGACTTCTGGAACATCCAAACTTTATCCAACTCGTTCCTGTTTCGAAAACATTGTGACGACACTACATTAGACCGCCAGCTAACAAGATACTTTGTTCCTCTCGCTAGTTCGCAGGCGCGTGATGTGGGAAGGGAGAGTCTATATATTCTGAGATAAGGTAGGTATGTAACTGACGTGTGCTATCAACGACATTATTAGGTTCCGATGTATGGCGTCTCTACAGCAGTGTTCCAACACTCGTACAAAAATACTTGGAAATAGACATTTGTGGATAATTACAGGGAAAGAGAGATTTGAAAGTATATTATTAGGGAGATCATGATCCAGACAAATATGATGATTAACTGACATAGATTTTGTAAAACTAATTGGACAATAAGCATTTCCTTAACAGTTGAAATAACCGTCAGCCAAGAAATCCATGAATCAATTGAATTGCTCAAAAAGTCAAATTTATGGTCCGATTTAACTGGTTTACTTTATATATATATATATATATATATAGTTAATTATATTGGATATACCCAGTTACGTTGCGATAAACACGACGGATACTAAAATTATTTTTAAGTTACGACTTTAAGCTAAATCCCCAGTCCTACTGGTTGAATATCGCTGACATTTTTAAATATATCTTTCTCATTTTAATTCAATGACATATATAAAATTTCGTTGCGAAAAATTTGAAAATTGTGGTCGATATGGAGATTTTTTACTTTTCACTTCATATTAACAAACATTAGTAAGGATTCATTTTGCTGGTTAAAGAACTCGGCCTCATTTCTTTGTTAATTTTCGATTATGATTCAGAAATAATCAAAATAATGCGACCTCTGACGCGTTAACAGATATTCTCATATGTGTGTGTTAAAAATATATATCGGCCTCGGTGATCTAGGGATCCTGGCTCCTGATTCTGAAAATCGTGGGTTCAATCCCGGACTGGATTCGATTGATTTTTAGAATGGAAAAATCCAATAAACAATTCCTCCGCGAGAGACTATAACCCGTGGGATATAAATCTGAAGTTTATAGTATTCCTAAAAGAACCTCGAACATAAATTAGAGCCTCTGGGAAAAAATTAATGAGTCTTTCCCATGAACATTAAACCTTAGTTGCCTACTAGGCATCTCTTTTAGGCGATGACCTAACCATTTGTCATTCGCTAAAATCTGTAGGCAAACGAGCATAACTAACTTATGCTTGTAAAATAAAATAAGTTAAAATATACCATCTTAGGTAAGATCCGTCGTCCTCAACTTATAAAATTTGTATTCTTTATGCCTGTAAGCCTTTCAGAACATCCGTCCCATCTTCAGCAGTCTTAGTTCGCTACAATATCTAGTGTGATGGTAGATGCTGCTGGTCGTAACGTGGTGTTGTCACACATTTTATAAGTTGAGGACGACGGATCTTACCTAAGAAGGTACATTTTAACTTATTTTATTTTATGACTCTCCATCTCAACGGTTTTAATAATAAATTTTATTAGTATTAAATTATGCTTAGTTAAGTAAATACCAAAGAGAGCACTCTTGACTCATGCAAAAATCTACCAATTTAGAATAGGCCTATAAGTTATACACGGGGATTCACAAATAATGTTTCGTCTCTCTGTATGCAAACTAGCGAATCAGGATTAACTCAATTATGCATTCATGTAAATGGTTAAAGGTTCTTTATGCGGTGATTCTTTTCATATTTTTGTATTTATTAATTTGAGTGAAAATAGGACCTACATTTAACAAGCATTCTTTAAATGGAACATATTTATTTTATTGTGGTAGATTGATTGTACTCACTGTGTAGTTTAGTTTGATTTGCTCTATACAAAAGTATATTTCTTCTTCTTTTTCTTCATGCAAGGATTAAATCTGTTTGGTTCGCTTCGGCTCCAAGTATTATAGATGTTGTGTCCATTTCTTTCGTGGGCGTCCCCGAACTCTTTTTCCTCCTCTTGGCTCATAGTTCAGACTTTTCTGTTGGTATCCATTCTGCAGACGTGTCCAAACCATTTTCTCCTATACTTTTCTATTTTATCTGTCAAACTGAATATTTATAGTTCCTTATGAATATCTTCGCTCCGTTCTTATCGATTAAAGTACATCCTGCCACAAATCGTTAATATTTCATTTCTGCTGCTTCTATTCCTTTAATTGACTGTTTATTCAGAGTCCATATTCCTGAGTCATACAATATTGCAGTACAGCCAATACTTTACAAAATTTTAAATATGTTTATGTTTACTAACTTATTTAGTTTACACGGAAGGGAGTGTTGTTTACACTAGTGAACGCATCCTTTGTATAGTGCGAACTACGTCCGCTCTTGAAACTTGAACTTTTAATAACAACCGTAAACATAAAAATAACTGAGCAACTGAAACTGAATTGTAAACCACAGAATAAGCACATTAAGTTTTTATATAATAATGAGCATATTCCATTAAAAATATATTGACTGTCACATCTCTGAAATGAATAAATATAAAAACGTGAATAGAATTTCCGCATAAAGAGCATTTTTCCATTTATATGTTTGCACAATCTACTTCATACTAATTTCAATTGTTGGCATACAGTGAAGCGAAACATGATTCGTGAACCATTATATATATATATATATATATATATATATATATATATGAGAGAGATGAAATGGTTATTAGGTTTTTCCGCGTCGAATATTCAAATTAGGCAACTGGCCATTGGTTAAGATTTTTATATGATCCCACATGCCCTGCCTAAAATCGAATGCTTCGAGTTACTTGTATCGATCGTATAAAGAGTGTCGCAAATTGATGTATACACTCTTTGAAACGTTATTTGTCAGCAACGAAATGAGACAGAAATGCAATTTTTGTTGTGTTTTGATCCACAGGGCACTGGAAAAGCATAGCAACACGTACATTGATCTTCACGTCTTTATAAACAGCAGTGGGGGCGAGATTATCCCTTTCGCCACACTTCTGCAGGAACCACTCACAAAATTGCAGTCGTCTATCAGGCACCGCAAAATTCGATGAACACTGCTTTTCTTGATACCAATCTCATGAGAACATTGCCTCACTGACCTACATGACTGCAATGGTACTCTCGTTATCAGTCGAACGTCTATTTCTTCCGCATCGACCTTTCAACACATTTTGCACCGTTCCATCGTCTTCAAATTTGACTCGGATTCTTGTTATTGTTACCCTTGTTGGTGTCCCAAATTCAACCATCCAACGTCGTTGCACTTCAACAACATTCTCCACTTTCCAATAACACCAGTATCCACTTGCGTTCATCGAATCATAATCTCGCCGCCATTGTTCAAAAAGACGTGCAGATCGATGAACGTGTTGCTATGCTTTTCCAGTGCCCTGTGGATCAAACACAACAAAACCTGTATTTCTGCTTCATTTAGTTGCTGAGAAATAACGTTTCAAAGAGTGTATACATCAATTTGGGACATTCTGTTTATCTTTATTTCTCATACTTATACCCGCAAAAATATTCAAAACAATATATATATATATATATATATATATATATATATAAATACTTAAAAATTAGAGGAAAACATGTTTAAACCAAAGCCACAACATAAATATTGTAACAATTTAATTTTTGAGAGTCAGATATTCTGAGTTCAAGTATTGTTTAAAATCAGATTAAGATCTTCTGGGTTTTATTAATTTTTCTCTGAATATGTTTGTGAAATTCCAAGAGTTACTGAAACCAAAGTGAGTTCGTATTGATTTATTTTCTAAAAAACAGGTTTGAAGAATAATCTGTGATAGGGGATTGTTATTTTTGTGTTCTCTGAAGCTAATACAGAGCAATTAGGCATCTGAATGAAACATCAGTTGCATGAGCAGTTGTATTGATTGAAGATGGTCGTTGCATTCGCCATGTCTCTAGGATTCTTGATGTCAGCCCTTCCGTCATCCATAGGCTGTGGAGGCGATATAGAGAGACACGTAGATACAAGAGGAGACCCGGGCAAGGTCGTAAGAAGAAGACTATAGACGTATATGATAGATTTATTGTCTTATCAGCTTTGCGCAGAAAAAAATCTACAGCCAGAGATCTACAAAATAATTTAAGCACAGCAACTGGGACGGTAATTTCTGATCAGACTGTAAGAAATAGACTGAGAAATGCAAAGTTGAGGTATAGAATCCCCTTTAAAGCCCCTCGTTTAACACGTCAGAACAAAGAAGCCCGGCTGCGATTTGCTCAGAATCATGCCAACTGGCAACTTCGCCAATGGAAGGGTGTTTTATTCAAGGACGAATCAAGATTTCGTCTAACAGGTTCTGATGGTCATATATGTGTTTGGAGACGTCCTGGTGAACGTTTTATTCCACCCACAATCAGTGAACGTGACATATTTGGAGGTAGTTAGGTTATGGCTTGGGCTGGGATTACTATTGAGTCTCGGACAGAGCTTGTCTTTGTCCCATAGCGCATGAATGCTGATATTTACATTAATGGACTTATCCTCCAACATGTTGTACCCTTTGCTTATGGTATGGGACCCTAATGTTCTTCTAATGCAAGATAATGCTAGATGTCATACAGCACAGGCTACCAGGGATGTCCTGCAATAATGCTAAATTCGGGTAATGAACTGGCCTGCATGCAGTCCGGACCGTAATCCGATCGAGCATATGTGGGATAAGTTGGAAAAACTTGTTCGTAAGTGTCCTGCTGTACTTCTGAACCTTGAAGAACTTTTACATGCACTCACCGAGAAATGGGAGAAAATCTCACAAGTTTCTGTAAGAAGGCATTGCCAAGCATGCCTCATAGGTGTAATGCGGTCATACAGGCTCACGGAGGACACAGTAAGTACTGAGTGTTGAAATAACCATGGAAACATTGATTCCAAAAATTGTAAATCTCTCAAATTTCTACTTTGTTTTCTGTTACAAATGATAACTTGTTCGTATTGCTAATACTATACAAGAAAATATTGTTTGAATGTCTATTCTAATTTTACATAAATCTTCAATTATAACTACAAAAGATCAAACATTAAATTGTTTCAATATTCATTCTCGTGTTTTGGTTTAAACATGTGTTCCCGTAATTTTTTTGAGTCGTGGATATATATATATATATATATATATATATCTGCTATAAAGTAAAATGTTCTCATTAAACGTGCTTTCTTATTATAGAAGTTATAAGAAGGCACTGCGATCGATGTCTACCTGCTTCTTATGAAATAGAATTGTGTATAAGGAAAGAAAAATTAATATTTACATTGATATGCCAGGATAGCGAAGACGGTATAAGCTCTAAATTATAGAGTTAGAGGTCGGGGTTCATATCCAGGTTCGGACTTAATGTTTATTTTCATGTCTCATATATATATATATATATATATATATATATATATATATATGCCTATATATTTGGCACAATCATCAAAGTTGTCTAATCAGTATGATAGATGACTCCATCCATAGTAATTCTGCCCGAGGGCAGGTCTTTCACTGCAATCATAGCATTTCCATGCTATGCTTTGCAGCTTTACTGGGGAATTATAGGTGTGGTAGCTTCCCGAAGCTTTCCACACCGGTGAAGGATGCTGATTATAATGATAAGGATGATGATGATGATGGCCGGATGGTTTTCGAGGACTGTTGGGTCCTGAGCTTCCTGACATTTGTCTTACAGGTGAGCAAAAACCACGAAAAAACTTCACCCAGGGGTCTGTACCGACCGGGAATCGAACCCGGACCCGCTGCGTGACAAGGCAGCACGCTACCTCGAGTGGTCGATAGATGAATATTTGTTAAAAAATTAAATATAATTAATGGGAAAAACCTGAATAGATTAATTTCTTCGGATTTAGCTGAAGCAAACGGGATAAGTTTCTTGTAACTAAAGATTTAAAGTAAATTTAGTGAACTTGATAATATTGACTTAATCACACAGCAAGCCACATCTGACAGAGTGTTAAAGGAGAAGTTGAGTGGAGGGTGTGGTTACATTAAGTACCTTGCGGGCTTTTAAATGTTTTCAGGCTGTGGAGAACACCGCCGAACAGAAGAAAAAAAGAAACAAAGAAGAAACCCTCTTGGAATTATCCAATACCCGATACTAGATGGTGAAGCCTCTTATTGCAGTCCCTCTTCCGGAAATCGTGCTTCTCTTCCTTCTATCATCGACCAATAGAAGCAATAGTACCTTCACCCCACGAAACAATTACCCCTGCGTCTTAGTTTCAACATTAGAGGTTGCCACTCTCAAGAGATAACAATGATTGCTTTTCTAAATCCTCCCACGTAACAAACAAAATCACTAACTTCTTTATAGCTATCAAGCAAATATTTTAATGAGACACATATCAACTGAAATTTTCTTTCTTTTATTGATTGGATTCCGAAACAAGGTTTAAACCACTACTGCGTGTTTTTTAAATGTTTATAATAGTTATGGAAACAATAAAAAAAATATTAAGTCATTAAAAGATAACTGCATAAACTAAGTGAATTCCTCAGTGAGTCAAATTTATGGTCCGATTTTTGTGGTTTACCAAATATATATTTCTCTTATTAAATTCGAGAAACTCAATTCCCGATGTCAGCAAAAGTGTCTGACTGCATTGAAAACAAATTATCCATACCTTAAGTTATTAACTATATATATATACATATATCCATCCATAATAATTCTGCCCCAAGGCAGGTCCTTTACTGCAATCATAGCATTTTCATGCTATGCTTGAAGCTTTACTAGGGAATTGTAGGTGTGGAAGCTTCCCGTTGCTTTCCACACCGGTGAAGGATAATGATGATGATAATGATAAGGATGCCATATGATTTCGGGGACCGTTTGGGCCTTACCGTTTTTCTGACATTTGTTATATAGGTGAGGAAAAACCCCAATAAAAACCTCACCCAGAAAAACTGCCCCGACCGGGGATCGGACCCGGGCCCGCTGCGTGACAAGGCAGCACGCTACCTCGATACCACAGCGGTGGACTATATATATATATATATATATATATATATATCCATCCATAGTAATTCTGCCCGAACGCAGGTCCTTCACCTCAATCATAGCATTTTCGTGCTATGCTTGGAGCTTTACTAGGGAATTGTAGGTGTGGTAGCTTCCTGTTGCTTTCCACCCGGTGAAGGATGATGATGATACTGATAGGGATGATGGTGATGATGATGGCCATATGATTTCGGGGACCGTTTCGGCCTTAAAGTTTTCCTGACATTTGTCTTACAGGTGAGGAAAAACCCTGATAAAAACCTCACCCAGAAAAACTGCCCCGACCGGGGATCGAACCCGGGCCCGCTTGCGTGACAAGGCAGCACGCTAACTCGAGACCACAGCGATGGACTATATATATATATTAAACACAAATTCAAATAATATCTACGGATTAATTTCTACATTATTTTATTAAAGTGTCAAATAAATTAAACTAATTTATTTTATAAGTTACGTTGCCAATTAAGGGTTAATTAAATTGTGTAGTAAACATTACGACGAAGCGAAGATGGCGATTGCTACAGGGAATATTTAATTTCGTGTTTCTGGTAAACCTCCAGTTCTAATATTCAGATTTTGCTGATATGGAAAATACTTTCCCCCTTTTATTTTAGTAAGATGTACTGAGTTTCGTTGCGAAACATTAAACATTTTTACCGCTACAGCTATTTTTAAATATCCGTTTGAATTGAGCTCCTATTTCTAATAGCCTGATTTTTCTGGTTAACGAACTCGACATTACTTTCTTTACTTGATTGCTAGACCAAGTTTGGTTTCAAATGAAACAAACATTGTGGCCGCTGGACAGTTAAAAATGGTATATATCTAATAATTTTACTTTATCTGGCAGAGTTAAGTCCTTAAGACCTTAACCAGGTTAGATAAAACTACAAAAATTACTGCTACATTTAAATTACAATAAGCAAAGTTATTACGTAGTGTATCCACATTACAATTATTATTTACAATACATTTTGATTTACTCTAGATTCAATAAAATATGCATAATAATTATAAGATGTAAATGTACATATAAAATGAACAAGGTTGAAAAATGAGAAAAGAAAATGCTCTTAATGACATAGCATAAATCTAATTATGGAGAAAAATGTATTATTTAACAACAATTAACTGTTTAAGCGTGACTTAAAGTGTCAAGTGTACGGCAATCTTGAGGCAGGGAATTCCAGGAGAGGGCATAAGCTACTGTGAAATAAGTAGAATAAGAAGTTCTGTGGATAGGGATTATAAGTAGATGTTATCTTGTGACCTAGTGTTATTATTGAGGAAAGAAGTTGATTTTATATAATCCTATATTATATAATTATCCATCCATCCATACTAATTCTGCCTGAGCGTAGGTCTTTCACAACAATCATATCATTTTCATGCTATACTTTGCAGCTTTACTAGGGAATTATAGGTGTGGTAGCTTCCCATTGAATTCTACACCGCTGAAGAATATGATGATAATAATAAGGATGATAATGATGTCCGGATGATTTTCGGGGACCGTCGGGCCCTAAGCTTTCCTGACATTTGTCTTATAGGTGAGGAAAAAACACGAAAAAAACCTCACCCAGGTGCCTGTCCGCTGCGTGACAAAACAGCACACTACCTCGAGACCACAACGGTGCGGTGGACTATATAATTATAATACTATATAAATTTCTGTCTTGGTAATTTTTCGTGTCTACTTGATCGGATCGGCGAAAATCTAAAAATATTTTTTTCAAAAATATTTTCTTGAGAACAGAATTCGGAATTCGCTAAAACCCGTGGCCGTGGTTTAGATTCTGTTTATGCAATCCTCTAAATTTGTTTAAATGGTCTAAATATATAAACTATAATCATTAAATCACTATACGCTAGGTGCTGTACCATGTATAAAATAGGGAAAATTAAAATGCTTGGATATATTTAACGAAAGTATGATCTGAGAATAATTAAGTGGATTGTGGAAGAAAAAAAAAGGCTATAGAGATGTGGGACGTCCTAGAAGACGATGGGAAGATGAATCCTGAGAGCGGAACAGGCCGACGGCCTACCATGAAGTTGATGGTCATGATGATGATGGAAGTAAAAACAGGTGGTAGAAGGAGAGGGAGACCCAGATTTAGAAGGATCGATAATGTGCAAGATCTACGGCAGCAGGGAATGCGAATATGGAGGAAGAGGGCTGTACAATAGATCGGAATGAGTCGGCATCTGTTTTTAGAGAACCTAACAAATTCACTGGCGGAGGTTTCTGGCTCGCGGACATAAGCTTTCCACACATCTTTATGCTGTGCTAATGTTTTGCAATCACTCCTTGTAGAATTCGTTACCTCAAATCATAGTCAATATTTTTCCACTAATTGTTTTGTATAAATTGACACTTTCTCCTTGATTTTTCTACAGGAAATTTCCATGTCCGTCTTTATTCCGCATTCGTACTGTTGTGATCTAAGTAGTGTTGGTAATTTAACTCTCTATTACATCTGGTTTCCCATGAAGATCATGTAGTTAACTTAACTTAGTTTCCTTCATTCATCTGTTCTCTTCTTATTGATCCAAAATATATAAAATATATATACTTACAATAATTTTAGCTACTTAAGAGAATAAAGTAATCTGCATTTATAGTTGGTCTAAGAAGTTTATTTTTAACTGTAAACTAATCAATTCCTTACCCGAATTCGGAATTATTTTTTGTACAATACATTTCTAATTATAACTAAATATGAAGATTTACTGAGATTTTGCGTGATTAGCAAGAACTTATTATTTTTATCAATGTATTCAACAATATCAATAGAAACAAACCAGTAACATACTGCTACAAAAATACGCTAGTCTCTCTGGAACATATTAATACAAGAAAAGTCTCAGATGAAGTAACAATTCCCAAAACGTGTACCGAAGATAGTCTACAAAGAAACTGCGTACAGTCCAATTTTACTGAGATCTTAAATATAGAGGAAGTTCGGGTAATGTGGACCCTTCGGTTTGAGTGGACCCAGTTAATATCTTCTTTGATTGGTCCTGCCCTTGAACAGAAAATGTTTTAACTTCTTCTCCTCATTAACTTTGACGTGTTCAAGACCACTTTATTTTATTCTTTGTGTGAAAAAGTGATTATTTGTGATATTTATGAAAATAACATTTTTTTAAACTTTTTCAGGCTAAGAATTAATTCTAAATTTCTGCCACTGAATATTATGAATGATAAAAAATCTCCTAAATAGGTTATATTATATAGATGCTGGTTTGGTTTGATATTAAGTGATATGGCGGCTGCATAAAATAATTTAACATACCAAAGGCATTTGGTTAATGTGGACCCTTAATGAGGCGGTTCATGAATACCTATATTTTATCAATGAGGATGCAATCGGTTAATACCATCCACTTAATTAGTTGTATTTAATATCCTTGTAATTTTACTAAACCCAAAATAAGTCGCTGTCTGCAGATGAATGACGTGTGAATATTATAACCAACAATTTTTTCAAAACGTTAAATAAATAATAACGCTTTATAATTATGACCAGCCATACATACTTTCAGATTTATTTGTGCCTCCCTATATAAATTAATAGAGTAAATAAACTTAAAAATATACTAAAATCTAGGGTAGACCCTGGGGTTCACTTTACCTTGATATGCAGGTTAAAGTGGACCTTTCTTGTAATGCAAAAAACTTTACAAATTATGAAGATTAATTAAATAAAAATAAAACGTAGTTTTATTTGATTTTCATATTTATTATATAATTCAGTGACAGCTGTTTCGGTACACTGTACCTTGGACATGTTAACAAATTATGAATTGTGTTCCAACTGATCTAAGCAACAATACAACAATATTTATTTAAATTTTTAAATTTAACAAAGGGGATTTAAAAATTTAAATACATATTGTTGTATTGTTGCTTAGATCAGTTGGAACACAATTCATAATTTGTTAACATGTCTGAAGAAGGTACAGTGCACCGAAACAGCTGTCATTGAATTATATAATAAATATGAAAATCAAATAAAACTACATTTTATTTTTATTTAATTCATAAATATGGATTTTCATCAAGTAAACACCAACTCATTTGATTAATTATGAAGATGTTTCAAGAAATTCAAAATAGGGGTCCACATTACCCGAAGTTCCTCCATATATATATATATATATATATATATATATATATACGCTTTATATATTTACTTATTTATTTACTTAATAAAATCTCATACATTTTAGCGAATTCCAAAGGAATTCAAAATTACTGAGATTGTTCTCATGAAAATAGATTAAAAACATAGAAATATTCTTCTATCATTTTTAGTAGTCACCAGAAACGATCATCACGTCATAACAAAAACACACGCAAATACACATACACACACACATTTTCTGTTAACGTTATAGCGGAGCAATCCTTTATTTACGAACTAAACTGAGAATGCAGCAACGAATTAAAAAGTAAAATCCAGTTTTGGTAACGAACAAAATCGGACCATAGGATTAGAGTGGGGGTTAATCTGAATTGAAAATTTAAATCGCCATAGCGACTGCAATTTTCGTACTTTACTCGCCGAAATTCGGTATATAATATTAAAATAAAGTTAGAAAGATATTCTACAATATGAATCAGAATCTGACTATAAAAATTGGAGGTTTATATAAAATTGAAAATTTGAAAAAAGTTGTAGCAATTAGGAATATTTACTGTTTTAACGAATCTGAATACATACGATTTAATTAAATAAATGTAAATATATTCTGTAAATCGTCAAAATCTGATTAAAAAGTCGCCTTGCTGATTATTTTGCTTAGTTCAGGCTGTTCCTGCGTGACAGACTTACTATTATTTCCGTTTATTTTACTCTTAAATAAAGGCAAGTGTAAAATATGTTTGGTTAAATTTAAAAAAAATACGTGCATATTTTTAAAGTTAAATGTATCCTTAAGAAATATAAGGCTAATGTAAGGCAAACGTTTACTTTAGCATATTTCAAACTATTATTGATTATTAGGGAATTTCTAAGTTATGAAAATATAGAGGTTGTTCTCATGACAAGACAAAACAAATATATTTTCAGAGGTCCCATAAAGTAAAGTAAAGTAAAGTGATCCCACAACAGGCCTCAGGAGGCCCTTGGGGTAGTAGGAGGTTAAGGCTCCCACTTTTTTCTGGACACTCGGCACTTTTATGTCAGCCGGGTTGTCAGCCCTGCGTGACGGCCGCCTTTACCCCAGAACAAGCGTCTGGTACTCATTTCCGTTAGAGGCTGAGTCGACCCCAGGGCCATAGTGCCGCCAGAGGGTTTGGGCCAGTTTAAAAATCCTGACCCCAACGGGACTTGAACCCTCGACCCTCCGGCTTGTAGCCCAGTGCCTTAACCACTACGCTACGGCGTGCCCCAGGTCCCCATAAAGTAGATACTGAAAACTACCAAATAAGTTCACGTATTTTTGTAAAAGATGCAGGATCTAAGACAATGCCAAAATTTCACCATACTCAGCAATGATACAATGTAATCACTCTGGAATAATATACGATACAGATGCGTGAGGTTTGTCTTGAAACAAAATGTCGTTTAGCTTAGCCACATAATCCTTCAACGAGTCTTGATAAACGTTCAATTGCTGCGCGTTGACGATATAATAAAATCAATGGTTACGCATATATATATATATATATATATATATATATCGAGTTCAAATCCCGACTGAAGCATTCTTTTTTCTTTTCATATCATATAAATATATATATATATATATATATATATGTTGTGTGTGTGTGTGTGAGTGAGTGGGTGTGTGTGTGTTTTTTTAACACTCTAGCGGCCGCTATTTTGTTTTATCAGAGTAAAACTCTGAATATAACAAATAAAAGTAATATGATGTTGGTTAACTATTAAAATAGCTGTAATGGGTTCATAGACCTGCATATAACAACGTATTAATTTTATTGACTATTTAACTCGTGCCCCAAATGGGAGTGAAAGTCGAATGACGTTTCAATGAATTTTGTTTTACAACAAATCACAGTCGTGTTTCATCTCTATATTTATCTACTTCTGTTTACCAAAATAAAGATACAGGCTGAATTGTCTATCCTCCCTTAACTAGAAGAATTGCCCACGCTGGAGCATCAGTAGATTAACAATCTTCTCACTTCATCTAGCAGGAGTAACATCTATCCTGGGGGTTGTAAATTTTATTTCTATCATTTTTTTTAATATTCTGAAAGGTCAGAGCATTATTTTGCAGTGACTGACTCCCTAACAAATACATTGAACATAGTAAATAATGAACAGATTCCTTCGAACTACACATTTGATAATTGTGTGTTCAATAATTGTGTTTCTAATTTGAAATTTTACTGATTTGTTTCTTAAAAAAATAATTAATAACCTATAATATAGAGTTTGATGTGGTGCATTTTTACAATATTGCCAATCTATTTGGCAATAAATAATAAGATCTAGTTACAGTGGATGAACAAATGAAGCATAAACATTTCTCATTTGTTTTCAAACATCGCCGTTTACATTAAATATATAAATATTTTTAAATAACTACATTTAAATAATGATTTGTAAATAAAAAGCTTAATTTTATTCGTTAATTAACCCTAACAAATACCACACTTGAATACCAAATCCTCCAGATAAATTGGAAGTCACTTGTGACTTTACGTATAAGAATTACTTCCCGGCCCTTTATACGTAAATAAATAAATAAGTAAATAAATAAATAAAAGATAAACCACAAGTTAACAAAATTCTACACAATTATCGAGTACCTTAATGAATATTATAAACATTTAAAGATAAAAAATGCAATATGAAATAAATATCGAAGTGAGAGCGAGGTTAAGAAAAAAAACTGGGTATCACTGACACAAGTCCAGGAGATGACTACGTTTACGAGCGCTCTTTTCTGGTAAATTCATACATTTGTATTCTAAAATATCCATGCATAATGTATAGAAGGCGCACACTGACTGATATGATGATCACGGCTCCTAGTCCCCTGAGGCCTTGCCAATCATGTCAACATAGAGAGCGCGATTTCGGAAACAACCTCATGAAATATTCATACCAACACTTTTCTTTACGTGTACTATATTCTATTTGCCATCAGCTTGTCTAAATATGTAAAAAAAGTTTACATAAAAATTAATAATGCTAACATTAGTGTCCTTAACGCATGCTATTATGGATTACAGAGACTCTAGTAACCACAGCTCCTCTCAAAAAATGCTAAACTACGAATATATAAAATATTATTCTTCCAATTATAGTGTATGGTTGGGAAACGTGGTTTTATACTTTATTATTTATTTACCCTGGTAGAGTTAAGGCAATGTAGCATTCTCTTCCACTCTTTATGAAAAATATCATGTTACATATTAATACATAGATTACAATGATTATAAGATACTGAATGACATTTGACTTAACTGACAACACAATTCCGTCACGCAAGTACAGAGCGAATTATTCAGCAAATCGAAGTAAAGGTCTGATTTTGCTGGTTTACGGAATTTTTTTGTTTTTGTTAAATCGGACCAACTCGATTTCTGATGACAGTTTATTTAAAAGAGTCCACTGCAGTGAAAACAAATAATACGTAACCTTAATATTTAACCTATTTGCATATCGTTGTATAATATGACACGATTTTAAACAATATCTATCGATTCGTTTATCCATTACTTTGTTAAATATATTATATAAATTAAACTAATATATCTTACAGATAAATTGTCAAATTATGGGTTAAATAAATTGTATTATATAGGCCTACATTGCGATGATCAAAATTAGTGGTTGCTGGAGTCAATATCTAATTTCGAGTTTCGGTTAAACCTCCACTTCTAATGAATGGTTGTCATTTGTTTTTGGAGGATACTTTTCACGATATATTTTAATTAGATATACTGAGTTTCGTTGTGAAAAATTGACTAGAGTGGTTTTTAAATAATCGTTTGAGGTGAATTTTTCTAACTATTAGTCCGAATTTGCTGGAAAATGTACATCATCTTACTTTTTATTAATTGCTATGTGCCTAATTTGGTTCCGGTGAAACATAAATTACTGTCAGTAGATAGCTGACGTATATACATACACACACACACGTACACACACACACACACCACACACACACACACACACATGTATATATATATATATATATATATATATATATATATATATATATATATATATAAATTACGTATCACGTTGTTTGTCAGCGATGGAAACCTAAACTACTGAACCGATTTAAATAAAATATTGCACACTGTGTGCAGTTTGATCCAACTTGAGACTTAGGGAAGTTTATAATTAAATTTATAGTCGCATTATTTTTATTGCAAATTATTTGTTTATTATATAACAAAGAATTATAATTTCCTGTGAGTTCCATACGATTCTAACAGATGACGGTGTAAGGTAATTGGTTTATTATTTAACCAGGTGGCTGTGATTTTTGTTGCAACCGCGAATTTCAATTGAATTACAAATATTGATTATTTCATTATTTAAGTGTGTTTGTGTTTATTTTATTTTTAAATATATTGATAATAATATTAATTTCGTGTGTATTAGTTTTAAGTAATCTGGCTGAAAGACAGCAACTTAATTTAAATTTAACTGGACCGAGAAGGGACATTGCACGATATGGCGAATCAGTTCTAGAGACCATGAATGATAAGATATCAAGTGAATTCCCGCAAATTGGTATAGACCTATGTGACATAAATCTTACATTTAAGATGAATGTCAATTTAAAAACATGTGAAGGTCCTAAGGAACGGAATAACAGAATTGTAAGTAAGTCTGTTAGTTATAATAATATGCCTAATATTACAGAAACAATCTCCATGCCTAAATTAAATAAAAAACAAGATGACTATAATATATCACAAGATGATATTACTATACAGAGATGTCTTGATGATCATGATGATGATAATCAAAACTGCCAACAAGTTCGTGGAAGAAAACGAAAGTATAATGAAATCAGCAAGCCTCCTCAAAATATTCCATCAATAAATGTATATAATCCTTATGACACACTTATGGATGATACTGAGAATGCAGACAACATAAATTCATCTCAATCAACAAAACCACTTCCACATAAACCACCACCCATATTTATACCGGGTGTAGTTAACGTACCAGAACTAAAAAAATGTGTAAACCAAAAACTTTCTGATTTAGATTTCTCACTTAAATTACTACAACATAACGTAACGTATACCTTAGCCACAGCAACGCGTGGCCGGGACTTCTATATATGTATATAACAAAGTCGGATTAGTTACACTATTTATTACTCAAGAACGGCTGGACCGATTTTTATGATCTTTGATTTGTTGGATTTGTTTCCGCCCCGAATAGCATATAACTATTAAAACGTCGAAAAAATTAACGTAAAAATATTTAAAGGCGATACGACTTTCGCCGGGCCAGCTAGTATATATATATATATATATATATATATATATATATATATATATAATCTACCAGAGAGGATTGGTGAAGGTATGTAAAATTTATTTATATATAATATATATTACTAGAATCACCTCAATAGCTTCCTTTCTTAGGAAATCGTTAAAAGTACAATATGTTAATGATAGTAAACATTAAAAGAAATAATAAAATATACACAAAGGAAGACATAATAAAATATAGTCTCTATCTGATGTACATGAAAATATACTAGGAAAAATAATTAAATGTAATGTGCTTATATACACTGCTTAAAAAAATAGGGGATATTGTAGAATAGCCTATTAAGACTATGTTTTTAGGAACAGTATTAGATGCAATCACTTTCTATTACTCGAAAAGAATGTCAACAAGAGTTTGAAGTTATTACGTAACCTCTGTACCACACCAGATGCCAAAGAGATCCTGATTAGGAATATGGCAAACAAACAAAGCAACATTAACATAGGTGAAAATGTTTCTTTAGTATGGTGTATGGTCTTCTCGAACGGCCAGCACTGCCTCACACCTGTATGGCATTGATGCAATGAGGTTAGCAATGAGTTCTTGGGGGATACGTGGCCACTCTTCCATAAGAGCAATGTGCAGCTCTGGAACAGTTGTGGGAGGTGCTGATCTGCCTGCAATGCACCTGCCTAATGCATCCCACACATGCTCAATCGGATTTAAGTCCGGGGAGGAAGCTGGCCATTGCATACGCTCGATACCCTCCACTTCCAGCATGTAGTCCACCAAGCCAGCTCTGTGGGGTCGTGCATTATCGTCCATAAAAAGAAAAGAATCACCTATGGCATCAGCATAAGGCACGACAAAAGGTCGGAGAATCTCATCTCTATACTTTACCGCAGTCGAAGTACCACCTTGGATAACGTAGAGGTCCGTACGTCCACCACTACTGACTCCTGCCTACACCATCAATCCACCGCCACCATATGGGGATCTTTCACGTACAAAAGCTGGATTGTTTCGTGTCCCTTTTTCTCTCCAGATGAATACACGCCGACTATCACATTCCATGTTGAATCGCGACTCATCAGAAAAAAGAACTGATCTGCATTCAGCATGCCTCCACCCACGATGTTCCTCCGCCCAGTTTCTGCGATCTCTACGGTGTTGTGGAGTTAACCTGGTACACACCATCGGCCTACGGGCATAGAGACCACTTCCATGCAGTCGATTAGGGACAGTTTGAGTTGACACCCTGCGTCCTGTTGCTGTTTGAAGTGTATTTCGCAGTTGAGTTGCATTCTGCTGTCTATTCCGACGGGCTGTTAACAGGGGTAACGGTCATCCTTGCTGTTGTTGCCCTTGGTCGACCTTGTCCGGCTCTTCTGTGAACAGTATGTTCTTTGAAAATTATTCCAAAGACTGGAAATCACGCTTTGAGACACCCCAATGGCTTGTGCCACCTCTTGTTGTGTCTGTCCAGCTTCCATCCTTCCTATGGCCCTCCAAGCCATTGGTTCAGGTAAATCACGTTGTCGATGTATCACTGTCCCTAAGGCAAGTCATTCACTAACTGAAAACTGGACTGGATTTAAAAACAGAACAAAACATTCACCCCCACACCACCCTTTCACATCAACAGTACAGACACTGCCCTCTGGTGTGGTACCGAGGTTACGTAACAACTTCAAACTCTTATTTACATTATCTTCGAGTAATAGAAAGTGATTGCATCTAATACTATTCCAAAAAACATAGTATTAATAGGTTATTCTACAATATCCCCTAATTTTTTTGAGCAGTGTATATATATATATATATATATATATATACTAGCTAATACCCGGCGTCCGCTGCTACTCCTGAATAAATGTTAATGTGTCTTCACTACCAGCCGTGTGTTGTTACACTCTACTTTTTTGTAGTTTTTTAGATGTTCAATTCTATGTAGGCCTACATCAATTTGGGTATTCGTTAATATTTTGGCAGCATAAGCCATTTATGCGTCAAAATTGGGACTTTATTTCACGTTTTTCACTGCAAAGGGTGATTTTTAGAGGTGAAGTGGTTGAATATTTCAACTCTCTTATAGCCTATGTTCATTCCCAGAATCCCCTGAACATTTTTCAAAAAGCTTCATGTCATTCGGATGAACGGTATGGCGGAGCAAGCTTGCATGGGAATGTACTTATCCGGATTTTCTTGGTATAAAAAAAAACTCAAAGCGCGACAGGCCTAGAAGGCTTTTGGCTGACCAGGTGGCTGTTGGCCTCACATCCACATGTGTTAATCACAGAGGTAGACGATCATCTAGCCAGTGTAAGGTGACATATGGTCAGCATATCGGATCCTCCAGCCGTTATAGCTGGTATTCTCAACCTGGAGTCGCTACTTATTGTAGCTACCCAAATGCCTCACGATGCTGGGTGGGCACTGCACAATTGGCCAGACACAAAATCTAGCTGGAAAGAAGTATTTTACTAACTCTCGCCAATTCATCTTTCTTCACTCTTCAATTATTGCCAGATGACTGTTCTTCATTTATCTGCAAAGGAGGGTAGAATTCTAAAATTTATGTAGACAATATAAACATCGGAATTTGCCGATAGTTAAGAACACATCTTGTCCGCATCCCAGTTGTGTACCGAACTGTAGAAATAAATACTTTTGCATTAAAGTTCAGTGAGTTATTCTTGTTATTCTATATGGATACTTTACCTCAGGTTTGTACTTTTCATTGATATATTTAAAATGTTTCTACACAACCAGATATTGTGTTAAATACACGTGGAATCATACCTTCGAAACATTAAAAAAATTACACAATCGTTTTACCTTAAATTGAACTACGAAAAAAAAAACTTCTGAACAGTAGTACAAATTTTAGTTAGAATATAGAGTGATTTATGGACTTCAATTCCCGCACAATAACAAGTGTGCAAATTATTGCGTTTTTTGTAATTAGCTTTTTTATAAGAGAAGGCGGCCCGCAGCTGAGGCCTATCTTCGCGCGCAGAGAATTGTTTGATTTAATATATGAAGAAAAGTGATCGATAGAGGCAATAAGTGATCCTCTATTAATAATTTACAGTTAGGGGATGTTCAGAGAATGTTTTAAAAACATTTTTAAAAACTTTTTTTAAGTTATTTTCTAAAACATAGGAAGTTGTGCGAGAGAAAAAAAAAAATTACTGAAATATTCTGATTGGCTAAAAGTAAATGCAAACTTTCCCATTATTAAGAATTTAGAGCACTGATATTCATTGGAAAATTCTGTTCCATCTGCTTGTGGAATTGTAAGACCCAAAATATGTTTCGAAGAGTCTGGAATAAAAAAAATAGTCTTATTTCTGCTGAAATGTCTGTTGTGGGAAAGGTAGCATAAAAAATTTGCTTCCTAGAAGCATTATAGGGTGGATAAAATATCACAACTTCTCTTTTTGACACCTAGTGTCATATTAATATATCAATATATTGATATTGTATTGTCAAAAAAATAATGCTTCGTCCGAGATGGAAGATAAGGGAGTTGAGCAGGGTGATTTGTACTGTTTATTATTATTTTGAAGCTATTTTTGTGGTTTCTTGAGTAATGTCTTTAAAACATCAGCAGTATCCCGTTTACCATATGACTAAAGTGATATTTCTGTTGCAAGAGCAAGTTCATCGCGAGAGTATTTCTGCTTAAGAGAACATTTCTTTTATTCCACCCTCTTCGAAAGTTATTTTGGGTCTTCCAATTCCATAAGCAGATGGAACAGAATTTTCCAACGAATGTCATTGTTCTAAATTAATTTTTCATAACGGGAAAGTTATCATCCACTCTTAGCCAATCAGAATATTTCATTATATTTTTTTTTCTCGCGCACAACTTTGTACGTTTGAGAAAATATTTTTAAAAAATGTTGATTTTTCAATATCATTTAAAATATTTTGCTCACATTCCCCTACCCTTAATTTGTTTACTAAATAATAACTTATTGCCTCTATCTAATTTTTTTTCCATATCAAATCATACAATTATTCTCTGCACGCAACGGTAGGCCTCAGTTGCTAGCTACCTCCTGTAATGGAAAGCTAATTAAAAAAAGCAATAATTTGCACACATGTTATTATGCGGGAATTAAAGTCCATAAATCACTCTATATTATAACTAAAATTTGTACTACTGTTCAGAACTGTTTTATTTGTAGCTCAATTTAAAATAAGATGATTGTGTAAATGTCTAGTGCATGGAAGGTATGATTCCACATGTGTCTCACATAAAATCTGGTTATATAGAAAAACATTAAATATATCAATAAATTACAAACCTCGAGTTGAAGTATCCATATAGAATAAGAAGAATAGCTCACTGAACTTGAACACACAACGCTAATAACACAACTGGGATATAGACCGGATGAGTTCTTAACCATCGGCAACTTCCGATGTTTATACTGCCTTAATAAAGATTAGAATTGTACCCTCCTTTGCTGATAAGTTAAGAACAGTCATATAATAAATCTATTAGAGTGAAAAAAAATGATAAAGTGATGAGGGTGAGTGAAAATAGTTCTTTTCCAGCTAGATTTCATTTCTGGCACACTGTGTACCGGTCCCATACTGGCCGGAATTGCTTGAGAGAAATTTCTTCCCCCATGGAGACTCGAACCAGCGTAAATCCCATAGTTCTGCGCCAAGACGTCTTTGCCTTAACCTCTCGGCTACGGCTCGGGACTCTAGGTATCAATGAAACATAAAAATGCTTATTGTGAGTTATCCGTAAGAGATAAACATATGCTGTCGGGAACTTTTTTGTAGAGCATTTTGAGATATTCAATTCGATGTACATTAATTTTGTGTATTTCTTATGGTTTAGACAGCGTAAGCCATTTAAGCATCCAAAGAGCTACTTTTTTTACACTAGAACTGTACCCTCCTTTGCAGATAAGTTAAGAACCGTCATATAACAATTATATTAGAGTGGGAAAAATAAATAAATTGATGGGGGTGACTTCTTCCAGCTATATTTAACTTCTGGCCCATTGTGCACCGGTCCCATACTGGCCGAAATTATGGTTTAGGCAGCGTAAGTCATGTAAGCATCCAAAGAGCTACATTTTTCACATCAGAAATGTACCCTCCTTTGCAGATAAGTTAAGAACCGTCATATAACAATTATATTAGAGTGAGACAAAAGAGATAAATTGATGAGGGTGAGTGAAAATAGTAGGCCTATTCTTTTAGCTAGATTTCACTTCTGGTCCACTGTGCACCGGTCCCATACTGGCCGAAATTCCATGAGAAAAAATTTTACCCCCTGGAGACTCGAACAAGCGTATGTCCCGTAGTTATGCGCCAAGACTTCTTGCCTTAACCACTCGGCTACGGCGCGGGACTCTTGGGATCAATAATAAAGATGAAAGGTTCACCCGAATGGATATTATTCTCTTGGTATCAATGAAAGACAAAAATGGTTATTGTGAGTTATCCATAAGAGATAAACATATGCTGTCGCAGACTTTTTCGTAGAGCTTTTTGAGATATTCAATTGTGTGTTCATTCATTTTGTGTATTTCGTATGGTTTAGGCAGCGTAAGCCATTAAGAGTCCAAGGAGCTACTTTTAGCACATTTTCCACTACAAAGGGCGATTTTTATGGGTGTAGGAGTTGAGTATCACAACTCTCTTATAGCCTATGTTCATCCCGGTAATCTCCTGAACATTTTGCAAACAAATCCATCATAATCGGATCAACGGTATGGCCGCGCATAAAGTACGAACAAACAAACAAACAAACAAACAAACAAACAAACAGTAATTTATATATATATATATACATATCTGACAAGATGGCGGAATCAGTGAGTAAGAAAGCAGAATATGCTCTACAAAGACTGTTAATCATAGCAGAATCAGGAGGATATTTGAAAAATGTATCAAAGAAGACATCGTCAACGCAGTGAGTACTATAAGAGAATATATTAAGTAAACGATAAATTAGAAAATGACAAAGAAAATATAATGATAGAGGATAACAAGGCTTATGTTGATACAACAGAGAGAGAGAGAGAGAGAGAGAGAGAGAGAGATAGAGAGAGAGAGAGAGAGAAGACTACCAATGCCTGGAATAAGTGGCGCCCACTGTTGACACCCTTCATGAAATACAGAATGGACACGGCCAAACCGATACTCCAGCTACCGGTGAAAACGGTAACTCAGTCAGCCAAGATCAGGTATGCAGAGAACCATCTATCGACACCCCGCAAGATACTGGACACGGCCATACCGATACTTCATCTACCGAAGAAAATAACAAAAACGATCGAACAAACATCCAAAAAACATTGGAAGAAATTGTTACGGAGAACGTTATGAACAACATTAATAGTATGATGGACACCATAACCCAAAACTTTAAACATAATAAAACAGGAAATAGATATTCTAAGAAAAAAAGGAACAACCCCGCGAGAAAATTACAATAACTTAGAGCAAGAGAGGTCAGCAGAAGGAAACAACCACAACAAAAATCAAATAACCAAAATCTTGGAGGAGAGATAAGAAAAGGAAAACGAAGAAAACAAAACCACGGAACAGGAACAACAATGGACGACAGTATCGTATAGAACAAGTATACAACACAATACAAGGTTTGTAGCAAGACCAAGAAATGAAGAACTACAAGCAGCGGAGAAAAGGGCATGGCTATACGTAGGAAGACTGAGACCAGGCACAACAGGTGAGACGAAAAAGTAATTCCTGGAGGAGAAGGGAATTACGGACAACATTAGCTGTGAAGAATTAACAACAAAAAATGACACAAAGTCATTCAAAGTAGGCATCCCATTCCACAAGCTAGAAGAGACAAACACCAAAGGATTTTGGCCAGCAGGAGTAATTGTCAGAAGATATACATTTCGCAGGTTTCTTTAGAGGTAACTCGTATAAAAAATACGACATAAAAAGCAGCAAAAAAGAAGAAAAAACTGAAAACCTCAAAATTATGTTATAGAACATAGAAGGCTATATGAATGCCATGAATCTAACAGCACAATATATATTTCAGGGATACGGCATAGCAATACTAAGAGAAACCTAACCAAAGACTGAGAACACCCTGAATTATATAGCCCCGATAAGGCAAGAAGACAACTAGAACACACTGTTCTGACGGAAACAAAATAACTGTACAATAATTGCATCATAGTTTCAACCGAACGAAACAGCGATTGACATAATGGACGAGTTAACCCAAATGATCGCTCAATCCTATAAACCTAAAATAATCATGGAAAAATTGCAAGAAGATGGATTTATCCTACTAAATGATCCAACGACTCCGACATATCTATCACACAACGGACAAAGTACAATAGATATCGCTCTTATAAAAGGAAACATACAGAGCAGTATAACACCGCAAACTATGCTCCAATAAGAAAACAAATTCCCATGGAAATAAACATAAAAGTGGAAGGTAATGGAACAAGAAGAAAAGAAACAGAAAATCTCTCAGGAATCATCAATGTGAATAAAATTGAAGAAAATATATATACGAGACATAGAAAGACAAATAGAAAAACGAAGACTTTGAAAAAGCTACACAAACTTTAGGAGAAATAATAAGACAAGCAGCAGAACCGATGAAACACTGAAGAGCAGAAAAATGGTTCGACAAGGATTCTTACATACTACGAAAAGAATTACTAGAAACACAACATCGTCTAAAAAAGAACACAGAGAAGGCGACTCTCAGAACAAGGGAAATATTTTATGAAAACAATGAAGGAGAAGAAAAGTGACTATTGGGAAGCAGAAGACAGAAGAATCGCGGAAGAAGCAAATAAAGACCCATACATCACACTAAGACCAAGGAAACAAAACCTAACACAGTGCATAAATATGGAACAATGGGAGACACACTTCTGTAATATACCCAACAATAGAAGGATAATAAATAAACCAGAGGATGATCTAGAGGAAATACAACAAGAGACGGAAACATGGACACCACTAACTATAGAAGAGGTCCAGAATGTCATATAGAACACCAACAACAAAAACGGCTCAGGCCCCGATAGGCTCTATAATGAGTATATGAAGGACTAAGCTCAAATTCTTTCAAAAACAAGTCGACAAAACTATATAACAAATGTCTAGAAACAGCATCCATACCGGAACACTGGAGGCATTCAATAATAAAAGTGATGTACAAAGAATCAGGAGACAACAATGACCCGTAAATATAAAGGAATAGCATTGGAAAATATCCCCTTCAAGATATTTACAAGAATAATAACTTATAACATAACTGAAATAATGGATGAACAGCTGCCCGAAAATCAACTAGATGTCAGAAAAGGAAAATCAACAATAATGGTAATAGAATCATTACTGAAGAACATATGGGATGCCTTGGACAAAATAGAGAAGTTCTATACTGTATTTATAGATTTCACTATAGCTTTCGACTACATAGACAGATACCTCGTGAAGAAAAAAAAAACTTGAAGAAACTCTAGGTAAATGCAACATCTGGACCAAAACCTTAAAATATTATGATGGAATGAAGTAAGAATGAGACAACCGCTCAATCTCAGAACCGATAATTCAAACGAATGGGGTTCTACAAGAGGATCCATTAAGCCCCCCTACTGTATATCTTGACAGCAGAAGAAATAATAAATATAGCACAAAGGGAGAGAACAAACTCGTACGCATATGCGGACGATATAATAATAGGGTCAAAAGATCTTACGAAATTACAGCAAACACAGAACATCATGGAGGAATGGTGCAATGAAAATAAATTTTTAATAAATGTAGAAAAGACCGAGATGATGATTTTCAGAAACGGCGGAAGTATACCGGAAAGAGCACAAATCTTCATACTGAACAGGATATTGAAAATTCTATCGGATACAAATATCTAGGCATGGCATTGCAACCAAGTGCAAAATGCTACACAAAACATATCACTGAAAGAGCAACACAAGCATTGAAACCGATGGACGATATAAAAAATATCACATCTCTGAGCCTAAAAACGGCAATTCCACTATTCGAAACCAAAATAATCTCAATACTAACTTACGGAATATAAATAATCGGAGAACACCTATTGTATAGCTGGCTTAACTTGGCAGAGAGAGAGAGAGAGATGGAGATACAAGGGTAGATCGTTAACTACTTTAGTCCAGATACAAAGGATAGAACCCACCCTGTCGTCAGTTTTTCTTTTCCTCCTTCCCCCTAATAATATCTGGAGAAGAAAAACTGACAACACTGGTGCGAGTGAGAGAGATGAGTACAGTTGTCTCATTCTACAAATTTCTCGTAAAGTTAAACCCGAGAGACTATAACAGTGACTGACCAAGAAAGACTAGAAAAAATAAAAACCACTTTCTTAACAAGGCGATTGGAGTCTCCAAGAACACGCGAACCAGACTTGTATATTTGCTCGCAAGAGAGACCTTTTCCACTGAAGACCTAAGGACAAAATTGATCTTGCCTAGTATAAAAGCTTCGGACCAACTTTTAAGAATACCTAGGAAGAAAAGAGAAGAAACTCCATCAGAATTATACGGCACAAGAGCAATGATAGACCGAGAATGGACAAGTGAAAACTTCGAATTGCGACACGTAATAACAAGACTGACAGTCCATGGGTTTCACCATCTCATCTGGAAGACCAAAATATACCACGAACGAAACCAATCAAGCGAGTGTACACCCTTAGACAAAAAGAAAAAGAGAAAAAAAGAGCCATATCTTGATTCTATCAACCGATCGGTGAACTTCGTGAGAACTCGCAGAAGCCTTATTCACATTAACAAGTTTTCAGTAATTGTATTGTGTTATTTGCTAGTTAACGCAGTGCACACTCAAGTAATATAAAATACAGAGCTTGTCTTTGTGTGTTTCCGTGGACGAGAGGTTTAACACACAACATCTGCGTTCGTATCCTCACGGGTTCGATTCCCGTTCTACTTTTTTTTACTGAATGTTAGGATAGCATTTCGCCTGTAATATAGTTTCATATTTAATTTTATATTTGCGTTTTATGGCTTTAATGCACACACAAAACACATAAATGAAAAACTTCTAATAATTAAATGAAGAAAGAAAATAATATCTTCTAAAATGAAAACTTTAACAATATTAATATTGGGTGTATTAACCCTCAGTGTCTATTACCGCCCTCAATCTGCGTGGCATTGATGCAATCAAATTTCTACAGTCACGTGGACATTAGGCTAGAGCATCCCAGACGTCCTGAATTTGTGCCCATAAGCCATCTTTCGTCTTTCGTGCATCTACAGGACAATTAGAGTTCATTATAGACAAACTTGTTAGAGGCTGTTGCTTTTGCGCAAAACGTGTGCGCATCATTCTATTAAAATCAATACATTGACATCACCTAGAACAAATCCTTAATATGGTAAAATAATTGTTACAATAACGACATTAACATTGATTTAGTTCAATTGTCAAAATAAAATGTATTTAATTCATGAAACATTTTATTGCAAATATCCCGAAAAAACTACATAATTGAGGACGCGAACTGCGACCTTCATTAACAGAAACAGTGACTGCATGCTTAACCGCTGACCTAACAGGACACGTAGGAGTATCTTCACTCAGTTCATGCCACATAACGCAGTAGCTTAGGGCCTGCACAATTATGACTAGTTTACTAGTGTGAACCCAGCGCTGTGTCGAGTAGGACTTGGAAGAAATATGCGTTCAAGAGATAACTCTTTATTTTTGTCTAAGGGTGTACATTGTGCAACAAAACATTTGAATGCTACCACATCGGACTGTGCATAAAGAGGACAAAATCATTAAACCAAAATGCGAAGCACAAAAGTAAAATCTTATAATAATCGTAATGGCCATTTGGATGCTATTAGAATAATATATACATGACATTATAAGAAAAATAAATGGTTGGACGGGATTTGAACTCGGACCTCTGGATTGATACCCCAGTGCGCTACCGATTACGCTAGCAAGCAAATCTAATATAAACATGTATTTTATATATATACGTACTTAAAGAGAGGATAAGATATCATTAGTATTTGAGAATGAAGTGTTTAGGAAAAGTGTTTGGATCGAAGGGAAACGAACAACAGGTGAACAGAGAAAATTACGTTAACAATGAGGTTTATGAGAAATCAGAAGTAGTAATAGTTAATCTCGTAGATGGGATGGATAGGATATATGACACAAATGGGAAATGGAAGAGTGACATGAAAACCAGTCAGTAAGTAAGCTAAGAATGAGGTGGATAATATTCTAGCATTATACATGGTTTGAGGAAGATTAATTATACAGGGATGATTGGAAAACATTACCTTTTGTCCGCACGACCATGATACTCTCGGTTCGATAGTGTCAGTAAGCCAGTTAATAATGTTATTCTTTGTAATGTACTTGGTTTTAATAAATTAGCTTTAATCAATCTATTAATAATAACGTAACATCGAGATGCACATTAGAACCTACATATCTTACAAATATGTCCATTAAAAAAGTTAGCTGTAGTTATTGAACTGAAGAGCAATGTTTTCGTATATATACTATAAAGTGTATATGGACAAATCGAAAAAAAAAACTGGTTTTAGAGGAGTTGATGAAAATCCCCAATACCAAGCAAAATTTATTTAAATAACATTTTAGAGAGAAGTTAATGAGTTTACTTACTTAGATATAAACTCTCTTTTGTTGAAAATTTGGATTTACCAGAGAAAATTGTGAAATTCAACAAATCAATGGGAATCATTAATAGAGTTTTAAAATCTTCATTAGTGCAAAAATCAACTCGTACTCGTCTTTATCAAATAATGGCTCGACCAGTCCTATGTTATGGGAGTGAAGCGTGAACTATAAGGACAAGAGATGAAATTTATGCGCCGAACAGTTGGCTACACCAAATGGGATCGAAACAAAAATGTAGATATCCTTCAAGAACTTAATGTGTCACCAATACTGGACTACATCTCCAGATATCAGCTAAACTGGTAGGAACATGTCTGAAGAATGGCTAGATCCAGGATCCCCAAGGCAATAATGAACTACTGTCCAAATGGGAAACGATCACTTGGTCGACCTATGAAAAGACGGCACGAAAACTGCTTTCTCAGGCCGTAACAGTTCTTCTACGACTAATACCTGGCAGGATGATGATGATGATGATGATGATGATGAAAATAAGCAGTTTGAGAAAAGGAATCTAGGATCTCAAACAAAAAAAAATCCGAGTTATAATCATAGTTATAATCTAATTTAGTACCAGAAGTTAATTATTTTAGTTTATTTCAGTGTAAACGATTGTAAATGCAAGTTACAATGGACCACAGGTTACAAACTATATCGAATTACCTTCGATTATTATCTTCCAGTTCATCTCACGCTGCCAAGATTATTTTTTTGTCTATTGCGATATTTATTGACATCGTTCGCTACTACGTCTTTCACTGATTATTTTTTTTTTAAGACGTATGTGTGTAGAGGTAAATACTTTTAGTCAACGTTAAGTTCGATTTGGTTAGATTAGAACTGATATGTTAGCTTTCATACATTACACAGACTTTTATTATCCAAAATGCATTCAAAAAAACGTTAATCAAGAAATATATAAAACTGTTATTGTGTTGTTATTTATATTGATGCGACCTTCCTCCAAATGTTTAGGATAGATTTATCGGATGACAAAAAGTATCCTGATTCAACCATATTTGGTTAAATATAATCAGTCCATATAGAAACGCCAAAAATGAGGTTTCTGAGGAGTGTGGCTTGCTATACAATTACAGATCGAAAACGAAATGAAAATTTACGAAGATAACTAAATATATTCAAACTATTAGATAGAATTGCACATTACAGAGATGAATGAATCGACTACATCAATAGAATGGATAACATTAGAATTCCGAAATAGATTATTCATTACAAACCACTAGGATGAAGAAATGTAGGAAGACCCAGCAAAAGATGGGCAGACCAATTCTTCCATGATGCCGGAACAGACCATAAGGTATAATCCTTGATTCTGATGTTGTTGATAATCAGAGCATAATTTTCTTAGAAATACGCCCGTAATTCGTACAGGAAAATCAACTACCTTATATCTAAGAAAACAGAAGACTTTTAATCCATACTGCATATTCCGAGATTAATTAAAGCCCTTAAGATATTTGATTTATATCCTGGCATCATGTTATCATATATTCGTGTAATATTAGTTTATTTTTTTCCTGAAAGTAAATAATTTTCCTAGAAATACGACGTAATTCGTACAGGAAAATAAACTACATTAGATCTAAGAAAATAGGATACGTTTAATCCGCACTCCATATTTCGAAATTAATTAAAGCCCTTAAGACATCTGAGCTATATCCTGGCATCATGTTATTATATATTCGTGTAATAATAGTTTATTTTTTCCTGAAACTTAAATTCCGATATGTTTACGTAAATTAATATTTTGTGCGTAACTTGATACACTAAGTTGAAGATAAAACGGCTTTAATGACAATTGGAATAATGTTATAGTACTATTGCTAGACTGAAAACTCGATTTATCTATCGTGGTTCTATAGTTATCCTAGTTCCATCACTGAATTTATACACTCCCTATATTCATCACATTTAAACTATAAAAAAACCGCATTTATCGGTTTCTCAATAGATGGGTTTCCAGTATTTATTGGTTAGAATTTTCAATCCAGAACGATATAACTCCCGAATTGATCGTTCTTAACAGAGAAACGGTACAATGTTATAAGTTACTCATAGATGTATTATGAATTATGTTCTCAAAACGTAGTGTTGTAAGTTGCAGTATGCAATTTTTATGATTCTTCTTGAAATTCGTCTATCTCTTTTACAGCGTATACGTGACTAACCAATGGAATTCGAGGATCGCCGACCAGTTCCATTTTTAGTAATTATTGTTGTCAATCCCACTAATATTAACCGTTCCTCAGTTTCAACAATCTCTAAGTCGTTTTATGTTCAATGCTCGTCTGTTCTTAATTATTTATAGAATTTTGGCTGCTAAACAAGTTCGTACTTTAGAAGAAAGACTTTGCATCATAGAAGAAGTGGTGGAAAATCAAACGAAAAAAAGGGTTAAACATAAATAAGCGTTTAGGCTTATCACTGTTAACTCATGATCCGAAATTGCAATGAAATGGTACATCAGGCAAAAGGGTGAAGACAGAGATAAATGACTATTTAATTATATAAATTAATGTAGTGTAAATGAAGGTGATCACAAAATAATTATAATAAATTAGAGCTTCTTGATTATATACATACAAGTCTGACAACTATATTATTTTTAAATGCTTTTGTTTTGGTAATTTTCCTGTATCCATAGATTATTTTCTGGTCTCTGGACACAAAATATTAATTGATGATTCGAGCACTACTACTGCTACTACTTTTCCCATCATTACTATTACTGGAACTATTACTACTACAATTAGAACTAATGCTAGTACTACTGCTAAATTAAAGAGGACTTTGACTGGCTAACGGCATGACAGAGAAATATGGACTTCAATTAAATCCTAAAAAGTCACAAGCAATCATTATGGGTCTCAGTGACTGTTATCCTCAATTAACATAAATACAATATTACATGTGTCACTTAATGGGGTTCAAATCCCTTATAGTGAGACAGTAAAAAATCTAGGAGTCTTTATGGATAAAAATTTAATTTGGAATAAACAAATGAAAATAACAGTTGCAAAACTATCTTCTCAATAATACACTCATTAATTCGTATAAGAAATAGCTTACCGTTTGCTCTAAGGAAAATGTTAGTAGAAACACTTGCAATGCCCCATTTTGATTATTGTGATACTCTTTTTATTTACCTAAATACTGTTCTTACCCAAAAAACTTCAACGTGTTCATAATTCTTGCATACGTTTTATATGTGGTACACACAGATTTGATCACGTTACACCATCCCTGGAACAATGGTCATGGCTTCGTCTTTAAGATTTGTTAATATATCTACCTAATGCCTTGTATAATAAGCGATAGATTAATTCATTATTGTTTATTACTTTCTTTGTATTTTTTCTTTATTTTCTTTTTATGTATAGTAGATTCGAGCTGTTATTCCTTTCTGTATACATTCTATCATTAATTTAATTTTAATTATATTTAATTTTATTGTATCATTAGACATTATTTTCATTACTATTCAATTTGACAAATAATTAATTGTTTAGTATGATTAGTACTGTAATTTTTTGTATTTATATGTAACATATGTTTGTCCTGGTGAGTGGAAGAGAAGGCCACATGCCCTTAACTCCACCAAGCTAAATAAATCTATTCTAAATTCTATTCTATTACTAAAATCTAAAGTTAGTCCATTATAGACCTTACGGGACCCTTGAAGTAGTAAGAATTCAAGACTCCCATCTTTCTAGATAATTTGTTACGATATGTCAGCAGGGTTATGAGCCCTGCGTGACTACCTATAATATAGTTTAGTACTAATTTCCTTTAGAGGCCGAGTCCACCTCACAGCCTTGGTGCTGCCAGATTGTTTGGCCAGTACAAAAATTCAGACTCCTTCGTGCATCGAATCTATTACCTTCCGACTTGTAGCATATGATTTAACTAATTACACTACGGAGCGCTCTATTACTTCTACTACTACTACTATTACTAGTATCAATATTACAACAATCATTTCTACTTACTGTATTAATAATAATAACAATAATAATAATAGCCTAATGTTAAGAAAAAAGAGATGAACAGACAGGTGAATGGAAAAAAAACTATATAAAGTGAGCTACATGCTCTATATAGGAAGCCAGATATAATAAGAATAAGTCTCTTAAACTGCAATTGACAGGACATGTGGCACGAATGGGGAATGAAAGAGTTTCATGGAAAATTCTTGTAGCAAAACCAGAAGAAAAAAGTGCAGTTGGTAGACCAATAATAGAGTGGAAGAATAACATTAACCATGATTTGATCGAAGTAGATTATATAGGCATGTTTGAATAACATTATCTCAGGATAGGGATGTATGGAGAGCTTATGCCCTCGCGTCAAACAACCAACGGGTTTGATAGAGTCAGTGAGTTAATAATAATAATAATAATAATAATAATAATAATAATAATAATAATAATAATAATAATAATATAATAATAATAAAATTTAATGGTAATGCTACTACTAATAGTAATATAATAATTATGTACAAAGTGATCCCACTACAAGCCTCAGGAGGCCTTTGGAATAGTAGGAGATTGAGCTTCCCACCTTACTAGAAAGTCGGCACAAGATGTCAGTCAGGTTGTTAGCCCTCCGTGACAGGTAGTAAATAATGATAATAGTAATAATAGTAATAATAATAATAATAATAACATCAATAATAATAATAATAATATCAATAATACGAGTAATAATAATAGTAATGAGTGATTTTAACAAATGAATAATGCATGGGAGTGTCTGCATTATATAGTAGATCTACTCCTATTGGATTTGTAGACACGTCCTTGGTGACACGACAAGGTCGAGGAGAATAATTTCTACTACGTAAGCTTGCTTCTCCGGTAAAGCAGTTGCCTGGTTTAGAATCAATAGTTGGAGCCCCGGGCACAAATACTTTTTAGGAGGGAAAATGTGGTAGTGAGGGATCAGATTGGTAGAAATAACCCTAGAGAGGCGAGTTTAGACTAGATTCAAGAGATTGCAAGTATGAAAGCAAATGCATCTCCTCCCCACTATTAACAATATACCCAATCTTCAATTTATGGAAATTCTAACACAGAATCAGATCACATCCAATCTCGCCTAATTTACGAACGGAAAAAAATTACATGAATTCACTGGAAGGTAAACTAATTTGTAAACACCATAAAACGCGTTAACCCATTAGATTCCCCTTTAGGTCTACATTTTTACTTCTTTATACGAGGAAAATTTACTTAAAGATCTGTCAACAATTGCTTGCCGAAACCCTCCTTGAATTTTATTCCCAGAGAAGCGTTGTGATGTACCATATATGTGTCCAAAAAGTTATATGCCGCTTTTAATTGCAAGGCTCCAAAATCCAGCGCCAAATATCTCATTTAAACTACAGGGTTCGAATACAATTTTTGATTTTATGAATTGGATAACTCTGACAAACTGCCTTCCACGCCGCGTCCCGCCTCATTCCACTCCTCTCTACATAAGCATGGAGTCTACTTCTTTGTATAGTGGTTTGCCATTGCTGGATTCTGGCTTCGATTTCTGTGCCTTGCAGTTAAAAGTTCCAGATATTGTTTTCGGACACGGCCTTGGTACATTACAACTCTGGGGAAAAAAAATCAAGGCTGGTTTCGGCATGCAATGGTAGAATGCTCCCTTCTTCTTCTTCTTCCTTCCAAGTATTAGACTAAGGCCTGTTACGATCCTATAGAAAATTTTCCTTTCAGCGTTATATAGGACGGCCCAGAGATCTTCGTCCTTTTGATATATAATTATAAACAGCTTTGGGGATCCGATTTGAACTCATTCTTTCAAGATGGTGTGTCCAATTTAGTTGGTACTGTTTAATATATTCCAAAATTGGCGTAGTCTTCAATTCTTTTAAAGATATCGGTGTTCCTTTTCCGATTCCATCTGGTGTAACCCGCTGTTCTGCGCATGAATCTCATTTCACAAGCCGTTATTCTGCTTTCATGTTGTCTTTTTAGTGTCCATGCTTCACTACCATAGGTCAACACTGGTCTAGCCAAAGTGTTGCATAAACGTAAACTGGTGTTTTTTGTACAAGGGATGGTTTCATGACTTGATTAGTAATTCCCAAACTTTTATTATAACTAGTAATTTTTTCAGGGATATATTTTCATCCCAGATAGAGAGATAATATCCAAGATATTTTGCCTTGTTAGATATGAAATTCATCCTTCGTAACATATTTTAAGGTTATTAATATTAATAAAATGAGCCTTTTAGTCCCCAGGGTTATTTATCCATGAATGGGATTGAAATATTTAGCAACAAATGTATGCACAACTTCTAAATTACATTACGTTTTTAAACATGTTCATTATAATACACACTGGAAATAAGGATTAAATAAACAATACTTAAATTAATTTACAAATGTTTCAGTGTCTTCCACGCTACGTTTCGTGCATTGGTTTTCGTGCTAGACAATATGGAACTAATTTAATCTATTTTAAATTTACATATGACTTCTCTGATTTGTACACCGGAAGACATTAAAATTTCTGGAGAATATAAACAGTAAAGGATGCTCTACGTATCGGTAACCTTTTTGTTTTTGTATTCAACTCTGAAATTCGTAACGTCTAGCTTAAGGCTATGTTTGATTTTAGCGCTTAATAAAAAAAAAGGGGGAAAACATTCACTTGATGAATATGGAACGTAAGTCGTTATCAAAAACTATTACCTATTTTCAAATATTAGATTGCTTTAGGACAGTGATAAGCGTTTGAGTACATTTGCCCTACCTGCGCTCTGTGCCTTCCGCGTGCGTGTGCTGTAGTGTGGTAGCAGCTACTTAGGTTATTAGACGGTGATAAGTTCGTAACTTTGGATGCAAACTATACGCACACTACTCTAGTAGTACGCCGTGCAAGCACGGGGTGCTAAAGTCAGCCAAATTCGGCTCTAGGCAAACTTACAACATTTCAATATTTTACGGATCTGTCGTTCTGGTAAATAAAATAGGTAAGACCCATTAAGGAATTATTGGAAGTATCACTTTTTTTACTTTTCGTTTACACTGTTTTTCCTTCTTGTTCTACCTTTTTGTTAACTTTATTTTATTCTCATATATAGACACAAGGAGGACACGCACCCAGACCCAAGGTGGAGATTTCAAATTCCCTACCCCGCCGGGAATCGAACTCGGATGGCCGGAGTGGAAGGTACGGACCCTGTCGACTATGCTACGGCGACGGACATTAAAACTAACATTTCTATTGCATACATCCCATTTTTGTTTTTATTTCATTGATAGCTCGGATTGTAAATAAGACTCAAGGGGTAGGGAACTGGATCAGGCAACATACATTACGTGTCTCTTCTGTGACTGTGAGTAAAAATTTATATTAGATCCAAGACGTTTTAATATCCTGAGACTAATTGATTTGAATGTAAATAGGAATACAGGATGATTATATGTTTAAGATTTTGTCTGTAGAGTAAATATGTTGCAAGAGAAATGATGGTGAAGAGAAAGAATAAAAAATGGTGCCGGCACGTACTCTATTCTCGACGAAGAACAGAACAGGGAAACCAATAGACTTAACATCCTCATCAGACGGAAGAATCGCAATCAAGAGTACCATATATGCTTCTCAACATAATATGTACAGCGGATTTGTGTGAAATTAAATCCAGGCATCTAATATGCAGCTTAACGATTAAATATTATATGTCCCAATCGATTTTATCTCATGCTAACAACGCAATGCGAATTACACCATAATTACACCAGGTGGAATATTTCAAGGTTATGGTGAGTTATATTTGTTAGCTTTTTAAGTTTGTTAATTTGAATCCTGCTCTACCCATAATTCACAGCTGTTTTTTGTACGTTCCATACTTCTAATACATTCTCGTTGTTTATATAATTCCTATTCACACTTTTTATTATTACGTTTTATTTCTCATCATTTACGAGAACCGTATACCTCGGCTCTCTCTAATTTCACAGTCTACAACAGTAATTCATCCGGAACTATTTTATAATTACAGTAAGTATATATCTGTTATAAAACACCTTGTAGTTTTTTTTTTTCGTTATCCTTTTCCTTACAACAACCGAATACGTAACAAATAGCGACGTACAACCAATGTGTGTTAGGGAAAGTGACGAAGTTTGTAATCTATGATGTTACATGCCCTCTCAGATAAACTTCTACGGACCCAAGGTCATGCAGAGAGACACTTTTTTATTAAGAAGTTGTCGTGAAAATATATAAAAAATATAAATCTCCATCCATCCTACTTTGCACATACCGAAAATGACAGCCACAACAATGTGTGTTTGTGTGTCTCTTAACGCACTAGTTATTGCATTTTTTTTTATTTTCACGAATCAAACTGAGCGTATAACAATACACAAAAATTAAGAACAATTTCGTCAACCAGGAAAATGTGCCTATTAGAAGTGAAGTTACTCAGAATCGAAAATATAAAAATCGATCTATCGGACCCCGTATTCGAGTTTTTGCAACAAAACTCTGCATATAACAGTGAAATAAAACAAGAGGGGTACTATAAAAGTCAAAATTAAGAGTGAAAGGCAAAATTTATATCACAGTTCACCATATTTTTTTATCTCAACTAAACTTGATGCATACGATTTAATATCAATAAAATAACGGTAGGCCTACATTCCATAAACTAGTAAAATCAGACATAAATCCAACTTGCTGTGTAATTGACTTAGTTGCGCGGTTTCTGCGAGGCAGACATTATTTTGTGTTAGGGCATCGATAAACATGGCTAAGATTCCTTCCAACTGATTAACAGGATAATATGTTAGGAGGAGACTAGTGCTATAATTTGCTATTATTATATTTAAGGGCGATTTTTAACAGCTAATATCCTTAGGAACTCAATTCAAATCTTTGCGTGAATTTACCGAAAATTTTTCCTCGGTGTCCCCTTATTATGCTTAAGATTCTTTTACAAACTATAAATAACGGCTTGAAATTCTAGACACTACTTCCCTTTCAAAGAGAGTATGGTTCTAGAATTTTTTTACTCTCTTAATATCCATTGATACTTGCAGGTTTGAAATTAACGAGTTTAACCTTGGATAGAAGGTTGAGTATGATAATCATATCTTCAGAGAGACCGACATGTGTAATTGTAATCTCCATTTTATATAACATTGTCTGGTTGAGTGGAAGGGAAGGCTAACAGACTTAAATCTGTCAAAATAAATCGAATTTTATTATTATTCAGCTTCTAATACCAGAAGATTACGAAGTTTTAGAGCACGAGTACATGACAAGAAAACTGAAGTCGGATCATGGAAAATGGGAATTAAAAATAAATTTGGACAAAATCAAGTAGGATGGTAATAGGAGATGAATCAAAACATCTGAATTTAGAAGACGGATATGTAAAAATAAAATCATATGACGAATTGTATATTTGGGTCAAAAGTTAGCGCAGCTGGAAGTCAAGACTGAAATTACTGAGAGGATAAGTAAGGGCAAATCTGCAATATAAAAATTAAATGGTGTATTATGGGATCAGAATACAAGTTATAAAACAAAAACAATAATAAAGTTTACAGTGACATAGATATAGGAACATGGGGATTAAAATATAGAATACGTAAATTCAATTCTACAGAAATTGATTTTTGGAGGAGTTCAACTGGAAGATCTAGAAGAGATAAAATAGGAAACAGCGCAATTAAACAAAAGATGAATGTTCAAATTGAATTGTGGATTTCATAAAAAACAAACAAAATTGTTTGGTTATATAAAAAGAATATAGAAGAATACTATACTGAGTGCCATATCTTAAAAGAAGAAGAGGGTGGCCAAAATAATGCGGATTGATGGTGCTTTGAGCAGTATGAGGAGAAAAAAGGATTGGGCGATAGAGATTGGAATGATAGAGATGTGGAGGAGAATCAGAGTAAATTAATTGGGCGGAGGAAGATGTTGTGAAACATTGTGAAACCTGATAAATAATAATAATAATAATAATAATAATAATAATAATAATAATAATAATAATAATGAGTATTTTGGCGCCAAGTATACTTATGGATATCTCTATGTTGCTAAAACCCTTTTAGGATTTTAAGTGAATATTGTTCACAAAATCCTATCAATCTTCCACCATTGACATTTTTCTCCAATTATCCGTATGGTCCAACTACAACATTATATATCTCTTTGTCGATTCAGCTGTTAAAATCGCCAGCTAATATAATTTCTCTTGAGGTCCCTATCTCATCCATAATAGAATTTAATGTACTATAAAATTTATCTTTTATTAAATAATTTTCGTCATCACTAATTCCATACATTCCTAATATAGAGCATTTTAGACAAAAAAGATATATATAATATTTAATATTTATCAATTGGTGAGCCAGAACAAAATTTAATTTTGGAGACTAGAGAAACAATAAAATCTTGTAGTGAGATCACATATTTAGGAATTAAAATAAATAAAAATGGAAATTATGAAGAGGAAATAGAAATAATGATGGAAAATTTGCAATTGCTTGCCTCAATGGAATATTGTGGGATAAAAATACAAGTAATAAAAATAAAATGAATATATATCATACAATTGTTAAAAACATCATTTTGGAACAGAACTTTGGCCATTAACAACAAAAACAAGTACCTTTTGGCAACGGAAATGGATGTTATACGAAGGGCAGCAAGAATTTCAAGAAGATAAAATATTAGGAACTCAGTTCTAAGGGAGAAAATGAAGATTGAAGACACTATTTTAGATTCTATTAAAACTCAGCAATTAAGATGGTACGGACATGTCCAGCGAATGGAAGAGGATCGGCTACCAAAATCTGTTTTGGAATGGAAAACTGAGGGAAGACGAGGCAGAGGAAGACCTAAAACCTCCTGGAGTTAGGGAATGTATTTATACATGAAGGAGAAACACCTACAACCAGGAGATTGGATGGACCGACAAAATTGGCCATTGGGATTCGGACGATGTCAAAGACATTAATCAACCGATGATGTATTATTATTATTATTATTATTATTATTATTATTATTAGTACTATTATTATTAGTACTATTATTAGATTCATAAAGCAAATATATAAATATTATGATGATTATTACATTGAATATCAGCAATCAATAAGTTGTAAACTTCTTTAAATCAGAACTTCCATCGCAATAAAAAATATATATAATCTGTAAATAAGTAGAAACATATAATTCCCTACCAAAGAGATTTTAAACACACGATACAAAATCTCACTTTTCAGATAAAAACTTTGTTTGGAAATTGGTCTTTATTATCAACTTCCCACCTGATAGAAATTCATAACTTTTCTTAACTCCTTATTAAATTTGAGAATCAAATAATTCATCCATTCATAGTTTCAGTCGTAAATATTGCAAAAAACATCATATACATTAAACATAAGTCTTCAGGGAGTTATAAGTTTCCAAATAGACTCAGTTCTAAACAAAGAAAATAAACTTTTTAAAAGACGAGAAAGTTTGCTTTGTTGAAACCAGCGCGAGGACGCTTAAGATCAAGAAGAATACACTGTCTTTTTTTACACCATATCTCTATCGTAACATTGTTTTCTTATACTTACGTGTAAGACCCTGACTTTGGTGGTTGTACTTTCTTAAGTATACGTATATATAATCCTATGATGCAAGTTTCAGTGCCTGTCTCCCTTCTTTATCCGATTATTTCTTGTCTTTTTCTTTATATTACTCTTTATCAGCGTATTCATATATCTTCATCTACCATATTCCTTCTTATAGCTACACAAATGTTCTAGCTATTTGTGAAGGCAAACTTTCTGCATATGACACTGACCTCCCTTCTTTTCGGTCAATGGGAGTAATGCAGTAATATACCGTATATGACAGTAATGCAGTGTTATTTACTTAGGACGAACTAAAGAGTTTTTTCTTAAGACTTGCAACTCGGGTGTCAGTCAATAAGATGATAACTGCTGTGGTCAAGCGACAATATCTTTGCTTCTGACGCAGCGTTACTGGGTTCGATTACCGATGGGACAAGTTTCGTGTGTGAGGTTTCTTCGAGAATTTTACTCAATTTTAAGCCTTATCTAGTGGTCTCTGAATATTGGTCATATGGGACTGTTGCCTACTCAGAAATGTAAGATATTTGGTTAGCTACAGTAGTAGCGGATCCAGGTTGAAAACATTAGCTGTAGCGGCTGCGGGACTGGATATGTTGACCATAAATAACCCCTGTAACGACTACATGATTGTAAATTAGATATGAGTCCAGCAGAGTTGATAGCCAAGGACCTTCAAGGCTAGCTGTAATACGGAGTTTATTTGAGTAAGAAAAGTGTAAGGGATATTTCAGGTCCACATATCATCTGATCAACATAACCATTCATATCATGTTTCCACATTTAAAATTACTAATACGCAATAGGAACACAGAATAACAATCTATCTTTCTTAGGGTTTTTACAGCTGCTGCCGTCTTCCCGTGCCAAACCTCCAAAGCCTACGATTTTGGGCATCTTCAATGCTTAGCCCTCTTGCTTGCATTAATGTCTTCATGTTTTCCTTCCATGTTAACTTTGGTCTCCCTCTTTTCTTCTTTCTGGTCGGCTGCCATTGATATAGTTGCTTTGGCCATCGCTCATCTTCCATTCTTAAAACATGTCCTAACCATTTTAATTCCTTTTATTCAGTTCTTTCAATTACGCTTTCTTCTGCTTTCATTATGTTTCTAATTTATATAATAATATAATAATAATAATAATAATAATAATAATAATAATAATAATAATAATAATAATAATAGTAATGATAATGATAATGATAATACTAATAATGATAATAATACTAATAATAATAATAATAATGATAATAATAATAATGATAATAATAATCACTATAATAATTTGTTTATGAAGTTAAGGTCATAATCGCCATGTTTAGTATGAATATGTGTGAATGGTATGTTTCGTCTTAATGTTGTGATATATCGAAGGAGGTTCTATCAATTATCTGATCCCCATTCGGGAAAGCCCTCAATGTTCTGGTGTGATCTAAAAAGCAAGCGTGTGATCCATAGTCTAAAATTCCAATTCCACAGGTCGTGCCACAGTAAGAACCCGGATAACCTTTGACAGTTGAGAGGTTCAAACAAGTTAATACACTGTAAATGGAATAAATAAAATTTAATATATTAAGATCTTCTAATCACTTCTCCGGTAACAACTTATACAGAAATGCCTATCAATTACTGTAAATAACTATTGTTAAATTCATAACACATAACGCATAACGTAGATATCATAAAGGAAAGTAAAAACTATTGAAATGATAATAATAATAAGCTATAACTAAACTAACTCACTAGCACTATCCTACATGTTGGTTCATGGCCGCGCGGACATAAGCCCTACACACATCCCAAACTTGAGCTAATGTTTTTCAATCATTCCGTGTAATCTGCAGTGCGATCAGTATGGCACTGGACAGCAGACGCGGGGGATGTCACTGTCACTGCTGGTGCATTCGCGGCAGGGGAACGGACAGCATAGGATCGCGGTGTCCAATGCTATACTGATCGCACTGTAGTTCCCACAAATCGTGGTTAATATTATTCTTAGAAAAATAATATAATTCTTAATGTTATTAAAAGAATAAATCTTAAATAACAAATTAATATGAACTTCACAATTTAGAATAATTACTTTATATCCTTTATACCAACTGGGCATGTTTCCTCTGGTTTTCCCACAAAAAGCTTCCATGTCCCTCTTTCAATACCCATTCGTGCCACATGTCGGGCCCATCGCAGTCTACGAGAATAAACTGTTTTTATTGTATCTTGTTTCCTATAAAGATCATGCAACTCACTCTAAGGAAGTGTTCTCACTTGCCTGTCAGATCACCTCTCTTCGATCCAGAAATTATCCATAAGAGTAGCCGATCAATTTTTTATTTATTGACTTCATAATGGAAGTGCAAAATAGAAAAAAGGATGCGTAGAACATGATTATATATTTAGATGTCTACGAAAATGTTCAGTAAACTTATTTTTATCCTTTTTTTAGTCGGATAGTGTTTGATATAAGAAAAGGGAATTCTGGACGCGTAAATGGAACGAGGAAAGATTAAGGAATATTGATATATTGGATGATAGCTAAAATTATGTCATTTCTCGATCGTATGTCATGGTTACAATTGAAAACCCTATGAAGTATTATGACTTTGATAATAAAGCGTTTACAAAGAATATGAAATAAAGAAATATGCCAGAATATGTTAATAGTGTAACGTTTCTTATAATAATAGTCAGTCGCTGTTTACTTCAAAAGTTACGTACTGAGAGAAGGTCACTGGAAATGAATTTCGCGTTTATTCGTACAGTAAATATTGAACTGTCAATTCTAAAAATATGGTAATATATTCACATTCATTAGGATAATGTTGGCGTACAACAGTACGGTGCATTAAAGCTTCTTGAAAGTATAAATTGAAAGGGATGGTTCATGCACAGAAAACTTTATTTATTTTCAACTAGCTCTAAAACACGTAGTTACATAGATATACTCTTGTGCTTACTTTTAGCGTTTGATGCTAAAACGGAACAACCCTCACCTGAAGAATGTACCACTTAAGAATTTGCCAATAACACTGGTCAACATGATTTTTGTCTCATGAGTTCCAATAGTTGTAATTAATGAAGTTTTGTTATCGTGTTTTCAAATATGTATTTGGAATTTCTCCATCACCCAGAGTTTTTTTTTTAATTTCAATTAATGGATTTAAATAATTATTTTTATTAAACTTTTTTTTCGTGGACAAGTGTTCCCTTGCGGGAGTTACCTAACCACGCTAATTTTAGCTACGTTTGTTTCACTACAGATGCCAGCGAGTGACAAGTTGTTACCTCATCACCTCAGTGAGACCTCTGGTAGGCACTAAATTATTAATTGGACGAGAAAAGCCGTTTAAATTTTCTCGGAGGGTATAATTAGGCTAGAGAATATTTTACGATACCTTCAAAGTCAACAACCGTTGCTTAAAGTCACACCAGGAGAACTCATCTTCCGAATTGTTACCATTACTAGTAATAATTTCAATAATTTCTAACTCACATAATTTTCCCACATTATTACCTTATCCACCATATCACTCATTCACTGGCACTATCCAATCCGTAGGATCATGGTCGCGCGGAAATAACCCCTCCATACATCCCTATCCTGAGATAATGTTTTCAAATCATTCCCTGTATAATCTACTTGCTTCAAATCAAAATTAATGTTATTCTCCCACCTCATTATTGGTCTACCAACTGGGTTTTCCTACCAGAAGCTTCCATGCACCTTTTCATTCCCCAATCGTGCTACATGTCCTGCCCATCGCAGTCTACGATACTTAACTGTTCTTATTATATCTGACTTCCTATAAAGACCATGTAGTTCACTGTTATGTATAGTCTTCTCCATTCACATGTCTGTTTATCTCTGTTTGGTCCAAAAATTTTCCTAAGAACTTTATTCTCAAATACTCGTAATCTTCTTTCCTCCCTTAAAATAAGAGTTCATGTTTCGCATCCATATAATATAACTGGTAGCATAATAGTTATATATATTTTCAGTTTAACGTTTTTTTAAAGATGTTGGAATGTCAAGAGTCGCTGTAATGCACAATAGCACGCATTTCCAGAATTGAGCCTATGTTTAATTTCTTTGTGCATATCATTCCTATTTGTGATTATTGTTCCTAGGTATTTGAATTCAACCACTTCCTCAGAATTTCCCACATTTGTCACCAACTGTCCATTTCCATTATATAATGCATGTATGTGAACATATATTTAGTTTTATTGATAATTACTTCCAGTCCCAATTTCTAAGTGTTACTCAATAGTGTGTGCGTGTTGGCCTTCAGTATATCCTCGCTATCGTCCAATAGTACTAATCATGTGCATAAATTAACAGCTTATTATTACCATTTAATTACAGGCCTTCCCCATCCTCTAAAGATTTGATGGCATGCTCTAGTAAAGACATTGAATAGTAGTCTTCAACCCATTGTGGATTTCAAAAGTATCTGAAAACTGTTTGCCTATACGCACCCTACTCTATGTGCTATCTAGACACATTCGTATAAGTGTAACTAACTTTTTAGGAATTCCGAAATCCAGTAGGATACTATATAACTTCTCCCTTTTAATTGAATCGTATGCCTCTTTGAAGTCTACTTATAGTTGATGTACAGTACCATTATATAGTTGAATGCAGGCTTTCACGGCCGGTAATCATGATGTTGAGTGATTCCGGGTTCTGTGGCCGTGGTCCATAGTTGGTGTTGATACCAGACGTTTCGCCCTCAACTGCGGAGGGCATCTTCAGTGGCGAGTGCTTCTAGGCGTGTTTCCTGGTCGGAAGCTCTACTTAGAGTGAACGCTGCGGGTGTTGTATTGATACTAGTGGTGGGAGCAGGGTGAGCGGGCGTGGCTCTTGCTGATTGGCTAATGGTCGTCTCCTTGTTGTCCCTAGTGTTGATGCATTTATTTTCTAGTGTACGGTACCAGGCCTTAGACAGTTTAATACCTTCCTCTTTTCTGTTAATATTTTCCTTATGCTTGTGTATTTCTATAGCCTCTCGATATAATCTAGGGAAATAATAGGAAGTTGTGGCTAAAACTTGTGTATCATCGAATAGAATCTGGTGTCCATTCATAATGGCATTGTTCTGCTACAGCCGATTTATCCATTTCTCCTTGTCTGCAGTTTCTTTTGTGTTCTGATAAACGGGTGGCTATACTTCTTTTTGTGGTCCCTATGTATGGTTTACCACACGAACAAGGAAGTCGATATACGCCGCAAGTGGAGAGAGGTGGCCGAGGATCCTTAGCTGAGCGAAGGCAGTCTTCTATTTTTCTTGTAGGTCTGTAAACTGTTTTTATGTTGTATTTTCGTAGGAGTTTTCCGATACGATCTGTGACTCTTTGTACATATGGTAAGTAGGCTATGCTGGTTGAGGGTGTGTTATCCATTCTGACGTGCTGTCTTCGTGGATGTATGGTTTGTCTTATTTCCTTGGATGTGTAGCCATTTTTCTGGAAACAATTGAACAGATGGTGTTGTTCTTGTTTAAGGTGTTGTGGTTGGCATAACTTAGTCGCTCTGTCGAACAGTGTCTTAATGACACCTCGCTTTTGTCTTGGATGGTGGTTAGAGTCTTTGTGCAGATATCGGTCTGTGTGTGTAGGTTTTCTGTAAACTGTATGTTGAATTTCCCCATTGCCAGTCCTTATTATTTGAACATCCAGGAAAGGAAGTCTTCCATTATCTTCTTTTTCCATAGTGAACTGTATTTTGTTGTGTCTGCTGTTAAGGTGTTGAAGGAAACGTTCCAATTCTTCACTGCCATGTCTCCATACTACGAATGTGTCATCAACATAGCGAAACCAATGTTCTGGAGACTTGGGAGCTGTTTTTAGTGCTTCTGTTTCGAATTTCTCCATGAAAAAATTCGCTACTACTGGGCTTAGAGGACTGCCCATGGCTACTCCGTCGGTCTGTTCATAGTAGCTGTTGTTCCATTGGAAGTAAGTAGTAGTTAGTACATGCCTGAATAAATTGGATATTTCTTCTGTGAAAATCTGTCTAATGTAGTCCATGGTCTCATTTACTGGCACCATGGTGAAAAGGGAAACCACATCGAAGCTAACCAGTATATCTTGAGATGTTACGTTTATATTCCGTAGTCTCTCAATGAAATGTGTCGAGTCTCCTTGGAAAAACGGACAGCTACATCAGAGACTCGACACATTTCATTGAGAGACTACGGAATATAAACGTAACATCTCAAGATATACTGGTTAGCTTCGATGTGGTTTCCCTTTTCACCATGGTGCCAGTAAATGAGACCATGGACTACATTAGACAGATTTTCACAGAAGAAATATCCAATTTATTCAGGCATGTACTAACTACTACTTACTTCCAATGGAACAACAGCTACTATGAACAGACCGACGGAGTAGCCATGGGCAGTCCTCTAAGCCCAGTAGTAGCGAATTTTTTCATGGAGAAATTCGAAACAGAAGCACTAAAAACAGCTCCCAAGTCTCCAGAACATTGGTTTCGCTATGTTGATGACACATTCGTAGTATGGAGACATGGCAGTGAAGAATTGGAACGTTTCCTTCAACACCTTAACAGCAGACACAACAAAATACAGTTCACTATGGAAAAAGAAGATAATGGAAGACTTCCTTTCCTGGATGTTCAAATAATAAGGACTGGCAATGGGGAAATTCAACATACAGTTTACAGAAAACCTACACACACAGACCGATATCTGCACAAAGACTCTAACCACCATCCAAGACAAAAGCGAGGTGTCATTAAGACACTGTTCGACAGAGCGACTAAGTTATGCCAACCACAACACCTTAAACAAGAACAACACCATCTGTTCAATTGTTTCCAGAAAAATGGCTACACATCCAAGGAAATAAGACAAACCATACATCCACGAAGACAGCACGTCAGAATGGATAACACACCCTCAACCAGCATAGCCTACTTACCATATGTACAAAGAGTCACAGATCGTATCGGAAAACTCCTACGAAAATACAACATAAAAACAGTTTACAGACCTACAAGAAAAATAGAAGACTGCCTTCGCTCAGCTAAGGATCCTCGGCCACCTCTCTCCACTTGCGGCGTATATCGACTTCCTTGTTCGTGTGGTAAACCATACATAGGGACCACAAAAAGAAGTATAGCCACCCGTTTATCAGAACACAAAAGAAACTGCAGACAAGGAGAAATGGATAAATCGGCTGTAGCAGAACATGCCATTATGAATGGACACCAGATTCTATTCGATGATACACAAGTTTTAGCCACAACTTCCTATTATTTCCCTAGATTATATCGAGAGGCTATAGAAATACACAAGCATAAGGAAAATATTAACAGAAAAGAGGAAGGTATTAAACTGTCTAAGGCCTGGTACCGTACACTAGAAAATAAATGCATCAACACTAGGGACAACAAGGAGACGACCATTAGCCAATCAGCAAGAGCCACGCCCGCTCACCCTGCTCCCACCACTAGTATCAATACAACACCCGCAGCGTTCACTCTAAGTAGAGCTTCCGACCAGGAAACACGCCTAGAAGCACTCGCCACTGAAGATGCCCTCCGCAGTTGAGGGCGAAACGTCTGGTATCAACACCAACTATGGACCACGGCCACAGAACCCGGAATCACTCAACATCAGTACCATTATATTCCCATTTCTTTTCTAAAATTTGTCTCATACTAAAAATCTGATCTGTTATAGACCTGTTTCTTCTAAATCCACATTAATTGTCTCCTAGAATGTCATCAATATATGGAGTCATTCTGCTTACTAACATATTTGTTAGAATTTTGTACGAAGTTGAAAGTAATGAGATGCCCCTGTAATTGTTTTGCAATAAGTTGTATCTCCTTTCTTATAGATTTGTACGATAAATCGATTCTTTCCATACATCTGGTAGAGCTTTATTTTCCCAAATCATACTAAGCAATCGGCGTATATTGTCCATCAATTTACGATTATTATTATTATTATTATTATTATTATTATTATTATTATTATTGTGGAAAGCAACGGTAAGCTATCACACCTACAATTCCCTAGTAAAGCTGCAAGCATAACATGAAAATGCTATGATTGGAGTGAAGGACCTGCCTTCGGGCAGAATTACTATGGATGGATGGATGGATGGATGGATGGACTATTATTATTATTATTATTATTATTATTATTATTATTATTATTATTATTATTATTATTATTATTATTATTATTTTCTACAGTTGAAATGTGTACGCGTGACACTGCAAACAATATTTAGACCATTCACACAATTATTCTAAATCTTTAATTTAAATTTAATTGGATCTTACATAGCAGGGTACATACCTACGATTTTACCACATGGTACAAAACTAACTGTCAGACGTCGACGCTGGATGAAAGAATAGTTGAAACAAAAAATAAAACAATATGCCTTCTCCATTGTTGTAATATTGCGTTGAATCTGAAGCAAAGAATAAGAATGTTATTAAATTTATGTTCATATGTATTAATCAAAATTAATGAGCTGTTGGAATTGATTATTCCGTTTTTGTCACGACAAAATACAAATATGAGGCAATGTTTGTCAGTTAAGAGGGAGGACGTTAAGCACTTAAATTGACGAAAAACCAATCTTTCATACCAGTTATTTAATAATAATAATAATAACAATAATAATAACAATAATAATAACAATAATAATAATAACAATAATAATAACAATAATAATAATAACAATAATAATAATAACAAATGAGATTCCTCCGATCACTAACTGGAGTAACATTAAGGGATAGAATGAAAAGTGATGAGATAAGGATGCAGTGGAATAGTAGGGAAATGGTTGAACATATACGTAGGTATGTACCCAAATTATCAGATTAAATGGTTCCAACACGTCCAGAGAATGTCAAATTCCCGTTTACCAAAGATGATTTACCACCTCAACCCTAAAGGCAAAAGAGACCTCGGAAGACCCTTCAACCGATGGAAAGATCAGTTTTTGTAGTCGCAGAACGGGCATCATCATCCAATACTGTATTCGGAAGAAGAAGAAGAATAATAATAACAATAATAATAATAATAATAATAATAATAATACTTTATTTAAGTCGGCAAATATGTGTACCGCAGAAAAAAAGGATACTATATATAACTATAAGTTATTAATGTATTTCGTGTAATTCGACAATAAAGAAATTTAATTAAACCTAGAATCAGTGCTAACTCTACTACAGCCAGTACCAAGCCTGGTTGTGACAGGAGGAGGGATGGACAGGTCGTCTGATTCTACTCCATAAAACATGATAGATAGTTGCACGCAATCTATGCCCCTTGGAAGTTCAACAACTGAACTCCCTGGGAGAATGATCACAGAGATGAGGCATCCCCACCACCGTGCTAGGGCCTTGTGGGCCTATAGCTCGCATATCTAAATTATAATGGATCAAAGTAAGATCATTACAATACTTGTTGACAATTTTGTTGTGAAAGGAAAAGGGAAAAACACGGCGATATGTAAAAAGATTGGCTGGCTATAGGAGGCAATAGAAGTTCTATGCTCCACAAGGAGCAGAATGAATTAAGTCAAAGTAAGACAAAAATCAAAGTTAAATCATTGCAGAAGTATAATAACAGTAAAAGTGTACATTTTGTAATTATCTGTATCATTCCTGAGTTTGAACTTTTATATTGGCCGCTAATGCAGCATGTATAGAATTGAAGGGCTTACGGCAATAACATGATAAGCCACTTATTGTTCTTTCTGAGATATAAGGATTTTAATGTTTCAAAAATTATAAATACTAATTGGGTAATATTGTTCATAAATTGTGTGTATATATGTTTTAACTCATCACTGGCGCACTTTCAAATGATTTTATAGATGTTTTAAATATTTTTTTGCTATCATTGCAATAAATGACATTTCTTAACAGGTTGTGGCTTATCATGGTACTGCCTTTCAATCGTCATTTTGAAAACTTTAATAATATTGTACTGGTACTAAATGTTTTAAAGTTGTGGCAATATTAAAATAAAGTAAAGCGAAATAAAATAAACAAATATAGTAATTTTCACTGATTCGTTTTTCTGTATTTCATTAGAATATTAAACAAATAATACCTATGTATTCTCACTGTCCTAATCCCGTTATACAGTATGTCAATTTGGTATTCATACACAGGCATTTTTATTAATAAAAATCAAATTTTCAGAAAGTTTTTAAAAGTAAAGAAAAAATATTTATTGTGGTTTGAAGGAAACACTAAGTTATATCTGAATATGTACTTCAAAATTTAATTATAAAATAAGTATAATTTTATCAAAATAAATAATCTTTATTACACCCAAATACAAGCCAATCTGCTATTCATACACTAAAGAAAACACTGCAGCGTATTTGCTTGTCTAACTTGCTTAAACATTAATGCAACATGAATACTCTATAAGTTGTGCATTTGTTTACATCTGCCTACTGTGCTGGTTGTGTACACTGGCAGTCAGTCGCCTCCACAATGGGTAAATGTAAAGAAATCGGTTTTGATCTCACGGATACAATTGTAAATCTTGCACTTAAGGGATATTCTTTGAGAAAAATAGGGCGACTGATAGGCAAATGCCATACAACAGTACAGTATATACTAAATAAATTCAAGTATAAAGGTTCAGTAGAGAATGTTCCGAGAAAACCTAAACAAAAGAAGTTAAGTGAAAAGGAGGAGAGAACTATTGTGAGACAAGTGAAATTCAACCCCAGAATTAGTGCTCCAAAATTGCGGTCTACCCTAGAAGTTTCTACTGGTAAAAAGGTATGTACTGAGACAGTTCGGAAGGTGTTACGCATAAATGGCTATCATGGGAGAATGACTAGAAAAAGATCGTATGTAAGTAAGAAGAACCGTGTTGTAAGACTACAGTTTTCAAAATAACATGTAAATAAGGGACAGGAATTTTGGAATAATGTGCTCTGTTCTGATGAGACTAAAATCAACCTGTTCGATTCAGATGGCGTTCATAGAGTCTGGAGAAAAGCCAATGCGGATAATGATGTGACCAATACAACACCTACAGTAAAACATGGGGGTTGGTCTATAATGTTGTGGGGGTGTATGTCGGCAAAAGGGGTTGGCAATATACAGTTCATTGACTATGTTATGGACAAATTTGTGTATAACGACATTCTTCGTAAGAATGTTAAACAAAGTGCAGCAAAATTGGATATGCTCCCTACGTACATGTTCCAACAAGATAATGACCCCAAACATACGGCGGACTTAAATAAGACTTGGTTGATATGGAACGTGCCAAAGCAATTGAAAACCCCTCCTCAATCTGCTGACTTAAACCCTATAGAACATTTATGGGCGTTTTTTGAAACCTAGGGTCCACAGCAGAAATCCTTCTTCCAAAGAAGAATTCAAGAAGGTGGTTACTGAAGAATGGCGCAAAATCAGTCCTCAGATATGTGATAGGCTTGTTAGATCCATGCAACGTAGATGTCAAGCTGTTATTAAAGCTAAAGATTACCTTACAAAGTATTAAGGACAGTTCATTTGTTTTTTTTTGTTTTTGTTTTTTTCCCCATTCTGACTGTATGAATAGAAAAGTGACTATAAAATTTACAACTTTGAAAGTTTTTTAATATATTATACATTAAATGTTTGTAGAATTTGTTGATTCGTATATGTTACGTAAAAAGTGTACCTGAAAATGTTTAGTTAATGGCAAAATATAATTCCAATATTCTGAGAATTAAAATAGTGCTATTTCAATTATAAAATCTAAGTGTATGAATAACAAATTGACATACTGTATGTTCCAGTTGTGCTGTGAACAAACTTGCATAAGGTATCACTCCGCCGACTCAATATATTGGGAGAACCTTGGTCCTACTTTTACCCGTCATATTACTGAATTGTGTATGGAACTGTAATCGATAGGAACATTGTGCTTAAGCATAATCATATTTTACAGAAACTAATACTGAATACAAGATAAAACGATACAATATTTGTAAACTTTCTGCATTTCTTATTTATGTATATCAAAAAATTATTTATGGGCCTACCTAGTTATGCGATTATGCATTTTATATGTTGTCAATAGGTATCCTTTATTAGAATTTCATTATGAGCAGAATTTATGCTCTATGCTGACTCACTTGTAAATTCTGATGTTATATTCACCACATTCTCAATGGCCAATGTGGGGTATTTTTATTTAAATTGTTTAAAATATTAAAGACAATTTGTTTCTCTCGGCTTTCCATATGCTTTTCTTTCCAATGTTTTAAGAATATAACATGCTTATTTTATCTATTAGAATTGTAATAATATGTTTTAATATCCCCCATTATTGGTTACATAGACGTAGTCTATGCTACATAATATATATTTCTTAAATCCTTTATTTCTAGTGTTATAGAGCGAAGTAAATTTTCTGATATGCTTAAAGGTAAAACTTTTACTCGATAATGATAATGTTGTCATATATTTGGTTTGATTACAACTAGAAATTAGCTAGGAATAGGTGTAGATGCGTTGGCAGGGAACGAATGGAATGCATTTAACTGCACACCCGTACACAAACATTTCCAATCTCATTCATTTCATTTATAATAATTCACAGTACAAGCACATATGATTTTTCTATTGGGTCTTTTAGAAACACAATGTCTCTTCTCTTAATTCTTCACAGTCGCAGGAGTACATACTTCCCAACTCGTCCTCAGATAACAACGCAATCGTCACCTTCCTAATCATCACGACTAACTGACTGTAATCTCTGTCCGGAAATAATTGATGGCGCCATGCGTTCTATTTCGTTGTGTGTCGTCCAATTGAAAACAATTTCCTGTAAATAAGTAGTGCGGTAAATACTGAAATTAAAACAACGCAAAAGAAATGGAACAAAAGAAAGAAAATTAATTGAAATAAGGACGAGAGAAAAAAAAAACATGACAGCAGGATCGAACACGCGACCTCATGCACGAGAAACAAAAGCTCCCTCCACTAGACCACAACTATCTATCCTAGAAAACGTCTGTATGAAGAGATGCAGTACTTCAGGACTTACTAGAATAATGAAATTAGATATTAATTTAAATTAATCAGACGCATTTTGTATTAATAATGGAAATAAATAATTTTATTATGCCATTTGTTTTGTAAACAAAGTAATGGGACGTTATAATCGTTATTCATTTTCTATATACATACACACACACACACACACACACACACACACACAGACACACACACACATATATGAGATGTTTCCTTTAATTTATCTTTTTCCATATATTCTACTCCATAGTAATTCTGCCCGAGGGCAAGTCTCCACTGAATCATAGCATTTTCAAGCAATGCTTTGCAGCTTTACTAGGGAACAATAGGTGTGGTAGTTTCCCGTTTCTTTCCACACCGGTGAAGAATGATGATAATAATGATAAGGATGATGATAATGGCCGGATGATTTTCCGGGACCATTGGGCCCTAAGCTTCCTGACATTTATCTTACAGGCGAGGAAAAACCCCTAAAAATATTTCACCAGGAGCCTGTCCCGATCGGGAGAATTTCCATATATATATATATATATATATATATATATATATATATATAGGCTATAGGCCTATATATATATTTATATAACGTAGTCTGGTAGCATGCAAGCATTATGAAAATTCACGACGTTATTAAATACTAATAAACAAAAAATATGTATACCTGACCAGAATCGAACGTTGGCCCGCGTCGTCGGAAAAAGAGCATCTTACCAACTGCTCCACTGAAGCGAACGATACGAATGTTGCATGAAGAGAGACTTACGCCTTCCGCCTTATACTCTAACGAGTCAGTATGTAACAACGTACTGGTATGGATCACTCTTCAAAACTCTTAACTTTCCATCATCAAGAGTTGCGCCATCATGTTTTTCAAAGGCTGTACATAAGCGACTAAGATCTCTAGAAGTTTCGGGGCAGGCCTACCTGTAACACCATCGGCCGCTACTCCAATAGTCGCAAAAGCGATCTTCCAAGAAACACATCTTGAGTGATCGCTGCGAGTTGTGAATACGACGCAAGATTCGCGATCCGATTCCCTTAAACCTTATAAGGCTAGATTTGAGTCTTGTGACCGCCCCCGCCAAATTCAAATGTAAACTTCTGAACAACGGATGATCAACAATTTATAGTATCTTATAGGATAAATTTTTACTTTAGGGACTGGATACAGTACAGAAAGAAATACTGAAGACTTGAAATTTTCTGCAGCGAAGTTACCATATTCTTTAGGTATTTTTGTGGTTGACCTTACTTTACTTTTTTAATTTTCAAGTGAATTTTTTAATGTTATAATGATATCCATAGCTCAGAAAATTTTAGGTATGGTTTATAAGAGCGGCCCTGAATGTGGAAAGGTATATTTTGTCTCACTGCAGGTATGTGAGAGTTTAATTTATTATGTGAATCATAAATGTGATTTGAACTGACAAATATGACCAATATTTTTGCCCTATTTCGCATAAACCATAAAATTCATAACAAATAAATAAATGTCTTGCTACCTACAATAATATAGACCTGTTGCCCTACATATATAACTCTTTATTACGTTTTTGAAAAATAATAATGCAAAAAACTGTCAATAAAATAAGCTACGACATTTCAACGCCACGGGTTCAACAATAGCATCACGGTTACGTGGTTATGGCATATGTAAAAATGTATTTAGCTATAAAAATAATTAACATTTGGTGTTATTTTAACTTCAGGAAATTCGGGATTACTCGTACCATGAACATGATCAAACTATGTTGTTTTTCAACGTAAATGAATAAGTCAAAGCGTTAAATTGGGCTGTGAATTAAAGAATGTTCGTACAATTTCGCAAAAAACACGAGGTAAGTTAGTTCCACTTAAAAGATAAAGCAAAGTTAGTATGTAGAATTAGAATGTAGGCTTAGATGGGCCTGCAGTGGAGTCACTTTACGTTTACCTCAGATTTTCTTGTTTTATTTGCTTTACTTTTCATTTTCCTTTCTTGAACTTTTTCTTAATATCATATTTTTCTTCTTTGCATGTCGTAGTTCTGAAACTACTGTTACGATTTACAATGTTTTTTTTTTTTCAACCATATCTACCTAGGCCGTCCCAAACATCGTGTACCATTTGAGCAGTAGTTTATAATACTGCGAATCCTCGATCTGGGCATACGGTCCACACGTCCATGCCAGTTAATTTGATAGTGACGAATGTAGTCCACGCTCAATACTTTTTTTAACTTGTGAGTACACATTCACACACAGACCCTGACGGAGAGCGCTTAATTCTTAAAAAAAAAACCTGAAATCCAACTTCAGGAATATAATCCCGGTGCATCTGGAACGCTGACTACAAGACCACGAGACCTATTATCATGCATTAATTTCTCAAATATTTTCATACAATTTTATATTTTGTATGTTGTTCATGTTTACTCGATTGCTATATTTAACTTTTTTCATGTTATTTTATTTTTAACAGGGTAAGAACCTGTCATTCAATTTTAAATATTCGGTTTACCATGGTAGCTAGAACTTGTGCACGTTCATATGATTGTGAAACTCGATTTATTGACTTTTTCTACAGTTTATGCTCTCACACGTTTGTTTTCATTTGGAATACATTGTGTCAAGTTATGAGATATTAAGCAAAAAATGTCCTACTTTACTTCTCTTCAAGTCACATGTAGGTTAAACTAAATTACTCGTACATTAGAAATTATGTCAACATTATGAAGTACATAATTTGAACCTGTCTGAATGATACAAACAGTAGGGAGTTAGTAGGCAAACCGTTTTCAGATACTTTTGAAACCCACTATTCAATATTATACAAGAGCATGTCATCGAATATTTATAGTCTAAAGGGAACAACCTGAGACAGGATTTTAGATAGAAACAGCAACATGTACCCATCCTCTCTTTTGCACAGGGGCTGTTTTACGGGATCAAGGAAATTAGTGTAATACCTTCAATTCCTAGACGATAATTATCAGCATCCTGTTCACATCATTTCGCCATCCATTTATTACAGGTCGTTAACAAATCGATCGACCACTTCGTCCATTTAACCGTCTTCTTCACATAAAACTGAACTTTTTGTTTCATATGTTCACACGCATCATCATCATCAACAAGAAGTAGGCCCAATGGCCTGTTCCGATCTCATTATAGGTCGAATTGGTCCTTCCATCTCTTCAATGGTCTTCCCAACGTTCTTCTCCCTTTTGTTTTATAATTATACATTCTTCTTGGTATGCGCTGTTCATTCATTCGTAATACGTGCTGAAGATAAGCATTTTGGTAATATGTTATTCTTTCACAGAGATTAAATATATTAAGTTCTGTTCTTATATCTTCGTTTTTCTTCTTATCGGTCCTTTGGTATCCTGCTATTGCTCTTAACATCTTCATTTCAGCAGCCTCTATTTTTTTACTATCTGTCTTTGTTAATGTCCAGGTTTCACATCCATATAAATAAGAGATGGAACTGACAATACTTTGTAAAACTTCAAAATAGTTTATTTTCTAGTCTTATTCAGTAAAGTGCGTTTAATTGTGCCACATAGATAATTGAATCGTATTTTAGTGTGTTTATCTAAATTTCTGTCATTGCCTAAATGACAACCCAAATAATTAAAATTCTGAACTTGGTCTATAATTACATTGTTTATCACTATTGTTGTTCACACGCCATTTTCCAATATTCTGGTGCCGCTTTCAACAAATAATTTTAAAATAAACGTTTTTGTCACTGAATTTGAATGTTAACTTACATTTTGCGACCTCATTCTTTACTTGGGACCAAATTAATTCAATCGCGTTGAAATTGCAGTGATACGATGGTAGATGGATTACAGTATGTCCTTCTACCTCCGCGATTGTATCGATTTCATATTTTCTAAATCTATCTCTTTTTTAAATATGGTAATATCATAAAGCACAATTTTGTGGCTCGTGGGTCATATTCAGTATTATTTTCGCCTAACAATTTCTGCATGTATACTTTTAGAGTCGACGTTATGGGAGCCTTACAAAGTTCCACCGAATGATAGGACGCGTTATGCATTACAATAACTATGTTTGAGAATATTAAGTAGAAGCTCGTTTACAAACCAACCTTTGAAAACGGAGTCGTCCATCTCCTTGATTTAGATTTGAAATACAGGAAAGTGTTTGGAATAAATCCCTCAGAACAACCTGCAAGTATGATTATAAACCGTTGTCCTATACCTATGGGCACAATCATAGGTGAATCAACTTCGCCGTCGGATTTCTATTGTAATCACAATTTTGCTGTGGTATGGTTTACGTTCAGCCAAGTTTCGTCCATATAAATGATTGGTCGGCCACTTTCCCTCAATTTCCGAATTTTCCGTAAGAAATAACACCCCTTGGCAATGATATCTGGGATTTCCTTTAAAAACCTTTCTTCCCTGAATTTTTTTATCATAACAAAAAAATAATAGTTTAAATACCTTTCGTACAACTCATATACTGCCCTCAAATATTTTTTCTCTACGAGATCTTTCTGTATGTTAGGTAAACTAAGTACGTAACTTGTATGATATAAATAATAAAATTGTTCTCTTAATGCCAACTGCTGCAAACGAATACATTTTGCTTTTTCTTTGTGTGACGATAACCCCCATTTTTTTTTTTTTTGCAGGAGATCTAATTATGGTTCCCGTGCTTTCTGCACATTTTTTTCATTTACTCTTACGCGAGATATTCCAGTCATAGTTGTAGTTCTCTTCATGACGTCAGAAACTGATTTTGTAAGTTTTCCATCTCTTAAAACATCAAATTTATCACTGAAAAACTTGTGTACATACATTTTATTTTTTTCTTCCGTCTGACCGTAAAGCTTACCCTTTTGTTCAAACGGCCGTTTGCAGAATAACATTCAAAACTAATATCAATAAATATGCAATAGGTTAAATATTTCTATGTTTTGAAACATTTGTAAACGACGGTTTTTAATACCGAAAAAACCGAAACAAGAGGACCTCTCTGACATAACAATAAATACTGCAGGGTCATTCCATCTCAAGTGGTCTAGTGTTCCACGGTCAACATATTCAATTTCGCTGAAACTTTGTATAGGTATGGAACCTCTTTAGAAATGAACTTCTGCAAAATTTCAAATCATAATATCAAGTGTATTCATGTAGACTTTCACGGCCGGAGTTGCTATGATGATCTTGCTGAAGATTTTCGGGCTGTAGGCCGAGGTCGTTGTCTTGAGACAACCCTTGGGGATGCCAGACACAGTCTTTGGCGAAACGTCGGGAAACTACAAGCCTCACGACCATGGCCTACAGCCCGAAAATATTCAGCAAAATCATAATATCAAGTGTTTAGGAAACTATAACCTTTCATATGGAGGCCAGTATAATTTCCCAGATGCTTTATTGTAAATCACTGAAGAAAAATTCAAGTCCAAGAAGCATTTATTATGAATAGAATGGGCTTTGGAATCAAATTAAAGAGACCCAACAGAGGTAATTTTTTATTTTATTGTTCGTTTTTGTATTCTGTATGTCATAAATGCCTTTTTTATTTTGCATTTTTTACCAATTCATAGGCCATTACATGCCGTGCCCAAATTATAACCATGAATTCTGTAGGTCATAAATGCATTATTTATTTTGCATTTTTTACCGACTCATAGGCCATTAAATGCCTTGCCAAAATTATAACAATGCTCCAATTATATTATAAAAAATTAGAGATGTATGCAAATATAAGGAACAATTCAGTAAAATGACAAAAGTGACAAATATCTCGAAAATAATTGCATTGAACAGAGAGTGAGTGAAGGAAGTATAATAAAGAAGAGAAAAATAATTTGGATTGATCACTGGCTACGAATAAACTGCCTACTGACGGATTCCCTACAAGGAATGATCAACGAGAGAAGATTAGAGACAGAAAAAAAAACATCAGATCATGGACAATATTAAAATCAATTGATTGTTAGTAGATACAAAAAGAATGGCTGAGTTAAGGGAAGAGTGGAGAATGTTGAAATTGTAGTGAAAGACCTTCCCTTGGGCAGATCACTATATATATATATATATATATATATATATATACATGTGTGTGCGTGTGTGTGTGTGTGTTTTCTTCCCGAACTTTCATTTAGCCAATACCTGGCATGTATTGCAACGCCTAAATAAATTAAATATTGAAGGATAATTGAATTGTATGATATGGTTTACGCTGAGACAACCAAACATGGTGGTTGCCAGTCAGGATTTAAATTCGGATTTCAGTAAACCTTAACTTGTAAATGTCACATCTCTCATTTTTGGATAATACCTACCTCGTTTATTTTAATAGTATATACTGAGTTACATTTTGAAATATCGAAAATTGTGATTGTTAGTGCGATTCACTTGAGGTGAACTCGTACACCTGGTTTTAGTGGGTCCAATGGTGAATCTGAACAATCCACAGACCCACTCAAACACACAAAATTTCATCAAATCGGTTCAGTCGTTTAAGCACTTTTTAATTTTGGATCGTAGGTAAATCTCCACTTCTAATCGTCAGATTTTGATAATGCCTACCTCGGCTACTGAGGATATACTGAGTTTAGTTGTGCAATATCGAAAAATGTGACCGCTAGAACGATTTTAAATTTTCACTTCAGGCGAACTTCTACAACTTGTGGTTTTAGAGGGTTTAATTGTGAATTTAAACCATCGACGGACCCAGCCAGACAGACAAAAAAATCATCAAAATCAATCCAGATGTTTATGAGGAATACAGTGACAAACATACACGTACACACGTACAGAAAAATTATATATATATATATATGGCATGATAAGAAAAATAAATGCCTGGACGGGATTCGAACCCGGAACTCTGAGTCTGTACCTCAGCGTGTTATCCATTACACCACCAGGCGAATCCAATTCAAACACTTTTTTTAAATTGGATTCGCCTGGTGGTGTAATGGATAACACGCTGAGGTACAGACTCAGAGTTCCGGGTTCGAATCCCGTCCTGTCATTTATTTTTCTTATCATGCCATATTAAGCTTGCATTGCTCAATGTTAAACATTGAATTATATAACATATATATATTATATATATATATATATATATATATATATATATATATATATATATATAAAGATATGTAGGATATAGTACCAAATTAAGGATGAGAAATAAAGGAAGAAATCTGGTAATTATTTGCACAGACAGGTTAGTTTTAACAATTTGTTCGCTGAATTATATACGAATAGTAAACTAAACGATTTCCATGTCAATTATTGTTTTACATGCACATTCATTTTCAAGACGGCTCATGTCGTATTTGTTGAACAGGGCCTGTGGTCTTCATTCTAGTTATCTACACACGAAAGTGATATAATGTTCTACTATGAACCGTACAAAATGTATGATATATAGCAAAAATAATTTAACTTTCAATGGAAAAAGTTAAAATTAAATTAAATCGAAGAAATTTAACAACTGATAGTTATATATTTTTCGTCCGAGACGTGAGTACCCTTCCTCAAATTGATTGAATTGATAGGCCTAGATGAAAAGAGCTAATCCAGAAAATCCTAAAGATAAAATACACATTAAGTTTATTTAACGCTAGGGGCGCTGATCTCCGAGTAGGTTATATTACATTTATCCCCCATAACCAGTTTTTTTTCGCCTAAGATTCCTTTGATATGCACTGACAAAAATGAATAATATTTTTGTCCCATTTCGCGTAAATCGTAAAACTGTTAATACATTACTTCTAATAAATAATGTTCTTGCTACCTATATTATTATATACTTGTTACACTACTTATAGAACCTTTTATTTCTTTTTTGAAAGATAATAATGCGAAATAGCACTAATGAAATAAGCTGGGCCATTTGAACGTCGCGGTTCAGCAATAGCATCATAGTCACGTGGTTACGGCATGAATAATATCTCAAAATTTGTTTTGATATTAAAATAATTACAATTTGCGTTATTTTAATCTAAGGAAAATCGAGATAAACATATCAAAATAATTTCATTTTTACGAAAATGAATAAGTGAACGCATTAAATCGGACTATGAATGAAAGAGATAGTGTAAAAAAATTCTCTAAAATACAGGGTAAGTTAGTTCAATTTAAAAATAAAATATTTTATTCAATGCCATCAAGTTGTCATTTAAAACATTTTGGTATTCTCTCCTGGCATTGCGTTATTGTTGAGGATTTGCGCTGCCTCGATAATAAGTAATAAGTAATGATGGCAATGATGCGCCCAAAGAGCTGTTAATGCATTGGAATATATAACGTGGAGATGTGTTACACTTTGGAATGCATCTTGCCATATAACACTTTAAGAGTTCTAACGTGTCCTATATTAAGTCTTGTTATTTTTATTAAATACAACTTTCCTCATTAGAGGATAGCCTCAAGGACAAAGTGATACAGACAATTAATTTTTGAATTTATGAAATACATTTTGTAAATACATTAAAAAAATTCAAATGGTATACCTAATTGAAGTATACGTAGACTACTACAAAGTTGAAATTTTGTAAAAATGGTTTCTTAAAATTCAAATTGATCCTCTAATGGCAGCGATGACAATTTTAGAAAGATACACCCTGTCCACATCTAAGGGATTCCAAAATTTGGCTAGGAATCCTGGTATAGTACCTCTTGCCCCGATCATCAATCCTGTGACAGTTATACTATCTAGCACAGATCTTCAGTGAAACACCAGTTTTGAGTCCTGCTGATGATGGGACTAGTCCCGAAAGCGCTACAGTTAAATAAATAATAAAGTTGAGGAGACGGACCTTTGAGGTAAATATTTGATAACTTTATGTTTTGACTATAGGTGGCTGTTTTTTTTGCGGCCCGTCTAATATTATTGTCTACTGGCTGATTTTGTTTTACATATAATAAGTTTCTCTGCCTCTCTTTCATTTTTAAAACGTGTCATATTACCAGCCCATCAGAGTTTACAATGCTTAATTATTCTTCTAACACCTAGATTCCTATATATATATCATGAAATTCACTGTTTACGTAGGCACTTCATTCTTCCATTCACCGGTATATATATATATATATATATATATATATGTTCCAATCATCTTCCAAATAACTTCGTTCTAAAATAAACACAATTGTTTCTTTTATATTAAAATAAGAGACCTGTTATGCACCCATTTAATATTACTTGAACTGCCGGTTTATACCTTATTAACATAATATGTTTTGAGAGAGTTGATAAGACAACAGTCTCCAACATGCATGGTGTGTAGTATGCATTTTCATTGTTGATTTTATGTAAAAATATTTTTGTTTGCTATTATTGTTCCAAGGTATTTTAATTCCGTCACTCGTTCAAAATGTTGTGAGAAAAAGACATCGGTGATGCAGGGTTGACAATTTAGCACACAACTCGTGCCGGTGGAATACTTAACCATTTGCTACCCAAGCACCTGCTGTTACCCTCTCACCTGCTGCACTTTATATTTACCTCTGATTTTCTTTAGTTCTTTCCTTACTTGAACCTTTCCATATCTTCTTCTTCTAAGTCTTCTTGTGTCGTAGTTGTTAAAGTACTATTACGATTTAAATTTATTTCTTCCAACCATCTTTACCTAGGACGGCCCAAAGTTTTTTCATCATTTGATCACTACTTAATAAAATTTTCTTAGGAATCCTAGATTTGGGCATACGGTCCGTCCACATGTTCATGCCCCTTGATTTGATACTGATGAATGTTATTCATGCTCAATTCCTTTTTTCTTTCTTAATTGGTGCACATTTACTCAAAGATACACACGGACCCTGATGGAAAACGCTTAATTCTCTTTGGAGAGAAAAGAAAACTTGCTTTCCAAGTTCGGTAATCTAATCCGAGGCATCTGGAACGCTGACTACAAGGTCACGAAGCCTATGAATGTTATTGTTTCTGTCTACAGCTTATGCTTTCCTACGTCTGTCTACTTTCATTAGGAGCACACTGTGTCACAATACCATATATTATGGTACACATTTCCCACGTTTCTTCTCTTAAAGTCAGATATAATCTACATTCCATTGCTAATTATGTCAAAATTATCAACTATGCAATTTGAACATGTCACAATTATACAAAGAATAGGGGGCGGTGGGCAAACAGTTTTCAGATGATTTTGAAACTCGCTATTCATTTTTGTATAGAGCACGCCATAAAATCTTTAGAGGACAAAGAAGGCGTACAACTGAAGGGTATTAATATGCTGTTAGTATATGTTGATTATGTGATTATGTAGTATTATTATGCTATATCAAGGAGATACTACGGGCCAACGTGTACATTATATTTCGTGACATTAAGACTGGAAGTAAACATTAATAAAACTAAATATATGTTTGTGTATAACGTAAATGGGATGTTACTAACAAATGAGGGATATTTTCAAGACGTGACTCAACTCAAATACCGGGGGAATAATTATTACAAATAGGAATAAAGTGCTGAAAGAAATTTAGCATATGCTCAATTCTCGAAATGCATGGCATTACGGATTACTGGATTTCCTGTAAAAAAACTGAAAATATATAAAAGCCTTCCGTGTCCTTGAATAGTATGTACATGTTCCAAAGTTTAAACATGCTCTACCGACACGTTGTGTTCGGGTGGCATAGGAGACCTAAAAGTAGTGCCTGAATGGGAGAGGTTAACCCCTTAAGTGGTGAAATTAATTTTCTCATGTCATCGTATTTAAATGCATCGGCCTGGAGTGAAAACGAACCATACATAACCTTAATTTATTTTGTGTATACTATTGTATAATTCTATATAAATTTGTAAAAGTTTTACTGATTAATATTTCCGCAATTTCTTAAGAATATTTAGTAAATTAAACCACTGTATCTTATAAGTAACAGTGCCAAATTAAGGATACGAAATAAAGGAAAAAAGTGGTAATTATTTGCACAGACAGGTTATGTTGAACAATTTGTTCGCTGAATAGTAAACTAAATTATTACATATACATCAGCTAATTTCGTGTTGTGGCGTTTGATAAACAGGGCCTGTGGTCTTCAAACACGAAACTAATCCAATTATTAATTATCAACTGTATAAAATCTCGGATTTAATTATAGAAAAATAATTCAGTTTCAATGGAAAAAAGTGAAAATTTATTGAATCGAATGAATTTGACAACTGATAATGATTTTTTTCCGAGACTGTGGATACATTTCTGCAAATAGGTCTAGATGAAAAGTTAATCCATCAAATCCTAAATATAAAATGCTCAGTAGGTTTCTTTAAAGCTAGGGGTCCCGATCTCCGAATAGATTTCATTTTATTCCTCCGCCAAAAACAATTTTTTATTCACCTATGATTCCTTTGATATGAACTAACAAAAATTACTAATATATATTTGTATTAATTCGCTTAAATTGTAAAGTTCTTTAAAAAAATACTTGTAAAATTCATACTAAATACATAATTTTCTTGCTACCTACATTACTATTGACTTGTTTTAAATTGCACTACTATACATTAAAAAATCTTATTACTTTTTTATAAATAATAATGTAAAAAAATCTATCAATGATACAAGCTACAACAATTGACCGTCGCGGTTCAACAACGCATCGAGGTTACGTGGTTATGCCATGAATAATTATTTCAAAATTTGTTTTCCTACAAAAATAATTACAATTTCGCGTTCTTTAATTTCAGCAAAATTGGAATTACTACAAACACCATCAAAATACTTAAATATTTTAGAACGTAAACAATTAAGCGAGAGCGTTAAATGGGGCTGTGGATTAAAGATTGTGTGTAAAAGTCGCTAAAATACAAGGTAAGTTAGTTCCATTTAAAACATGAAGGAAACTTAGTGCGTAGAATTACAATGTAGATGTAGAAGTGATTAGAAGTACAGTAGTAACTGGGTAGATGAATAATAAAGAGAAAGAAAGAAGGAAAAAAAGAAGACATTTTAAATGGTCCATCCAGCTGAAAATATGTACACACAAAGTTATACTTTTCGATGAATGAAACATGGCGGTTTACCAGAGTCAGTTCTTATTTTCGTATTTTTAGGTAATATCCCAGTTAAATACGATCGGAGTTAGCTCAGTTTTGGATAATATTTCCCTCGGTTTATATTAATACCGTTGCATATACTGAGTTTCGTTCTAAAACATCCACATTTGTGACTGTTAGAGCGGATTTTTAATTTTCGTTTCAGGTGAACTCCTACATCTACTGGTGTTAAAGCATAATAGATAGCGGCTAAACCTTCGGGGTACTTGAAAACATGAATGTACAAAATTTCATAAACGACGGTTGACGGGTTCAGAATTCACAAACAATTGCAGACTGAATTTTGATATATAAAGATTATTCAGTCGCATTGTTATCCCATCTAATTTTAGGTGAAGTTGTTAAAGGTTTAACGGGAATTGTTTTTTTAACAGTAAAAGACCATCACACATTCTGCATACATGACCAAACCAAATAATTCTTTGTACTCTTATGAAATCAAGAATGTGTATATATATATATATATATATATCAATCCATCCATAGTAACTCTGCCCGAGGGCAGGTCTTTCACTGCAATCATAGCATTTTCATGCTATGATTTGCAGCTTTTCTAGGGAATTATAGGTGTGGTAGCTTCCCGTTGCTTTCCACACCGGTGAAGGATGATGATGGGCGGATGGTTTTCGGGGATCGTTGGGCACTAAGCCTCCTGGCATTTGTTTTATAGGCGAGGAAAAACCCCGAAAAGAACCTCACCCAGGAGCCTGTCCCGACCAAGAATCGAACTCGGGCCCGCTGCGTGGGAAGGCAGCAACGCTACCTCGAGATCACAGCGGTGGACTACATACACACACACACACACACACCACACACACACACACACACACACACATATATATTTCTTTTTTTTTTCTTATTCGATTCATCATTTGTTCTAATTATCCCCTCGGAGAAATAGTCCCTTTGGATTCTTCCGTCCTAAAACTCCATCGACATCGGCGGGTATGATCTCACGACCCTTGGGGAAAGAGGCACGTAACATAACTACTAGACCACCGAGGTCAAATATGAAACATGATAATTAAAAGATACACAACATACAGTTCAGAATGTTTTCATATTTCATAACAATTAAGATATTGTATATAGACTAGTTGGAAATACAGTAAACGTGCGTAGACTGATATACTGTAGTTTACGTTAGAATATATTTCAGGTTGTCCGTTGCCGTGGCGTTGTCAGTAGAGTCCCTACATTCCACTCCGGCGACTCGGGTTCGATTCCTGGCGGAGTAGGGGATTTAAAATCTCCACCTTGGGTCTGGGTGTGTGTGTGTCTTGTCCTTGTGTCTATGTGAGAACTAAAGAAAGTTAACAAACAAGTCAAACAAAATAGAAAAAAGTTAAAACAAGAAGGAAAACCAGTATTAACGGAAAAAAAGAAACATTCCCCCCCACCATCACTAACTTTAACTTTTCCATGGTCTGGCGGTAATTCTATGTATCGGTTGTGTATATTACACGAAATTATATCATGACTTCTGTTTGACATCTCATCCGAAAACACAAAGTAATAGAAAGAATGGAGTCTCTATATTCGATAATTGTACTTAAAAATGAACGGTTTTATATCGGTGTATGACGTAACTATAGACTGACATAATGTTTTACATAGTGAGAGTTTTCAATTTTATTCAACAAGTAATTGTGAATGTAGTATATACGAGGATTTACAAAATGTGTTCTGAGTTTTATTTTTTAATTTAAAAAGGAAACAAAAATGTATAAAGTTATGGTAATTCCCACAATATTGTATGGATATGAAACGTGGGCTCCAACAAAAAAACAGGAAGACAGAATACAGACGGCGGAGATGAGGATCCTCAGACAAGTTAAGGATGAATAAAAACTTGATAGAATTAGAAAATAAGATGTAAGGGATGAATTAGAAGTGCAGCCTTTATTGGATAAAGTCACGAATTATTGACAAAAGTGGATTGTTATGTCAAATTATACGTGGAATTTGCCAGGGTTCGAGCCACGATCGCGAGATTTTCCTCTTCAGTAAGACAAATATCGGTAATATTTTACGCCCAAATAGTACCAAAACACTTGTCCTGTCATCATAATTCATTGTCATATTCGCCTTGATCAGTATAAATTTGTGATTGAAAGACGTGTCTAGTCTGAGAGGTAACCCTGGATTGAGCTTATCCCTCATTTGGCGAAACCCTCCGTGTTCTTATAAAAGTACGTGTATGTTCCATGGTCTACCGACACGCCGTGTCCGGGTGGCATAGCAGACCTAAAAGTAGTGCCTAAAAAGAGATGGGTTAACGCCTTAATTGGTGAAATTAAATTTGTCATGCCAGTTTACATAATTGCTTAGAACTGAAGAAAAACAAATCATGCCTAAATATAATTTATTTCATGTATACTCTAGTATACATTTATACAAATTTAAATAACTTTAATGATTCATGTTTGAACTATTTATTAAATAAATCAAACTACTCTATTATAGGACTCAAGGACAAATTAAGGATAAGGGATAAAGAAGAAATCTGGTAATAATTTGCACAGACAGGTTCTTTTCGACAATTTGTCCGCTGAATTATATACGAAGAGTAAACTAAACAATTTTCATGTCTATTGTTATATAAACACATCCATTTTCAAGACGGCTCTTGTCGACGTATATATTTGGTGTCCATTGTAGTTTCATAAACACGAAAATAATATAATTTTAAACAACGAACGGTACAAAAATTTGGATATATACAAAAAATAATTTCACTTTGAATGGAAAAAGTATAAATTAATGAATTGAAGAAATTTAACAACTGATAACGGTATATTTATCGTCCGAGACTTTGGGAACCCTTCCTTAAAATTGGTTGGGTTAGTGAAGAAAAAAAAATCCAGGAAATCCTAAAGTACAATACTCATTAATTGTCTTAAAGCTATAGGCGCTGATTTTCGAGTAGTTTATATAATATTCTTCCTCCATAACCATTTTTTTATTCGTCCAAGATTCCTTTGATATGAACGGACAAAAAAGTACCAACATTTTTGTCTTATTTCGCATAAATCGTAAAATTCATAGACCTGTTACACCACATATAGAACTCATTATTACGTTTTTTTGAAAGATAACAATTGAAAAACTAAATAAAACAGACTACGTCATTTCAACGTCGCGGGTTCAATAATAGCATCCGGTCACGTAGTTACGGAATTAATTACGTGTCAAAATTTGCTTAGTTATAAAATAATTAACATTTTGCGTTATTGTAATTTCAGGTAATTCGAGATTACCATAAAGAGATTAAAATATTTTATTTTATAACGTAAAGAAATAAGTGGAAACGTCAAAATGTGCCTGTGTGATTAAAGATCGTCTGCACATTTTCGTTAAAATACGAGGTAATTTAGTAGCATTTGTAAGATAAATGCTATGTTAGTGTGTATAATTAGAATTGGGCCTGCACTGTACACTTTACGTTTACCTATGATTTTCTATTCTTATTTTTGTGTTTCCTTTACTTTTCCTTTTCCTTCATGAGCTTTTCGTAATATAAATTTTTCTTCTTTTCGTGTCGTAGTTGTGAATGTACTGTTACGTCAACAATGCTTTTTTTCAACCATCTTCTACCAATTAATAGACCGTCACAAAAATCGTTTACCATTTGATCAGTACTTTATAAAACTATCTTAAGAATCCTGGATCTGGCCATACGGTCCACATGTTCATGCCACAAGATTTTATACTGATGAACGTAGTCCACACTCAATACTTGTTTTCTTTTTAACATATGAGTACATATTCACACACAGACCCTAATGGAAAGCGTTTAATTCTCTTTAGACAAAAAAAAAGAAGTATGTCCAACCTCACGAATCTAACCCCGGGGCATCTGGAACGCTGAATACAATACCACGTGGCCTATCAATGTTCATGCATTAATTTCACAAATAAAGTTTTATGTTTTGTACGTTGTCCACGTTTACTCGTTTTTGCTATTTTTAATTATTTTGATTTTATATTATTTTTTAAAAGGTAAACATTTGTAATTTAGTTTTAAATAAACGATTTACCTTGGTAACTAAAACTTGTGCATGCTCATGTGATTGTGAAGATCTGTTTATTTCTTTGTCTTAATTTATGCTCTCACGTGTTTTTCTGTTTACTCTACATTACATTACAAACTATGTGAACATTATCAAGTACGTAGTATTGAAACTATCGGAATGCTACAAATAATAGAGTGCGCGTAGGAAAATAGATTTCACATACTTTTGAAACCCACTATTTAGTTATATCGAATCTTGACGGTCTAAAAGGAACAACCTGAGATATAATTTTAAAAAGAAACAGCAACATGTACTCACCCTCTGTTTAGCACAGGGGCTGCTTTACGGGGTCGATGGGATTGGTGTAATACATTCCATGTCTAGAAGAAAATCCTTCATTTTCATTATCCGTTTCTTACAGGTCGTTAACAAATAGATCGACCACTTCGTCCATTAAACCGTCTTCTTCACATAAAACCATTCTTTCGTTTCACATGTTCACACGCCACTTTCTAATAGTCTGTTATCGCTTTCGACAAAGAATTTTTAAACAAATGTTATTGTCACTGGATTTTTGCGACATCATTCTTTACTTGGGACCAAATTTATCCTATGGCATTCCAGTTGCACTGATACGGTGAAAGACGAATTACAGTATGTCCTTTTAACTCCGCGATTGTGTCAATTTCATATTTTCTAAATCATTTTTTAATATCAATAATCTAATATAGCACTATTTTTGTGGCTCGTGATTCTTATTCAATATTATTTTCCCGCATCAATTTCTGCATGTATACTTTAGAATCAATGATATGGGAATCTTTTATAGATCCACCGAATGATAGGATGCTATATCCATTACTGTAACTCTATGTTGGGGAATACTTCGTGGAAGCTTGTTTACAAACCAATATTTGAAAACAGAAGCGTCAATCTCTTCACGGTAGTCCTTCGTCGATTTATATTGGAAATACAGGATGGCGTTTGGAATAAATCCCTCAGAACAACCTGATATAAGCCTATGATCATAAATCGCTGTCTATACCTATCGGCATATTCATAGGCGATTCAACATCGCCGTCGGATTTATGTTGTAACCAAAACTTTGCTGTAGTATGTTTCACGTTCAGCAAAGTTTCTTCCATATAAATTTTTGGTCGGTCACATTTTCTTAATTTCCGAATCTTCCGTAAGAAATATCATCCCTTAGCAACAATATCTGGGGTTTCCATTAAAAACCTCCTTCCCTGAATGTTTTTATCATAACACAAATGTAATATGTTGATTATAAAATTGGTACCTGGTAAGTCAGTCGAAATCAACCAAATTATTAAACTTGATCAAAGTTATTCCATGATGGAGGCCTTTCACAAACAATGTTTCATATTCTGCATTTTAACTGTTACTGATGGTGTTGTATAGGTTGTACATCGGATTTATGTCTGCGGGTATGTTCTCATTGAGTAGGACTTTATTCTTTGCTTCATTTGAATCTCTGTCTTCAAGGATGCTGATCCTGTTGTTATTACACTCACTGTGTAGTACTGACACAGATTTATCGATTTTTTCGAACTGATGACCCGTTTCTAGTATGTGTTTGGCAAAACTTGATTTATCTTCATTATTAATAAAATGTTTGACATGTTCAGAACATCTAGCGTTCAAATTTCTTGAAGTTATTTTCGAATTTGTTTGTTATTTCTGTTTTGTTGGAAAAATTTAGAGTTACAATACTTGTCGTACAACCCATATGCTGTCCTCGAGTAAATTAGCCCCCGTCAGAGCTTTGAATATGTCGGTTAAATTAAGTACGAAACTTTTATTATATAATGAATAAATTGGTCTTTCATGGCAGCTGTTGCAAACTAATCTATTTTGCTTTTTTGTTAATGTGGCGTTAGAACCTTTTCATCAGGGGATTTAATTTTGGTTCCCGTGCTTTCAACATCTTTCTTTTGATTTAAAGTTATGTATATGCTTTCGCGAGATACTCCAGTCCTAGTTGAAGTTTCGTCATGTCGTCGGCAACTGATATTGTAGATTTCCAACTCTTAAGACATACTTTTCTTAGGTGAAAAAAGTTTGAACATTTATTACCATTTCTCTTCCGTCCGCTTTCTCTTTCTTTCCAACACCACTTGTCGAATAACAACCTAAAAAAATATTAATAAATATTCCGACAGCTTAAATATGTATATGTTTTGAAACATTTCTAAACGACGGTTTTAAACACCGAAAACTCCAAACAAAGACGACCATTCGGGCACATCAGTGAATACTGTAATAATAATGATGATGATGATGATGATGATGATGATAATAATAATAATAATAATAATATATCAATAAATGTGAAAAAGGAAAGGAAGCACAAATATTACAATTCCCATTACTGAAACAATACTAATGAACTGACACTGTGTCACTAATGATAGCTACAAGACCATTGCTGAATGCACTTGATGCGAGGGTCTGTATTACAAATGACTATTTAACTCATGCCCCAAATGGGAGTCAATGACCAATCACGTTTCAATGATTTCTGTTTTACAACCAATCAGAGTCGTGTTTCACGAAATATTTATCAGTGTTATAATTACCATATTAAAGAAAGCTCCTCCTTTTTAATATTCTGAAATAGTATGATCTAGTTGCAGTGATAAACAAAAGAAGCAGATGAAGCGTACCTATCGTTTCTCATTTGTTTTCAAACATCGCCGTTTACATTAGATATATAAATATTTTAAAATAACTACAGTTAAATAATGATTTGTGAGTAAACAGCTAAATTTTATTCGTTAAATAGTCCTAACAAATGCCACTCTTGATTTCCAAATTCTCTAGATAAATTCACTCCTCACTTCGTGAGTCGTGAATTTATCGATAATTTGGAAATCACTCGTGGCATTACTTATGATAAATCCTAACCCAAGTCCACAAACACGAAGCAGGTAGCCGTCTCAAGTTATTCCTCAGACAGTATAGAGGACAAGGAAGGTGTAAGACTCAATGGTATTTATCAATAAGCTGTTAGTATGTGCTGACGATGAATTATTATTATTATTAAGCCATAGCGTGGACATTCTCATATTTAGTAATACCAAGACATTGAGGCTGGAAATAAACATTGTTAGAAGTAAATATGTTTACACATATAAATGCATTATAAATATAATGTTAATGACAAATGAGGGAAATTTTGAATAAGTGACATAAGTCAAATATCTGGGGAAACATTACATACAGAAATAAGGCGTAGAAAATAATTAAACGCACACTCAATTCTATATTGAATGCTATTATGGATATAGGGATTCTTGTAAAAAAAAACTGAAAATATATAAAACTGTGGTATGAAATGAATACCACAATATGGTAATTAATTTAAACGAGGAGAAAAGATTAGGAGTATTTGAAAATAAAGTTCTTAGAAAAAAATTAGGAACAAACACAGACTTCTATCGTCGCGGTTCAACAATAGCATCATGGTCTCGTAGTTACGGCATGAATTATATTTCAAAATTTATTTGACTATAAAAATAATTACAATTTCGCGTTATTTTAATTCGAGTTAAAATCAGGATTACCACTTAAACATGATACAAATATTTTGTTTTACACGTAAATGAATAAGTGAAAGCGTTAAATGGGACCGAGAATTAAAAAAAAATTGCCTGTAAAATTTCTCCTAAAATACAAGGTCAGTTAGATCAATTTTAAATATATAGACCTAATACTTATTTTTTATTGAATGCCACCCACGTTGTCATTTTCAGCTTTATGGTATTCTCTCCTGGCTTGGCGTTATTGTAACACTCTTCCTAGATTGGGGCGCCTGGAAGAGGGAGTTACGCTGCCCCGATGATATGTAATAGCCAATAGGTAATGATGCGCCAGAAGAGCTGTTGATGCATTGGAATATATGACGTGGTGATGTGTTAAACTTTGAAATTTTCTTAGCCGTATAATACTTTAAGATTTCTAAAGAGTCCTGTTTTAAGTCTTGCTATAGGTGGCTGTTTTGTTTTTTTCGTTGCAGTCTCCTTGTCTAATGTTATTCTACCACCACATTATTGGCCTATCTACTGGCTGCCTTCGTTTTACAAATAATAAGTTCCTGTGCCTCTCCTTCATTTTTAAAAACGTGCCCCATGTCCTGCCCGTCAGAGTCTACAATACTTAACTATTCTTATTAAACCTGGTTTCCTATCAATATCATGAAATTCACTGTCGCGTAGGTCCTACGGTCTTCCATTAATCTGTATGTATATATCTCTTAGTTGGAAACATTTTCCAAACAACTTCATTTTAAAAATAAACACAATTGTTTCTTCTGTCTAAAAATAAGTGACCTGTTACGCACCCATTTAATATTATCTTGAAGAACCGCCGGTTTATACCTTATTAATATAATATGTTTTGAGAGAATTTGGGATGACGACAGTCTCCATTATGCATGGTCTGTAGTATGCATTTCCATTGCTATTATATGTATAAATTATTTCTGTTTGTTATTATCATTCCCAGGTATTTTAATTCGGTCATTACATCAAAATTTTGTGAGAAAAATACATAGGTTATTCAGGGATGACAACCTAGCTCACAACTCGTGCCGGTGGAATACTTAACGATTCGCTACCCAAACACCTGATGTTTACCTCTCATCTGCTGCATTTAATGTTTACTTCTGATTTGCTTCAGTTTTTCCTTTTTCTTACCCTTCCTGAACTTTTCCATTAAAATCTTTTTCTTCTAGTTTTTCTCGTGTCGTGCGGTAGTTCTGAAAGTACTATTAGCATTTACAATGTTTTCTTCCAATCATCTTTACCTAGGCCGACCCATAGTTATTTTACCATTTGGTCAGTACTTTATGAAATTTTCTTAGGAATCCTGGATCTGGGCATACGGTCCACATGTTCATGCCAGTTGATTTGATACTAATGAATGTAATCCACGCTCAATTCATCTTTTTTTTTTTTTTTAATATACTAGTACATATTCACACAAAGGTATACACACAGGTCCTAATAGAAAAGCGCTTAAATTCTCTTCAGGAAAAAAAAAAAACTGATTTCAAAGTTCAGGAATCTAATCCCATGGTATTTGGAACGCTGACTACAAGGCCACGAGGCCTATCAATGCAATTGTTTGTGTCTACAGGTTATGCTTTCCTACGTGTGCCTGCTTTTATTGGGAAAACACTGTGTCAAAATACAATATATTAAGGTACACATTTGCCACGTTTCTTCTCTTAAAGTCAGATATAATCGAAATTCGATTGGAAATTATGTATACATTATCAACTAAGCAATTTGAACGTGTCACAATTTACATACAATAGGGTGCGGGTGACCAAACAGTTTTCAGACAATTTTCAAATTCACTATCAAATTTTGTATTAGAACATGCCAACATGCACATTCTATTTCATAACATTAAGACTGGAAGTAAATATTCCATCCATAGTAATTCTTCCCGAGGGCAGTTCTTTCTCTGCTGTTTTGCAGCTTTACTAGGGAATTATAGGTGTGGCAGCTTCCCGTTGCTTTCCACACCGGTGAAGGAAGTAAACATAAATAAAACTAAATAATATGTTACACATAGAACTACACGATTGTTATTATTATTATTATTATTATTATTATTATTATTATATTATTGCTAGTCCACCGCTGTGGTGTCGAGGTACCGTGCTGCCTTGTCACGCAGTGCGCCTAGGCTCGATCCACGATCGGGGCAGTTTTTCTGGATGAGTTTTCTATCAAGGTTTTCCTCACCTGTAAGACAAATGTCAGGAAAACGTTAAGGCCCAAAGGATCCCTGAAATCATATGGCCATCATCATCACCATCACCCTTATTCTTATCCTTATCATTAACATCATCATCCTTCACCGGTGTGGAAAGCAACGGGAAGCTACCACACCTACAATTCCCTAGTTAAGCTGCAAGCATTACATGAAAATGCTATGATTGCAGTGAATGATCTGCCTTCGGGCACAATTAATATGGATGGATGGATTATTGCTAAGACTATTACTAATAGTGTTATTGCTGGGATTATTATTTTAGGGCCAAAAATTAACTCTACAACGTTGTATAATGAAAATTAAGTTTTCTGACTCTATTTCGTCTGGTTTCAACGTAGCAACAGATGCATTGCAGCCAAAACTGGTGCTATGGGTCATGGAAGGAGAACATTGCCTGGGAAGGCGAATTATAACACTCATGACACTGTATTGGGATAGGGTTTCAAGTTGATGTGATTTGTGCAGACTACATTAAGAAATAATTTTATATAAATTTAAAAAAATTATTTAGTATGCTGGACTAGGATATAGGTAAATAATAAAGACAATGGTACAGTAATTTAAATGTTTCATCTAGTTGTTCCGATATTCCAGAAAGAAATTATATAAATAACTGCCATAAAACGTAAAAAATATTCTCAAATATTGTAATAACGTAATATAATATGTGAATACAAATACCAAACATAACAATTAAAACACCCTTAATGACTTATTAATACTTACTTACTCACTGGCACTATCGAACCCGTAGGTTCATGGCCGCACGGACATAAGCTCTCCATACATCCCTATCCTGAGCTAATGCTTTCCAATCATTCCCTATATAATCTACTTCCCTCAAATCATAGTTAATGTTATTCTCCCACCTCATTCTTGGTCTACCAACTGGGCGTTTCCCTCTGGCTTTCCTACAAGAAGCTTCCATGCACGTCTTTCATTCCCCATACGCGCAAAATGTCCTGCCCATCGCAGTCTACGAGACTTAACTGTTCTTATTATATCTGGCTTCTTATAAAGACCATGTAGTTCAATGTTATTTAGTCTTCTCCATTCACCTGTCTGTTCATCTATCTTTGGCCCAAAATTTTTCCTAAGTACTTTATTCTCAAATACCTGTAATCTCCTTTCCTCTCTTAAAGTAAGAGTCCATGTTTCGCACCCATATAACATAACTGGTAGAATAATAGTTTTATATATTATCAGCTTAACGTTTTTTGAAAGGAGTTGGGACATCAAGAGTCTCTGCAATGCATAATAGCATGCATTTTCAGAATTGAGCCTATGCTTAATTTCTTTGTGCATCTCATTCCTATTTGTGATCATTGTTCCTAGGCATTTGAATTCAGCCACTTCCTAAAAATTTCCCTCATTTGTCATTAACTGTCCATTTCCATTATATAATGAATTTCTACGTGTGACCATATATTTAGTTTTATTGATATTTACTTCCAGTCCTAATTTCTTAGTATTACTCAACAGTGTGTGCGTGTTGTTCTTTAGTATCTCCTCGCTATCGGCCAACAATACTACATCATCAGCATAAACTAACAGCTTATTAATACCATTGAGTTGTAAGCCTTCCTCATTCTCTAAAGACTTAATGGCATGCTCTAGTACAAAATTAAATAGTAGAGGAGATAGTGCATCTCCTTGTTTCAACCCATTCTGGATTTCAAAAGTGTCCGAAAACTGTTTGCCTACACATTAGACACATTCGTATAAGTCTAACTAACTTTTTAGGAATTCCGAACTCCAGCAGGGTACTATATAACTTCTCCCTCTTAATTGAATCATATGCTTTTTTGAAGTCTACATACAGTTGATGTACAGTACCATTATATTCCCATTTCTTTTCTAAAATCTGTCTTATACTAAAAATCTGATCTGTTGTAGACCTGTTTCTTCTAAATGCACATTGGTGATCTCCTAGAATGTCATCAATATAGGGGGTAAGTCTGCTTACTAATATATTTGTTAGAATTTTGTACGAAGTTGAAAGTAATGAAATGCCCCTGTAGTTGTTGCAATCAGTTTTATCTCCTTTCTTATTAATTGGTACGATAATTAACTCCTTCCATTCATCTGGAAGAGCTCGTTTTTCCCAAATTATACTAAGCAACCAGCATACCTTGTCCATCAACTTTTCTCCCCCTGATTTTATCAGTTCTGCTGGGATCTCATCTGAACCTGATGCTTTATACATCTTCAATTTTTCAATCGCCAAATGACTTATTAATAATATATATTATACAGAGTGTTTCAGAATAATAGTTGAATGCAGGCTTTCACGGCCGGTAATCATGATGTTGAGTGATTCCGGGTTCTGTGGCCGTGGTCCATAGTTGGTGTTGATACCAGACGTTTCGCCCTCAACTGCGGAGGGCATCTTCAGTGGCGAGTGCTTCTAGGCGTGTTTCCTGGTCGGAAGCTCTACTTAGCTCTAAGTAGAGCTTCCGACCAGGAAACACGCCTAGAAGCACTCGCCACTGAAGATGCCCTCCGCAGTTGAGGGCGAAACGTCTGGTATCAACACCAACTATGGACCACGGCCACAGAACCCGGAATCACTCAACATCATGTTTCAGAATAAGTTTGCAGACTTTCAGGAGCTGAAGAGGGTACTTGGTAGATACAGTTTGGTAAGGAACCCATGTTCCGGTACGTATAATTTCTGTGTAAAATAAATTTGTAGATCGAAACACAATGGGCTGATATTTTGCCTTTCTACTGAATGATTTTCACTTTGATTTTCCTACAATAAGTTTGCATTCCTCTCATGCATTTTTAAAATGTCGCAAAAAATACTGCTCATCGCAGTCTAGGAAAATTAATTCCTCATATTATATCTGGTTTTCTATCAAGCATTGAAGGTTACTGTTACGTAGTTTCCTCTATTTACCTGTTTATATGTCTCTGTTTGGCCAATAAATCTTCCTATGCACATTCTCACATACCCACTTTTCGTATGACTTAATGTAAGAAAATTGTTTCGCCTCACTCTAATATGTAAATTGAATAATCGCCATTTTATGTGTTATTAATTGAATATAATGTAGAGAATTTGAGATGCCAAGTGACTGCGTCATGTACAATATAGGCTACATCATGCGTTACATGAGTTGAACCTATGCATAATTTATTTCGGTTTGTTACTGTTACAAACTATTTGAATTCCGACTCTTCATCAAAATGTCCTTAATTTGCTGTTTATATTTTGTATATATACAAAAATAACTTGAAAATGTCCATTTAATTACTAATCGATTATAAAATGTTATAATTCTGGGAAACTACATTTGAAAATAAATTTGATGCAATGTAGAAAACAAGGCAAACTTCAAGGTTGTAGGATTGAAAACAATAGTACATGAAAATTATTCAAATAATTCCAGCGCTATGAGTGTGAAAAATAAATTATCTGAAGACAGAAAAGTGTAGAGTAACTATTTGATTAGAACATTGTAACCTGGGAGGATGCAACAAAATGGATTATATCATTACGCAATACATAAATCGATAGTCTGCTTTTTATAGTCAAAAAAGGTCAATTTACATCAATTAAAAAAAATAAAGTAATATACATATAAAACTAATATAAAATTATGGAATATTCACCTGAAAGGTCCGTCTCCTCAACTTAATTAATCATTTAACTGTAGCGCTTTCGGGACTTGTCCCACAATCTGCAGGATTCAAAACTGGTGTTTCACTGAAGATCTGGTAGAGGGGGTTGCATTTATTGGGTTCGTTTTCGTTTATCAGGCTGTCGTTGTTGTGAGCTGCTTTCATGATTTACATCTCTTCGAGTACGTACTCGACCCCCTCTACCAGATCTTCAGTGAAACACCAGTTTTGAATCCTGCCGATGATGGGACAAGTCCCGAAAGCGCTACAGTTAAATGATTAATTAAGTTGAGGAGACGTACCTTTCAGGTGAATATTCCATAATTTTATATTAATTTTGAATAATACCTCAACGGAACACATCATGAATCTTATAAAAGTTGAATATACATATATTTACTTACATGCAGAACCATTGATCAATGAAACACAACTTAAAGCAAAATAAAATACAGGTTTTTTTGTCTATAATTGAAAATTCTTAAAGAAAATATATTACACGGGAATTAATTATGTGACCAGTTACCAATTTTCGTTAGTTTTCTGTCACTTGAAATCGTTTAGCCTTCAGGGAATTAATAGGTGCTTCAAACAATGTAGTGCAACACCTTCATTCTCGTTTTTTATCATATTGTTTTACTTAAAAATAAGAGGTTATCTAGATGTGTAATATAGAAATGTAAATTAAAAAATTCATTACCCTACATAAGCAGATATTATTTGGCGTAAAATTGGATGAAATTGTAGTTAAAGTATATGCGAATTCTTGGCTCACAAAACTTTGACATTTTGTACAATAGAGTATTGTGGACCAAGGTAATGCAAGTCTAAATACTATATTAGTTATGTTTTCTTAATCTCTGAGCGTTGTGCTAACATGATGCCCTTCTTGTTTTTCAGTATTAAAGTGAACCTGACGGACGAATTCAAGAATCAAGAATGCCAAGAGTGTGCTTGGTGCGTAGGTCTTAGTGGGACCCCGCGGTGGCACAAGGCTGGGCGAGAACGGTGAGTGGGGCTGGGTGCTGGTGAGTTGCCAGTTGTGTGCGTGTGCTTTTGAGAAGTGCGCGCCGTTGCTCGCCTAGTCCAAGGGCCGCCACGGAGCGGTCCGACCGAGCTCCGACGCACTTACGAGGGACAGGTAGCATTTACAGTGGTCAAACGTCAGCTTCGGCTGGTAAGTAGACCCAAATCCTTGGGGGTACACCGCGGTCACACCTGAGTTTCACAGGGGAAAAAATGAAGGGCTTGGCGGCTGTAAAACATGGTAACTTACAAATATGTAGTCTAGTACTTCCTTTTTTAAAAAAAATACCCTATTTTTGTTTAATTGAATTACATTTGAATTTGACATCAGCTAATTCTACAATCTTTTTTAAAAGGTAATAGTAATCCTATTCTTGCAAAATATGTTTTACCAGTCAATGTAGCTATTTTCAAGATAACAATGCACAATATGCTTTTGCAGTCACATGAAACAACATAACTCAAAATTAAACTAAAGCACTAAACATGTTTACTTTGAATCAATATTTATTGGTTGAATACTAAATTCAAGTGTAGAAATACAATATCATTATTCACAAATATTAGAGAATGCTGTAGTTTTATGTAATGAAAAAGAATTCCACCACCTAAAATGTTATTATAATAGTATTAATAAAAAAAATTATCATAGGTCATGTTAAAATTCAAGAACAAAATACTAATCACTGTTATATTATTAAACGAACTACGAAGTTTTATTCTGAAATTTGCAAACAAAAAGGTCTAAAAAGAAAACGATATAGTGGTTACGATGTCAACAGAAGCTGTTTAATTCTATGAAAATGAGAGATGGTAGTTAGGAAGAGCAAGAACTTCAAGCAATTACTTCTGCTCTATCAATTTTTTTATAAAAGTTATGATGTGCAGGTGTACAGTTAAGACCAGATAGAACATCCCGTATTTTGGATATATATATATATATATATATATATATATATATGAGTCGTGCGGAAGCATATTTTAGTGGAATATCCTTCGTGATAATTTCAAACAAGACAGCAGGTCGTCCCGTCTCCTTAACGACACTTCATCCCTTTCGCATTTATATATTTGTGATACATGAAGTATATGAAGATTTTCAATCGATAACGCCATCCTTACTACTGATCTAGTTCGAAACGTATCACCTGATACTGTCACGGTTCCTGTGACGTTAATATCTTCTCTGAACATGGATATGCTAAAGAAATCTGCTTATTTGATTTACATAACAATAAAATATTTCTTTTTTTTTTTACATTTCTGGAGAATGGGTAACTATTCGTCAGGGCTGTAGACATTTTGATTGTAATTTTTTACATGTTTCTCAACTACACAATAACCCCATAAGAAAGTAACATGGGGTGCACTACTTGTGGAAAATCATGATTAATAATTTGAACTTCCCATTTCCTATTAGTCTCTACCAAATTCCTACAATAGTCCACTTCTTGTTTTGTCCTCCCCAGTTGTCAGATAATACTGCAATCAATTTCTCGCCACTTATGTTTTATTTTTCAAAGTGTTTCAAGATGCAGCTAGCAAATTCTTCTGCTCCTCTACCTGCTGTGCTCTCAACCCTCGCATAAAAATTATCGTCCTCATCTTTAAATGAATGAATGCTTAAATTGTAACAGAATAGCTTATTTTGTAGAAAGATGGACCTGTTGAAAATTTTGGGGTTGATAAAGCTTGTTCCAGGTAAAATATTTTGGCATATACCCCTTCTGTCTTTATCTTCAGCAACTTGTTTAATGACATCTTGACAAGCTGTACTTTTCCTATGGTGTATTTATTAATTCATCTTCCAAACGTTAGGCTTTTTAGTATTGTTTTCATTTTTTTCCTTTTTCAATTTCAACATGGAAAGAAACACATTTTGCACAAGTATTAGTTTTGGAAAATTAAAAGAGATATTATTATCTTCAGTGAAAATGCAACAAAACTTTTCTCTTGATACATGTTTTATATTATCAGTTTTGCATCCTTCTTCATACATTGAGTAGAGAGATTCAAGAGTATATTCCAAGGACATTTATAGCTTCCCTGTGTCATTTTGCGAATAATGACTATTCTATTTCGGCAGCTTTTCAATAGAATCTCTAACTTTTTCAATATAACCGCATGAATATTTTTTTTATTATTTATGTGTTGTCCTCTATGATCTGAAGGATGAGTAACAGCACCCTATCCAACTTTTGATACAAGTTGTTCAAATTCTCCACTACAATGTTGTAATCCGTGAATGCTTAAAAAGACCAATTGACAAAATTATTTAAATTCTCCTGAAGACGTTTTAACCGTATATTTAATAGTGCAATTTCTACCTGAAGTATACTGTCACTTTTTGTCCCTAATTTTAAATGTTGCCACTGCATACAACCAAATATGTGTGGATTTTGAACTTATTATGTATTGAAATATTTTGGATCTAAGTACTGTTTTTATGGAAGAGAAACAACAGATTATACAATTACAAACTTCACTCAGTACTTAGTTACTCATTTTCTGCAGTTTTCCTCTTTTCTGAACCTATTCTTGCCCACTGTAATGTTTAAAATTTTCTATGAAATTAATATCAATGCCTCTTTTCCTTTTTATTCCCCTAAAAATATAATATTGTCCAATTTCGGGGCTATCCTGTACCAAAGTAAAAAAAAAAAATCTCTCCAAATAAAAAAGAAATGTTAGTGATTATTGTGAGTATATAAAATTACAATCATTATTAACAGCGCAACTGTTTTTAACGTACGCAATAAATACACAATAACAATACATATATGTCATGTATACTACATCAAAATAATTAAATTTAATGTTTTATATCTTGCATCAAAAACCTTACCGAAACAAAAATTATCGTTACCAAAAATTATTCAATACATTTAATTTGCATTTTTTGTTTGATGATTTTTTGAAGATTGCATTTTACAATTTTTTTTTCAAATCATGCTACATAATAACACATTCAAGTATAGTATGGTATTTACAGTACATACCATACTATACATGCCGAGGCTCTTTGTTTCGAACAATTTTTACATACCTTTGGATCATTTACAGAACAATTTTTCTCCTCATTACTAGGTAAGGTATTGTCCGGATCTCTAACCGAATCATTATTTCTGTCAGTGTCTGTTTCATCACTAGATAAAAAATACTTTTACTTAAGTCGCTTCCACCTACAGTAAACATTAGTAGCCAACTTTGCTACCTACCATATTATACACGCAAGACTATATAGATACCATTATTTACCTTGACAATACCTCTGCCATCTATTGACGGGTGTAAAACTACGTACCACAAATGCTTTTCAGATCACATATCACAGTTTAATGCTATATCTCAATTTTTATGAATTCGTCAGTTAACATTTTTACGGCGGAGCCCTTCATACATAAATTCTGGAACCACCGGAGTGTTGTCGCGGACCACGCGATTCGCTTCGGAGAATAAATGTGTATATCACTGCGCAATGTTTAGTAGGTAACTAATATTCCTATAAACACTCTTTTGACTGTAATTCCATGTTCTGTTAACGTTAGCTAATTTTAGATCATTGTTCTATATTTAGTCTATATTTTAAAATTGTAGTAAGCATTTAACTTTTACAGATTTTATTTTAATTATTACTGTTATTGTAATTATAATTGTTGTTATTGTTATTAATAATATTATTCTAATATCATGAAATACTCTATATTCATGAATGAACTTATATGCGCACAAATGTGCAAAGGATTGTTTATTTTGTCTGAGTAACACTTACTGAAAGATAAATGCCTTATTGTACACTTTTCAACGTGATATTGTTCACATTGAATGTTACATAATTCCCATAAGCATTCTTTGTTTGGCTCGTGGAATCTCTTCGTGATGAAACCTTGTGGTTCAAAGCATGGATTTCTTATAGTGTTAGGATGTGCCTCATCTTGCAGTTTTGTCGTGTCCACTCTCTCGTAAACATAACCTCTGTTGTGTAGAATTCGTTGCAGATATATTTTTTCTTCTTTTGTAGTCTTTGTAGCATCGTCTCGTATGCGCAAGAGTTCGGTAGGAATAGATGCTGTCTAATGACTTCAATGAAGAAGGTCTCTCTCATTAGGAAGTACGTTATTCTTGAAGGTGCCGTTTTTCCAACTCCCAGGACTTTCTCCATGAAGAGTACTCTTATTGTTTCTACTTGTGATAAGTATCTGTTTGTAAGCTAGTCCCATATTATATTAATACCATAAGTTGCTATGGGAGTTATGACTGTCTTGAATAGCGTCACTGCAGTTTGTGTTGATAATTACTGGAAATGATCGATTGTGTATATTGCTCTAATTGCTGAAGTAACCTTTTTTTGCACATGTATTCTGTAGGATTTTATCGTTGTTTGGAGGGTGATACTAGGTAGTTGAACTGTGATACAATTTATAGCAGCTCCCCAAGGAGCATTAACCTGTCATTTATAGTTGTTTTCCTTCCTATAAGAAGGTCATCTTAATTTTTTGATGGTTTATTTGCAGGCAGTTTTCATTTGCCCATTTTTCAAGTATGTTTAATGTGCATTGTAGTTCCTCTTCGTTAGATGATCCAAATACCATATCATCAGCCTAAATTATAATCGATTTCGCACAATCTTTGGTGATATCCACGATATCAGCTGTCATGATGTTAAAGAGCACTGGGCTGATGGGGTTTCCTTGCAGTACCCAATTAGTTTCCTTTATTTTCTTTGAGAGTGTAACCTCGTCGTACAGCTGAACGTAGTTGTGGTCCAGCACGCTTGTCACAATCGTTGTTAATGGGCTTGAGTCTTCTAAAATCAGCTTGAGTTTTAGAAGGAGTACATCTCTGTTGATGAGGTCAAACGCTTTCAGGTAATCCATGAATACTGAGAAATATTTCATTTCCGTATGTCTTAATGTGTCTTCAATCGAGTCTATGAGGTAGTTCGCCGCTTATAATGTGCTTCTGTCCTTCCTGAAGCCATATTGTCATTCCGGAATGTGTCTGTCAGCTATGTTCATGAACCTGGTTGTTACGATTTTTGATAAAATTTTGAACGCAGAGATTTCGAATGCAATGCTGCGATACGAGTCTGGATTGTTAATGTCTCCTTTCCCTTAATGCATGATATTTATTACTGAAGTTCTCCAAGCTTCTGGAATTTTTCCTATGTTTTTATATTTACTGTATAAGTTGTGACATAAGTCTTCTATTAGATACAGGGAGTCTTTTAAGGTGTTCAGCATGGGCCGTCGGGACATGCTGCCTTCTTATTCTAAGCCGATGTTATGGCGTGTTTTATCTCTTCTTTAGTGATGTGTTCTGGGTTTTCAACTATTGTTCTGCTGCATGTTTATTGTGGTATAGTTATTTTTTGGTAGTTTAGAAGGTATTGAAAGAGATTTTCCCACGTTTCCATTGGTACTTCATTCGCGGTCATTGGTCTTCAGTTTTGAGAACTATGTAAGTCTTTTCTTGCTTCTTCGGTTATTCGCTTTTCCTCTTCTTTAAATTAGTTGGCCTTTGTTGCTTTTACTAGCTTCTTGTATTATTTTTTATGCTTCGCGTACCTAGTTATGTCTTCACTTTTGTTTGTGGTTCTTGCTCTGTGCAGTGCTGTGATCGTTTCTTTCCGGATGTCGTAGTGTAGGATTCTCTGTTGGACTATGGTTGTGCTTTCCGTTTCTTGTTTTCGCTACTGCATGCTGTATGTTTATAATATGTTATTATATTTCAGATTTTAAAGTGTGAATGCCGTAAAAACAACTGCAGGTTGCATGGATTAACAGGGTAATATTTATCTTCAGTTTATGTAATTACTGTTTAACTTATAATGTATTCGAGTATCAGGTGAAAGTTAACACCATTTGGTATTTCCTAGAATTTGAAATTTAGTAGATGCATTATTTGTATTCAAGAATTGTCGATTCTCGTGGAGGCAATCATCCTGCACATTTTTTACCTCAGCCACAAGGCTCTTTTGGACGAACCGTCGTGAAACATTGGTTAATACAGTGAAAGGGTTGTACCTTAACTACAACCTCGTCCAATTTTACGCCAATATCTACTTATGTGGGTGATGATTTATTCACATTTTTAAATAGCATTTCTACAAAAACTCTCATTGTGAAAAAATTATGCGAAACAGTATATACTTATGTGGGGCGAAGTTTTTTTTTACTTTACTTACGTCTCTACATTGCATTTCCCGAAAACCTCCAATTTTGAAGGATAACAATTACAGCAGACACGCCATGTGATAAGCTAATTACCAACGTGAAGGCGAATGTGGCTAACTACACTTTTATGAAGAATCTATGAATTTCATTGAGTGTAAATTGATGTGTAGCGACAAAAAACATAAAATGAGAGCTATACTCCGAAATTAGTTCCTGTTTAATATTCATTTGTTCCTTCAAGAAATTTTCATTGAATGTAAAAAAATAAATTGTGTATGATTTAAAAATATGTTTTGTTTCTCTGAGCAGTGGTTAAATACATTCATAATCTGCACTGTAAGAGTTAATAATTGTTTAAATATTTAGTTTATATTCAGTTGAAATAATATATGTAAACGTAATCTTTCGAAGTGAATTTGATACGAAGGTTCTCTATGTTTCGAATTTCTAATTCATAGTACCATTCTTTGAATTTTTTAAAAGATTAATTTTAATTGTTTCTTTTACAGAAGGTAATTATTTTGCTAGAAATATACATACAAAGTAAATGTATAAAAAAACACAATGGATTTGGCTAAAATTAATGTGTGTGGAAACAAGACAGGAAATGAAGAACTCCTCATATTTGTGGTCAAACAGCAATCCATGCTGTTTGCTTGGCCTATATATGGATCCGAGGGACTTGGCCATCCTGATTCTCGAGGGGGATAAATATCGGAATCATTGTGTTACTGGAGCACTTCTAATTTTATCAGTGTTATTAACTTAAATATTCTTATCGATGAATTCACAAATCAGCGAAACATCTTAGACTATTTTTTATAATGTTTAATTATATTTCAGGTTGAACTCATGGGGAACAACTTGAAACCGATTTTCATTACATAAAAATCACAAAGAATAACTTTGTATGTGCTGTTTTTCAAGGAATATGTATCGCAGTTCCCACATTATATCATATAGAAAGATTGCTTTTAGGAACTTCTATTTACATAAATAATGAACAACTGGCACGACCGAGCTAATGGGTTCATGGCTGTGCTGGGAAAAGCTAAATATACATCCTAATCCTAAGATAATAGTTCCCAATCATATCTTCTACAATTTAATGTAGTGACGGTGCACCCTAGCATTACAAATGAGGGGGGGGTCGTAGGCCAACTATGTATAAATTTATATGTTGTATCTATGTCCTTTGATATATGAACTAGAAACCAAAGCTAATTGTTCATTACTATATATACTATTGAGTTATATTAGAATATGTTAATTAAAGTTAATTAAAATATTTTATCTGATTTTAAGTTGGGATAATCAACTGTTAGCTGCTCTCAGTGAAGCAAACACGTCTTCGGTAAAAATAGCAGGAAGACATTGTTGGGTGAAAAATATGTATCGTAATGCGACAGTAAATTCTGTTGGTTCATGGTATTAATAGTTGTTTTTATAAGAGAACACAATTATGAACGCTACTGAATATAAATTTTAAAAAGTGAATTTTATGACTTGTTGATTTTGTTCCAATTTATAAATTAATGTTTTATTCTCAAGTTTTAAAAAACGTTTAAGGAGTCCTAAGAGTTCGCAGTGGTATTAGAAGTAAATAAACTTTCATTCTAACAATTTTAATTTGTTATTTATTTTCTGAGCCTCTTAGCCGGCCCCCCAGTTGTATTACATGTAACAAAAATTACCTTTGGAAATGCTATGGTTAATATTATTCTCCCATCTGATTCATGGACTGCATACTGATGTTTTCTCATTTATCGTGCCCTCTTTCGTTCCCCATTCGTTCAACTCGTCATGCACATAATAATAATAATAATAATAATAATAATAATAATTTATTTAAGCTGGCAGAGTTAAGGCCATAAGGCCTTCTTCTCGCCTCAACCAGTGAATAGTAAAATTATACAAAAATTACGTACATATTACAATTTTAAGATATTATTAAAATAAGACTAAACAAAATACAATGATGATGTGATCTAATACTAGCTAATACTAACAAAAACATAGAATATACTAAAATTAAAATGATATAAAATAAAGTAAGTAGCTTCCTACATGATTATTAGTGGAATGCTCTATATAGTTGTTATGCAGTTAATGTTTTCATTGTGTCGAACTTAAGATATCAGTTAATTTGGATTTAAATAATGATAGCGATTGACAGTCCCTGTCATGACTGGGAAGTGAGTTCCATGCTGTAGTCATAGATACTGTCTAAGATTCAGAGTATAGACAGCTCCTGGGTTGTGGTATCAAAAGTAAAGAAGAGTCTTGAGATCTTGTTCCTAAATTGTGATGAGCCGATAAATTTTGAAAACGTGTTGTTAAATAAGTTGGTAAATATGTGTGCAGAATTTGGAATAGTAAGGTATGTGAATTTAAAGTTCTTCTGTCATTTAGGCGTAGCCATGATAAGGCCTGAACTGAAGGAGACACGTGGTCACAACGACGGAGATTGAATATAAATCGAATGCACGCATTATGAGCACGCTGTAGTTTGTCAGATAGATCAGTTGTGAGATTAGTTAGTAATATGTCGCAGTAGTCGAATTGTGGCATTATAAGAGTCTGTACAAGTATTTGTTTTAATTTTGTAGGAAGGAAGTTTTTAAAACTATTTAGGGAGTGAAGAATTGAGAACAGTTTCTTGCAGGTATTATTCACCTGGAGTTTCCAGTCTAGGTGTTGGTACATATAGATACCCAGATTTTTTACTACTGAGCTGTAGGGGATGTTTTTGTCATTTAGGAAAATTGTAGGGATATTTTCGTAATTTATAATGCTTTGGATTAGCTGATGTCCTATAATTATGCACTGTGTCTTGTCAACATTTAGATTAAGTCGATGTTTCTTCGACCATTGGGAAATTGACTCTAGGTCACTATTTAATTTGTCTAGTGTGTCATGTACATCGTCAGGATGGGAGTGAATGTAAATTTGCAAATGGTCAGCGTATAGGTGATGTCGACAATAGGAAAGTCTAGTGGATATATCGTTAATAAAAATAGAGAACTAAAGTGGTCCTAACACTAAACCTTGTTGGACGCCACCCTTCAGTGATAGCCAGGATGAGGAAAGTTCTGCATTGGATACACATTGCTGGCGACCATGAAGATAGGATACAAGCCAGTTAACAGCATTGTCCGAAAGATTCAGAGTGCGTATTTTTAGCTATTAATATGTCAGTGTCAACAGTGTCGAAAGCTTTACTGAAGTCCAAGAGTGTAAATATTGTCATGTGGCCACTGTCCATTGCTTCACCCGCATCTTCGGTAACTTTAGGAAGTGCGGTTGCCGTACTATGGCCTGTCCTAAAACCTGATTGGTGTGGGTCGAGTATGTTATCAGTGTTACGGTAATCAATAAATTGTCCATGAACAATGCGCTCCAAGGCCTTAGACAGGACTGGGAGGATTCTGATTGGACTAAAGTCGTTTGGTGTTACAGGTAATTTAATTTTAGGGATTGGTCTGACTAAAGCTTTTTTCCAGAGTTCGGGGTTAGTTGAGGTCATGATTGAGGCATTAAATACAAAAATTATATGGGTTACAGTTGGGAGTATGACATGGAGTATTTTCTTTAAAAAGTCGATACTTATATTTTCTATACCTTGTGTCTTAGTTCTAATGCGGTCCAGGGATAGTTTAACGTCGATTGGCATTATATAGGAAAAGAAGAATTTTTGTCGGGAAGGAGTAGTTGTGGATAGGAAGATCATCTATCGTTTGTTGTTTGGTCGTTAGTGTTCATGTTAAGTGTGGAATACGATGTGGATGACATGTTGGTTTAGATCGTCAAATGATATGTTAAGAATCTCTCCTTTGGTTGTCGGCTGCCGTAGACCCATTGATCTAATACGTTTTCCACATATCACTTGCATTGTTGTTTGGATCAATGAGGCCTATGAGAATACCGCAACTTAGCGTTCCTAATGTTTTGATATTAGGTTTGTTTCTTAATGTCTTATATTGTCTTAAGTTAGCGTCACTTTTGTCCCGTCTATATTTTCGAAAAGCAGCATCCCTCTCAGCCATCAGTAGTCGAATTTCGTGGGATGTCCAGGGAGCTGGGGATTTAGTAATTCATCTATTCTTCAAGGGGGCATGTTTGTCGTAAAGTTCTAATAAGCAATTTTTCGTCAATTGTGCGTAGGGTCCAAATATCATGCCACGGCATCTCGATAGCGTCTGCAATTAGAGCTTGCTGGTTAATATGTTTTAAATTTCGGTACGTCAATAATTTAGGACGAGTTCTAGGACACTGGAGAGAATATTCGATATATATATGACGTCATGAGCTGATATGCCGGGGGCAGATATTTGTCCGTAGTTTATAATTTTCTGTGAATTTGTCGTGGCTATGATGTCTATTAATGTATCAATCGTCGATGTGTGATGAGTTGGTTGTAAAGGCAAGACATGCATATTGCATGCGTGAAATAATGCTAGTAGTTCTGATGATGATGATGAGGAAGAAAGTAGGTTAGAGTTAAAGTCGTCCATTACTATAACATGCTGATAATACGGCAGTAAACTTAATAAAGGTGTTTCTATGCCACTAAGATACTCTTTCGGAGGTTTGTACACCACACACAGGAGACATCTCTGTAAACTAGCTGAAATTTCAATGAAGAGGAATTCTGGTCGTGCATTGTAATCAGGGGAGGAGTGAAGAATGACTTTGGGCTCTAAGTTCGATTTGATATAAATCGCAACTCCCCCACCACTTTTTCCTAGTCTATCATTGCGACAGAGGGTGTACCCGTCAATATCAACAAGTGAGGAGTGAAGGGAAGGTTTAAGCCAGGACTCAGATATTAAGATCGCATGCAGAGAGATCTCGGAAAATAAATGTTGAATTTCATGAATGTGAGACAGAATGCTTTGAGCATTAATATGGGCAATTTTAAGAGTAGTAGAACGAGGAGAAAAACGTTCTTTAGCAGATAGGCAGTGGTGGGGTGAGAAGAATGTGAGGGTTCATTGGCATTGTCATTTGAAGAAAGGGTATGAACTTGTCTGGGGGATGGTCGTGTTGAAAGTAGGTCAGGGACTGCAAATATTTGACTAAAACTTGGAAGATCAATTGTTCCAACTTTTACATATAATGAAAATTTTAACTGAATTAACACACTATTAGGAGCAGGGAAAAATAAATATTAGTAATAATCAAAATCAATTGGACTATTCTAAGCAAATAAAGTAAATGTTAACCTAATTTGCCTAGAGAAATTGCTATAGGTTAATTATTAATTTAAGAAGTATTGAAAAAAAAAAGTTGATATATATTAAAAATAAGAGATAGAATAATTAAATGGTTTTTAAATTATATGATATAAAAAACATACCCTATAATACGCTGAAGGCTTAAATTAACACAGGTCACTAGCACTGGTGATACGCTTTCTTGATTCACCAACTTTATCGAATATAACACCGTCCAATGTCCAGACATTGCGTACACCAAACTTATCAATAGTGTCTTTCAATAGTTGGTGGCGCATTCTTGTTAAGTCTTCTCGGATTGTTATACCCGACCCCTTGAGTTGTTTCTTATTTACGAACATCTCTCTTCTTTTGCGGTAACTGGTAAATTTTATTATAATAGGGCGCGGCCTATCTTCCCTTCGTACACCAACACGATGGCTCCTGTCAATGGCAGTAATACAGAGATCCACACCGATTTTCTGGGCTTTTTCAATTGACTTAATGTCAGTGTCCTCCCCGGCCACTTCTTCAACCCCGAAAACACGTAAACATTGCCGTCTCTGATACTGCTCTATGTCATCCACTTTTGTCTGTAAATTTCTTATCACACTATCTTTAACTTCGATTGTTTTTTTAAGATTTTCAATCACTATAGTGTTGTTTTCTATAGTTTTTTGAAGTTCCGCCACAACGTCGTTCTTAATCATTGTTGCCAACACCTGCAGCAACTCCTTTCTTTGGAGCGTGTCGGACAAGACGCGTTTTACAGTGTCTTCAATTGAGCAAGTAGATTTATTACTTCTTCCACCCATTATCATATACTACTGAAAACACGAAATAAATTTCACTAAACTATTAATTAACACTTAAAATAAACTTATAGATATGTCTCACTGACCCAATTGTTGTTTACACCTGCGAAAAATCGAAAAAGCCAGGAACGCTGTTGAAGGCTGTTAACAGCTGTCCGCACATCCATGTCTAATAGCCTTAACTGTTCTTATTACATCTGGTTTCCCATAAATATCATGTAGCATACTAGTAAGTTGTCTTCTCCATTTGCCTGCCTCTTCGTATCTCTTTGGGTTATCTGTGTTTGTAAAGGGATGCACAATTATTAGTGGACTATGAAACAAAGTTCATGGATTTATATCCTGGTTCAGGGAAAAAAATATCGATTTCAAAAAATGAAAGCAAACATATTTATAATGAAACATGTATACTCAATCCTGCATAAATTAACAATTAACAAAGTAAGTAAGTGTATTTCTTAATTTTTTTTACCAAAAGAGATGAACAAACAGGTGAATGGAGAAGACTACATAACAATAAACTACATGGTGTTTATAGGAAGCCAGATATAATAAGAACAGTTAAGTCTCGTAGACTGCGATGGGTAGGACATGTTGCACGTATGGGGAATGAAATACGCGCATGGAAACTTCTTGTAGGAAAGCCAGAGGGAAGACGCCCAGTTGGTAGACCAAGAATGAGGTGGGAGAATAACATTAACTATGTTTTGAGAGAAGTAGATTATACAGGGAATGATTGGAAAGCATTAGCTCAGGATAGGGATGTATGGACAGCTTATGTCCGCCGGCCATGAAACCAACGGTTTCGATAGTGTCAGTGAGTAAGTAAGTATTTCTTAATTTTATAGATGGAATTATAATTAAAATTCTATTTGTTATATTAAATTCTTATCACGAGCCATGCACGATTGATTTCAGGTATATTTCCATGACGTAGAGTTATGGGACTTGCGTTAGTTTGAGTCCCCACGGAAGAAGAATTTTTCGTATAGAATTTCAGCCAGTATCAGACGGATCCAGCATCATGAGAAATTTAGACAGCTACAAGGATGACTATTAGTCCATGTTGAGAAAATAGTACACCTCTTTGATTAACACAAGGATATGAGGCTAGCAGCTGGCTGGTACACATGGGCTTTCCAATTCTGTTGCGCTATGGAGTTTATATTAAATTCTAACTATTACCCATGAATATCATCAATTTTAGTCTCACACTTTCCTTTCTTTATTGTTTGTGATAATACACATTTGTTTCCATCTTTAATCCGAGGCTGATCCATGGGATAGCAAGCAAAATGTAAGATACACCTCGAAGCGAGTTGCTAGCCCATTTTAATGGCGGCATTATTATTTGGGGTTTCCTCTCTAGGCCGATTGCCGTCACCTAGCTCAAGAGCTATGGTTGTGTTGTAGGACAAAACAACAACATCCGTGAGTTGAGGATTTTTCTTCGATTCCCTTCTCCTCTTATAGGCCAGCTGCTTACGATCCCTGGCTCTATCGTCTGAATCATTTGATACTGGACTCCAGTGAACTCTGCACCGTAACCAACACCAAAGACGAAACCAACAACACCAAAGTAACAAACTAACACACCTATGAGTAACACTCCACCCAAACTAACCGCATCCAATATCCCAACAATTGCTACACCCTCTGAACCTTCAAACATCAATACCAACCCGAAATTAATCCAGCAACATTTTGCAATCCTCGCCAAAATTCTCCAGGACCTCCAGTTACTACAGGCGACGGTCACACCTTGACAAACATGACCTACACACAATTATCTTGAACATCAAGACAAACACCTAAAGACAAACGTTTAAGACTCAAAAGTTTAAGCATAAGTTCTCATTAAAACACACACATATTTACACAAATAAATAATAGTTTTAAAAAACTAAAAGAACACGCTTTACTAGAATACTAAAAACTGAAAAATAATTTTAATTTCCAGTAAGCTTGGGATAAAATAAAGTGGCCAACAAATAAATAATCTCCAACACATATAGAATAAAATTAGAGTTATTAACAAAAAGAAAATAATTTAACCATCAAACGCGTGGGGTGCTCTATATCGATTAATATATTTGATAATAAACAGATATTGGCAAAAGTAAGCTCTCTAAGAAATAAATGTAAAAATCATAAAAATCATCCCACGCTTTTGATGGTAAAATTATTTTCTTTTTGTTGATAACTCTAATTTTATTCTATATGTATTGGAGATGATTTTTTGTTGACCACTTTATTTTATCCCAAGCGTACTGGAAATTAAAATTATTTTTCATTTTTTACTTTTCTAATAAAGCGTGTTCTTTTAGTTTTTTAAAACTATTATTTATTTTTTATTTTTTAGTTTTAATATTTTACAGAATATGATAAAAATGTAAATATTTTTAAATTCGATACTATTGTAGTATGAGCTAAAAGTAATACTCTTCTATAAAAAAACCTCCCAGCCGGATTTGAACCAGCGACGTATGGATTACAGAAATTATATACCACTAAGAGTTCACTGCTCTACCAACTGAGCTCTTACAACGATTGACTAAAAACTCGACAAGTCCTTAACCTATTATACCAGTTTTCATTTGTTTGATTTTCGGATGATTCTGGCCAGGATTTTTGAAACAAAATATGAAATTATTGTATTGTCACGGGTCCTCTACACGTATACAATGTTTCAAGTCGATCCAATGTTTCTAAGTGGGTGAAAATCGTGTTGAAAGATTCCGTTACATTGATAAAAAACACGTTTTTTGATTTTCTGATGATTATGGCCAGGATTTTAGAAAATTCTTTGAGTTTCTGTTTCGTTTAAATACCAGCCTCATTTCACAGTTCCGCATACTTTATTAGCTATGATTCATTAATATTTAGGAGGTTTGAATGGGACACCCTGTACATTTAAAACCTAACTAACTCACTGGAATTTTCGAAGCTGTAGATTCATGGTTGCGAGGATATAAGCTCTCCATACGTCCATATCCTGACCTATTTTTTTGCAATGATCCCCTGTATACTTTACTTTCCTGAAATTCTTTTAATTTAATCTCCCATGTCATTCTTGGTCTACTTACTGGGCGCTTTCCACCCAGTTTTCCTACAAGGAGTTTCCATGCCCCCATTCATTCCCCATTAATGCCACATGTCCCGCCTACTGCAGTCTATGAGAACATGTAATCCTGCTTTATGTAATTGAAATTAAGAACGAAACAATGAAAATAATCGATTTTAAAATAATGAATGGAGAAGGATTGAGAAAGATGAATCAAAACTGAAAATTTATGCTGGAAATATTAATCTCTGGAATTGCTGCAAAAGTCCATGATGAATTCGTGCCGTTGCTGGCTGAATGGGTTCCATGTGTAAGGCCATTGTGATTTATAACAGCCCATTTCTAAGTATCTGCGCTGCATCTCTCACTTTAAATCATTCCATTGTCTCTCTACGTCTTGAAATTTGTAACAATTAGTAGAAATAAAAAAATCTAAATCTAGAAGAATGAGAAAGCTTTAACTGCTAGAACATTTATAAAACCTATGATTAGAATTAAAGAAACATTTCCAGTGGTTCTCCAAAATATGAAATAATTATTATCTTTGATTTTTGTAGCAAATATAGCAAAAAGCGGACTTATAATATATTGATAATAATAGTAATAGTAACAGTAATAATAATAATAATAATAATAATAATAATAATAATAATTGAAAGAAATTGCATACAGAAACTTATATATATATATGTATATATATATGTGTATATATATATATATATATTCAAGTGTGTGTGTGTGTGTGTGCGTGTGTGTGTGTGTAATTGTCATTACTTGAATTGTTTTTGCTTTCTTTCCTGATAGTAATGTGTTGATTCATCATAAGTTCATTTGAATTGTAGCCTATAGATATTTAGGCCTAATTGCAATATTGTATACGTTATGATTTCGTGAAAATATTTTCTGTATTTAACATTTTTCGCTGGTTGAGTAGAAGCGATAGATTTGTGCCCTTAACTCTATCTGTTAAATAAATCATTCTTATTATTAATATTAAAGAAAAGTGTTAGAGACAATTGAAGGAAGATGATTAAGGTTGTAGAGATTTCTCAAGAGGATGCCCCCTCTGATAGAATTCATAAGAAGATCTTGGAACTGAGAATAGATAAAAAAAAAGAGAAAGGGACAGACTTAAAGAGGGTTGAATGTGTGGCGTTAAAACAAGTATCGGTTAAATGCGAATGACAGATTAAGATGTTCAAGACTGGTACAAATGGAGAAGCGGATTTCTTGAGTGTGACGGGAAACCATTGTATTCATGGATAAATTCTCAATAAATAATAAGAACAAATGACTCCATGTCTACACAGATGGTTCCCAATTAGTTAAGAATGGAAATACCGGAGCAGGAATCTACTGCCAACTCTTTTCGACATACCTCTCTCTTGGAAGATATCAGACATAATTTGACGTCGAGGTTACAGCTATATCCACAGACCTGAGTCAACTAACATGCAGATCTCAATCGTTTCTGAATGTTGCCATCTTAAGCGATTCTAAGGCAGCCATATCTGCAATAGCAAATTACCTAGCATATTCTGCTAACAAAGAAATATTACAGAGTACACAGATCATCAGAAATCTCAATATAGCAGGTAAAAATGTTTCTCTGCAGTGGATACCATCCCATTGTGGCATTACAGGGAACGAAATGGTAGATTTGCTGGCCAAGAAAGGAACCCAGATCCTTCAGACATCACCGAACATTATATCGCACTCTAGAGCAGCTATGAACATCTGCTTCACAGTGAGAGAAGCCTTCAGAACCTTCTTAGAGCTCCAAATGACTGACAAACCTTGGAAAGTATCCATCCAAACTACGCTGCCAGATTGGCCCAGAAGAGTAGCCGCCGTTGCATCATTCCGTACTACAACAGGACACGACTGCCTAGGTAAACACCTTCATCGACTCGGTCTTCTACCAACTCTACAGTGTATCCACTGCAACACTATGGAAGATGTGGATGCTGATCACATCCGAACTTGCCCAACCCTAACAACGAACAATTTTGTGGACAGACACTTGGAAGCCAGGGAAAAGATTATGAACATTTTATAATCTTTTTTGTTATTGTTTGTTATTGTTATTGTTTGTTTTCCTCAGTCATTATTGGCTAATAAAAATTTTTCAAAAGCCACTGCATTTAAATAAATTAATAATAACAATAACAATAATTAATTAAATAAAAATAAAACGTAGTTTTATTTGAATTTCATATTTATTATATAATTCAGTGACAGCTGTTTCGGTACACTGTACCTTCTTAACAATAATAATGATAATGCTGGGTTTGGTACTGCGACTGGGATGTTGAAATTTCAAGGGGATGTAGTTTGAGGTTTTCTATGCAGACGTAATGTTCCTTTATATTAGTGCGTTCTTACAGGGATGTCGATCATGATTAAAAATTCAAATTCATAACATTCGAGATTGCCAACCTATAAATAACTAAATACTTATACTGTAATATTACAAATTACCTACCTAGAGCGGGAAGTAAAACCACTGCCCTTTATCTATACTATATACAATGTATATACAAAGAGATAATCAAAAGGTAGTGTTAATATATCTGTATATTATAAGAAACAAATCACTGTATTTTAAACTAACTGAATTGTTTGAAACAATACAAAACAATAAATTCGTACAGGCCGCCATTTTATACCTGATAGGTGTCTTGACCTGCTGTAGTCTTAACTAAATTATTTTCGGCATTTAGTGTATATACATTGACCGGACTGCTAACATCAGTCAGTTGTTTATAATGAACGCAATTATTTACAACAAAGGTGTTATTATTTTACTATTATTTATTACTTTGTAAAACATCATCGTTAAAAAATAAATGTACAATACACGATTGTGCAGTGGTTTACAGAATCTCAGAAATCTCTGTTTTAAATCATTTCCTCGTTTCTGTAAAACCCACTTCCCAATCTCGTATTATAATATAATATTATGTGCAGCACTAGTACAGAAATCGTGAACAATGCAACAAAAAGGCGCATTAATATTACTGTCGTCAACGTGTGAAGAGAGTAGTGCGATTTTTTGGACTAAAGGGCATAAGCAGAATGTAATTATGTGTGGACCATATCAATATCATTCTTCGAGGACGGCCGAGATTACCTTTGTGAATTGCTACATTCTCGCCGGCCGGTTACAGCTGCAACCGCGCGGAATTTCAGAGCATTAGAGACGTAAAATTTTTAACGCCCTGCAGATCCAACTGCGAATCTTATCTCAGCAGTTTCACATGATGCTGTGTACGATATGGTTCATGTCACGTTGGAATTTCTTGAAGTTAGGACCCGCTGGGAGCCTAAGAACCTGAAACGACCACAAGGGCCAAAAGAAACACGCTGCTTCCCCAGTTAAAAAAATATATATAATGTGGCTCAAAGACAGGGCTTTGACAGTATTCTGGGAATGTAATGTGTTATACCGCTGGACTTGGCACAACAGGGGATACTGTGAACGTTGCAGTCTAAATTCAAAATTTGCTATAGTTGCGACGTGCCCTTCATAACGAACTCCGTAATATGAATGCTGACGTTTTCAAATTTCTTCATGTTTATTTTCGCCCCCAATGTTGATGCATCTGTCCGTAAGAGAATGAAATTTGGTTGGGAGATGTTCCAGCACCCGCCATACATTTCATACTTTGAACTATCGAATTTTCATCTGTTTGGTTCTATAAATAAATTTCTGACCGGTCATACTTTGAGACAAATGCAAAAATGCGATCAGCAAGTGACTATACTTTAATGGAATGTACTTCTATGAACATGGTATACTGAAATTGCACCATTACGGTAGTAATATGTTGAGAAAGTTTGCGACTATGTAGAAAAGTAGATAGATTACACGAGTTAATTTGTGTGTGGTTTTTCAGTTATTAAACTAAACAAAATTTTGTGCTAGTTCCCGATCATCCTCGTATTATTATTAGATTTTGGAAAAAGAAATAACATGAAATATCTAATTTAAAAAAACATAAATCAGATGAAGACATAAAGGACAGAACGATGGAGAACTTTAATTAACGGAAATTTGTGAAGTATTTGTTGCAAACTGATAATCTATAAGTCCGTAGTTATTTATATTTATTTTTAATCCATGTTAATTACTAAGACTGGTTGGAGAAAACCCTCAATTATGAGGAAAATACTCAAAATGAATTAATGAAAAACAGTAATTAATAATTTTTAAGACCTGTTGTGGTCTATTGGTAATGTCAATGTGTCTAACTCAGCGGGGCATGATTTGATTCCCGGAACACGTTTGATAGGTGTGTTTCCTTCGGGGATTTTCCCCTCATACGTGAGATAAATGTTGTACCGATATTAGGTCTAGGCATTGTTTCCCAGTATCTAATAATAAATTCAAACGTAATATAGGCCATTAAATCTTTAGAGAATGAGGAAGGCTTACAACTGAATGGTATTAATAAGCTGTTAGTTTATGCTGATGATGTAGTACTACTGGCCGATAGCGAGGAGATACTAAAGGCCAACACGCACACACTATTGAGTAACACTAAGAAATTAGGACTGGAAGTAAATATCAGTAAAACTAAATATATGGTCACACGTAGAAATACATTATATAATGGAAATGGACAGCTAATGACAAATGAGGGAAATTTTGAGGAATTGGCTGAATTCAAATACCTAGGAACAATAATCACAAATAGGAATGAGATGCACAAAGAAATTAAACATAGGCTCAATTCTGGAAATGCATGCTATTATGCATTGCAGAGACTTTTGATGTCCCAACTCCTTTCAAAAAACGTTAAGCTGAAAATATATAAAACTATTATTCTACCAGTTATATTATATGGGTGCGAAACATGGACTCTTACTTTAAGGGAGGAAAGGAGATTACGAGTATTTGAGAATAAAGTTCTTAGGAAAATTTTTGGACCAAAGAGAGATGAACAGACAGGTGAATGGAGAAGACTACATAACAATGAACTACACGGTCTTTATAGGAAGCCAGATATAAGAAGAACAGTTAAGTCCCGTAGACTGCGATGGGCAGGACATGTTGCGCGTATGGGGAATGAAAGACGTGCATGGAAACTTCTTGTAGGAAAGCCAGAAGGAAAACGCCCAGTTGGTAGACCAAGAATGAGGTGGGAGAACAACATTAACTATGATTTGAGGGAAGTAGATTATACAGGGAATGATTGGAAAGCATTAGCTCAGGATAGGGATATATGGAGAGCTTATGTCCGTGCGGCCATGAACCTACGGGTTCGATAGTGCCAGTGAGTAAGTAAGTAAGTAGATAAAAAGAGTAATAATAATCCGAATTATACCGAGTTTAGATTCAAAATAATTAGGGAACCATTTTTAGTATAATGAAAATAGAAATAAATTAATAAATAGAACAATATACGATTTATATATATATATATATATATATATATATAGCTTAATAATTACTACATCATAAAGTTATTACTCAGGAAAAGTCAGGTATAACTCATGGGTTTTCCAGCGGCAACGTGCCGAGTACAATGGGTAAAGGAATCCGAACTGTCTCTTTGTAACAAAAGACACGGCTAAGGTACCTGTCAAACTCGACATGAATCCCCAAGCTAACAGATGACATTTTAAACAATAATATATTGACATGACAGGTGACGTCTTTATCGGAGACGTAGCATTAGCAAGACGTTATAGGAAAATTAAATATAATAATTCTGCCAACATAAGAAAAATATATGGAAGGTTTGAACATCCCTTAGTAGTGGAGAATGGGCGTAAACCATCACCTTTTGGAAATGCGATATAGAGGAGAGGGGAGCCAACCCCAAACTTGTAAAATTTGTTAATTTGTAAGGAGGTCCAAAGCATACATGTGGGCGGGATCACCAAATACCTAATACCCAAATAAATTATTCGCGAAGAGAATCGCACATGAGTTAGTTATTAGCCTTACTTCAAACAGGGCATATTGCTAGATCATCTCCTACATAGTGCTTTGGAGCTCTAGAAAACAGTCGGAGGGCCGACTAGTGTATACATATAGGTAAATAAAGTAGTCAACTGTGTTAACTCCACGGCAGCCTCCAGTGATTTCCTATTAACGTATCACGTTAATCTTCCTTGCGTCACCTTTTGATAAGAATCCAGCTCTTACCGAACCCTGACCTGAGCTAGTCCCGAGCAACAATTTAGTCCTCGTATCTTTTCCTGGACACCAAATAAACCATTCCGGTCTAATCCTGTCCCAATGTGAAAACCCAATAGTTTTGAAATTCATGATGAACCACCCTTGTGTTTTGTATGCAAAAGTTTAAATTTTTTAATGATGTCAGTTGCTCTCAACTAATTGATTGGTCAAAGGGAGAGAAGGAATAGAAATAATCGGCGATATTTATATTAAAATTTATATTTTTCCTTTTGCATAATTCACAAAACAGTAAGTTAAAGAAGAAAAAAAGTTTACCCTTATTGTACAAATAATTTCGTAATATAATGTTTTATAAAACCGAATTTATTTCCGTGTCTTCTCAAAGTGGCATAGCTCCCTCCCTCAATTAGGTCTGAAATCTCAGTTTAAATACTTCGTAGTCATAATCACACCCGACATAATGTTTAAATTCAAATTCTATCTAGTCGAGTACACTAAAATATCGGATACGCATTTTAAGATCTTAACATTTTAATTTTCGAATAATTTGAAAGTTCAAATAGTCACCTAACACAAACTGGCCATAACAACCATCCATGTCATATTTGCCTTATTTAGCAAGAATATATGAGCGAATGATCCATCTTGCCTTAAACGTTTATGTTGCTCGAAGATGGCCCTAGCATTTTTTTGTAACAGTTTGTGTGTGATCCACAGATTTCAAAATATTTCACCCCTCAGATCATATCCTTGTAAGACATAGGTGACATGAAGCATATAAAAGTGCCTATAAAGAAAGAGAATAAATTAAGATAAAGAAAGAGAACATGGGATATGTAAATAGAAAAATAATAATTACTTGTCTAAGATTAAAACATCATTGGGTTTCTGAAATCAGTACTATTGAGTAGGGACATGTTCAACAAAACTAAACATAAAATTCAATCTTTCATAAAATTGTTACACTGTCCAGAAATTGGAGAACATAATAAAAATTATAAATATTGAAATAAATTTTAAGAAAATAATTCAGAAAATCGAGAATGTAATGAATAAATAATATTGTGTTAAGAAGGTTAATGGAGGTAGAAGAAGTAACTACACTAGTAGTAAAATGGTAAGAGGGCATATATGGAAAAAGGAGAAGGAAAGGATTCCCAAATTGATGCATGATTGTGAAATTATATTAGGAACACTATATTCAGGCAGAAAATAAAGATGAAAAACTATGTATTATATTTTTTTAAATGCCATTTAGACAATTACAATGAGGTATGCTGAAGCGAAGATTTTCTAAAAAAGGTTTTTGTTTGGACTAACCATTGAATAAAGAAGAGGGGTCGACCAAAGATTACATGGATATAAAATATTAGAAGATCAATGAAGAAGAATGGACTTAGGAAAGAAACTGGGAACAAAAAAATAGATGAAGGAAAACAAATTAGGCCTATAGTGCTATATTTTTGGAACATAAAGTTATTTATACATTACAACCCTGTAAAATTATTTTAAATAAATTAAAAAATTTGGAATGATATACCAGAAAATAATGGTAGAATATTTTAAAGGATTCAGATAATGATCAGTTGAGCATCTTTCCTAAGTGCATGGCCAATCCAGCTTAACTCTCTCCTACTGGTTGTAATTGAAGAGTAGTAGGAGAATGTATGAGATGGCTTCGGACCTTAATTGGAGTTTTTATGAACACAACTGCTAAAACTAATCAAATATATCTGTAAAACGTTTGGTTTTATATAATATACTAGCTAATACCCGGCGTACCCCGCTAAGCCTAAATAAATCATAATGTGTTTGTTTACCTTTAGTTCAATAAGTCATCTTCTTCTGCTTCATGAAATTAGGCCTTTTTACCTGTTTTCACATCAAGTGGGATTTAATGAATCCTCCCATCTAGTAAATGGGCGTCCAACATTTCTATGTCCTATTGGTTTGTACTTTAGTAACAGCTGAGGGATTCTATCTGTAAGCATTCTCTTGACATGTTCATACCAGTTGTTTCTCATGTTGTCAATTCTATTTGTTAAATTGAAAATATTTAAGTCTTTCCTAATATCCTAACTTCTTTTCTTGTCCAAAATTGTCACACCTGCTATTGAACGTAGGAACTTCATTTCTGTAGTTCAATAAGTAAAAGGAAAAATATATATGAATTTATATCATAATTATTTTTAGATACTCCGTGCTGTTTACCCGGTGCTGGCCGGATATCTACGTAGCTGACAGACTAAATTCGTTATCCGTAAAAGAATAACCGCTCTGCGCTGCTATGCTTTCCCCGGAATCTACTTACTCCGATCTTCTTGGCATCAGTGAAAGACAAAAATGGTTATTTGTAAGTTATCCGTAAAAGGTAAACATAAGCTGTTGCGGATTTTTTTGTAGAGGTTTTTCAGATATTCAAGTCTGTATACATTGATTTGGTTTATTTCTTATTGTTTCGGCAGAGTAAGTCATTTAAGCGTACATAACGACATTTCCTTTTAAATTTTTCACTACAAAGGGTGACTTTTAAGGGTGGAGAGCCCGAGCATTAAGAATCTCTTACAGCCTATAACGTTCCCGCTGAAATCGTGAACATATTGCAAAAATCCCCATAACAATAGGATAAACGGTATGGCAGCGCACATTTGCCTGGCAATCTACTTATCCCGATCTTCTTGGCATCAATGAAAGACAAAAATGGTTAATGTGAATTATCTGTAAAAGATTAACATATGCTGTTACGGACTTTTTTGTGGAATATTTTGAGATATTCAATTATGTGTGAATTAATTTTGTGTATTTGTTTGGTTTAGGCAGGGTAAGTCATTTAAGCGTGAAAAAGGGACTTTTGCACGTTTTTAAGTGTGTAGGAGTTGAGTATCACAACTCTCTTATAGCCTACGTTCATCCGGGGAATCTCCTGAACATTTTACAAAAACCCCATCACAATCGGATCAAGTACGAACGCATAATGTACGAACGAACGAACGAACAAACATTCATTTTTACATATTAGATAAATTCCTGATAAACAAAGACTGGTTAATTATATTTTTGAAAATACGATTGATAAGATCCGTATAATTGAGTTTAATTTAATCTCTAAGAACAGAACCCATCCTATTCCAACATATACTCCCATTTATATTTGATCATGAGTTTCAAATGTAATAAATTCAACAACTGAACACGCTGATTATTTTATCTGATACACTACTTCCCTACCTCAAATTATATGTTAAGTAGTAATTCATTTAACATTGCTATTTAGTAAATAACTAACTTATTCGCTTTCAATATAGAAATCGTAGGATCATGGCCGCCCGGCCATAAGCTCTGCATGCATTCCTACCTTGAACCAACGCTTTTCAGACAACCTGTATAATTTACTTCCCTCAAATCCTAGCTAATGTTATTCTCCCACCACTTTCTGGAACTTCTACTCGGCGCTTTCTCCTGGTTCTCCTACTAGGAGTTTCTATGCTGCTATTTGATTCCCATTCGTGCCACATATCCTGCCCATCACAGTCTATGATATTTAACTTTTTCTAATTATATAAAATTTCCCATAAATATATAGCTAATTGTGAATCAATATTCACCATTCAAATACGGTTATCTTTCCACAATTCAAATACTCGCAATCTTTTCTCCTGCTTTAGTCTATATTTCGCACCCATATAACCAGGAGAATAAAATACCCACACACACACACACACATACAGAGGGAGAGAGAAGTTGGGACGGCAAGAGTCCCTGTAATGCATATTAGCATGAATTTCCAGATTTTTGAATTTCCAGTTTAATTTTTTTCCTCCATTTCGTTCCTGTTTGTAATTATCGTTATAGATATTTGAATCCATGCACTTCTTCAAAACTTCCCTAATTTAATAACTTACGTAATTAGTGTTGTAACTCCGACCTGGGTACGAAAGTGCGAAGAAAAATTATTCTGTTGTCGATTACAGGTTTCAGGTTACGTCACCTGTTTAAAAACTACGGCACTGAACGCACGTAATTAATTTAATTCTGAAGGAAGCCATTAGGATATTATGCCCTTAAAAATTCTATCGACGCTGCCTGGGTATTAGTTAATCAGGGAATAATTTATATGAGGAGAGGTAGAAACATTTAATTTCTACCAATAATTTAATTATTTAACATCAATCTTGAACCACTCAGATCATTAGCATTACAATAAATTCGAAGTTACATGCGAAATGATCATATAATCTGTTTCCTGGCTTCTTACTTCAGTCTTGAAGTTCTCCTACGCGTACAAAATATACAACGCAAAAGCCATTTCTCTTCCAAAAAAGTAATTTTTATGCCCTAAAATTTTATCAACTCTGGCTCTGTTTGCAAATCGCGAATCTTGAAAGCAAAGTGAGTATAATTATGTTAATATACTTATTTTAGTATAATTATTAAATTAATAAATAACTTTTTATTTCGGAATTTATCGACAATACAATTATTTTCTGTCACACTGAATAAATTCGCCATCTTTATTTTAGCAGTCCTGAACATCCTCATCTGTAAATCCTAGTTCATCATAGCTTCTTCTCAGCTCCTTCCATTCAACTCTCTTTAGGTCTTCCCCTTCTTTTTCGATCTACTCTCCATCCCATGATCTTCTTAGGGATTCTATCAGATGGGATGATCATGATATATCTGTACCATCTTAATCTTCTTTCTTAAATTTTATGCAACATCTTTCTTTCTATATTCATAATTTTCTTAATTTTAACATTTCCATTTTTACAATACGCACTTCTTTAATGTTCTTCTACAATAATGATGATGATGATAATAATAATAATAATAATAATAATAATAATAATAATAATAATAATAATAATAATAATAAAATTGTATCTTGTACCTTGTAAGCCCATGTTTTCCCTTAACAGACATTTAGGCGCTCTCCCTCCTACAGGGAAGAATTTGAACCACACTAATTAGTTACACTTATTTATGGCCATAAAACTTTGTCTACCATTCAATCACGAAATATATAATTTTCAATAATCAGTCTTGTATCCAAATTACAATAAAAATAATTGCAGGCCTATGATGTACCTATAGTATCTATAACTATTTTCTAGAACATGTTTTACTTTAGATTTAACACAAAGTATACAATTTAAGCCTACACTATAAAAAACTGAAACTACTAGTGACATAGAATAAATATAAATGTAGAGATAAATTAATTATTTAATAACAAGTAATTGTACAAGCGTGACTTAAAGGAGTCAAGTGTGCGGCAAACCCTAATACCTTGAGGGAGGGAATTCCAGGAGCCGGCAGAGGCTACAGTGAAAGAAGTAGAATAAGAAGAATATGATAACCACTAGTCCACTATGACCCATTCAAATACCTATAACTTACTCAGTAACATTCTGGCACTAATGAACCCAGAGGTTCATTACCGAGTGCATGTCCCTTATAAGCTAATCTTGTCAAAATATTCCATGTATAGTTGACCGCCCTCATACTGTTCTCCGAACTCACTATTGACCTCTACTTTTTCTTTGGATTTCCTACAAATACTTTTCATGTCCCTGTTGCCATAGGTCCTGCCTATCTCAGTCTACGAGACTTAACTGATTATATTACATGTGATATCCCATATATTAGTACAAAATTAAATAGTAGAGGAGATAGTGCATCTCCATTATGGATTTCAAAAGTGTCCGAAAAGTGGCCGATAGCAAGGAGATACTAAGGATAACACGCACCCACTATTGAGTAACACTAAGAAATTAGGACTGGAAGTAAATATCAATAAAACCAAATATATGGTCACACGTAGAAATACATTATATAAGGGAAATGGACAGCTAATGACAAATGAGGGAAATTTTGAGGAAGTGGCTGAATTCAAATACCTAGGAACAATAATCACAAATAGGAATGAGATGCACAAAGAATTTGAACATAGGCTCAATTCTAGAAATGCGTACTATTATGCATTGCAGAGATTCTTGATGTCCCAACTCTTTTCAAAAAACGTTAAACTGAAAATATATAAAACTGTTATTCTACCAGTTGTATTGTATGGGTGCGAAACATGGACTCTTACTTCAATGGAGGAAAGAAGATTACAAGTATTTGAGATTAAAGTACTTAGGAACATTTTCGGACCAAAGAGGGATGAACAGACAGGTGAATGGAGAATACTACATAACAATGAGCTACATGGTCTTTATAGGAATCCAGATATAATAAGAAGAGTTAAGTCTCGTAGACAGCGATGGACAGGACATGTTGCACGTATGGGGAATGAAAGACATGCATGGAAGCTTCTTGTAGGAAAGCCAGAGGGAAAACGCCCACTTGGTAGACCAAGAATGAGGTGTGAGAATAACATTAACTATGATTTGAGGGAAGTAGATTATACAGGGAATGATTGGAAAGCATTAGCTCAGGATAGGGATGTATGGAGAGCTTATGTCCGCGCGGCCATGAACCTACGGGTTCGATAGTGCCAGTGAATAAGTAAGTATCCCATATATTATCCAGGAAGTCACTGTCATGTATTTTTTTTCCATTGACTATGTTTACGTCTCTGTTCTAAACGTATAGTATAACTGGAAGATAGCTGTTTCATATATTTTAGTTAAACAAAACCTGAGAGAATTTAAGGTAACAAAAGTTCTTGCGATGGATAATATTATGCGTTTCCAGAGTTGAGCCTATGTTTAAATATAAAATAAGTTAATTAAATAGAAACAAAACTAAGTTTTATTTTTACTTAATTAATGAATATGGATTTTCATCATGTAAACACTAACTCAATTGATTATTAAAATAAGTACCTGATATATCAGTCGTCCTCATAAATAATGCCGCTAGTGATTTCCAATTTATCTACAGGATTTTTAAATCAAGAGTGGTATTTAACGAATAAAATTAAGCTTTTTACTCACAAATCATTATTTGAGTTATTTTAAAATATTTACATATTTTAATATAAATAACGATGTTCAAAAACAAATTAGAAATGTTTGGTTAGTTTCATTTGTTCAACTACTGCAACTAGATAATATTATTTATTGCCAAATAGGATCGCAATATTTTTAGTGGAGAAAAAATGAAACACATCAAACTGTATATTATAACCAAGTTTATATGTTATTAATATTTTTTAGGAAACTACTCTATACAATTATGATTTAAAAACACAATTATTGTACACACAATTATCATATTGTAGTTCGAAGGAATATATTCATTATTTGCTACATTCAAAATATTTGTTCGAGAGTCAGTCACTGCAAAATAATGGTCTGACCTGTTCAGAATATTAAAAAGGAGTAGCGTTATTTAATATGATAAACAGAAGTAGATAAATACAGAGGTGAAACACGATTGTCATTGGTTGCAAAACAAAATTCATTCAAACGTAATTGGCCATTGACTCCCATTTGGAACACGAGTTAAATAGTCAATAGAAATAAATATATGATCACACGTAGAAATGCATCGTTATTGAAAATGATCACTTATTAGTAAATAGGAGAAAGTGAAAAATGACAAATTTAAAATACTTAGCAATTATATATAAATAGAAAAAAGGTGCAGAATGAAATTAAACATAGGCTCAACCATTATTTCTAAAATTCATTATAAATCACCGTTGAGTTTATTAGGCTATGTAAACTGAAAATTTTAAAACTAATACCTGATAAATCAAGTCATCCTCAACTAAAATGCATTTCTTTTTAAAAAAACCTCGTCAAGTAGTAAAAATTTGTAAACGGAAATTAATTTTAATGGACAATTTCTTTACGTTCTTAGTTTCTTAGTGTTATTCAATATAATTGATTATTATGTATAACCAGATAAATTCCATTGGTTTTTATTCATGTTCACCCTGTATACATAGCAAGTCTAGGTTTGTGACAACTTATAAGGGAACACTAAATCAACCGGATATAGAAAATTTTGTTCCCTGGAGTTACATGAACAAGACTGGCAAAACTTTCTTATCGGAGTAATGGATTCTTCGACAAACTTGAGGCACTTTGAAAGAAAAAAGAACGTTTTAGTGGAAGTTTTGCTCAGATGTGGTTGAAGATGATAATTGGTTATTAAGACCATCAAGAGAGAAGTGTATAAGGAACGACCTCATTTTCTTCTCTTTTCTTCAAAACCCTTTAACCTCTTTGGGTCAAGGGAATACACTGTTTGCTCGCTATCTGCCAGGCTTTAAATAATTGAGTGAGGCAAATAATAAAACTTTGGTAAGAAATCTTTCGTTAATTACCCGCGGAAATATAGACCGACAACTCGCCATTTTATTATACAGGATAGTATGAGTACACGTGTGTTCAAATATACAGTGGCGGCTCGCGAGTTAAAATTATAACAAAAATATTTAAAAATAAAAATAAATAAGAGGACGAAAATGGAACAAGATAGGGCGTAACCTACGAAATGATAATGAGGTTCAACTGAGTGAAGGCAAATTAATAGAAAGTTACAATTTTAACGACTAACCTCACATTTAAATAAGACGAAGGCCAAGATTACAGGAAGGAAACCAAGGAAGATAAACATGCGAATTAAAGATGTGGCCATTGAATAAGTGGAGAGCTTCAAATAATTGGGTTCTACTATCAGTAGTAATATGAACTGCGGTCAAGGAGTAAAGCAGAGGATACTAATGGCAAAAGAAGCTTTTAACAGGAAGAGAAGCATTTTCTGCGGACCTTTGGCAAAATAATTACGGAAGAGGCTAGTAAAGTGGTTTGTGTTGAGTGTAGCATTGTATGGTGCAGAGACTTGGACATTACGACGGAAAGAGGAAAAGTGACTGGAAGCTTTTGAGATGTGGATATGGAGAAGAGTGGAACGTATAAAATGGACAGACAAACTAAGAAATAAAAATGTGCCAGACAGAGTGGGGGGAAAGGAGAACAATGCTGGAAATCATAAAGAAGAGGAAAATGTATTGGATTGGCCACTGGCTAAGAAGAACTGTCTGCCGAATGATGCCCTACAAGGAACGGTCAACGGAAAGAAAGTTAGAGGCAGAAAAAGACATCAGATAATAGACAATATTAAAATAAATGGTTTGTATGCAGATACGTACAAAAAGGAAAGCTGACTTAAGGAAAGAGTGGGGAATGCTGAACTTACAGTGAAAGACCTGCTCTTGGGCAGAACACTGCGAATGAACCTCACATTTGTAGATTTCTTGAAGACAATAGTTTCAATAAGCTACGTATCATTATGAATTCCTTGTAAATGTTGAATTGGCGGTTGGTGATCCTGCAGATTGATTTCTGCTCCCTTAGTTAACTGACTAATAAATGATTTCTGCTCCCTTAGTTAACTGACTAATAAATGATTTCTGCTCCCTTAGTTAACTGACTAATAAACTTCCAAATTAAACCTCTTTCCCCGGGAATTTCAAAATTCATTATTTTCCTTTTATGTTCGTAGAAGTGAATTTTCGCTGTGAGTTTCCTTAGATTCATCCTAATATTTCAGGAATTTGACCTTTGTTTCGATTTTGTGTTTTCTGACAATGTATGTGTAGCTATTGCAGTTTTTTCTATGTACCCTTATCTAATATTTCTAACGTGTTTTTTTCAATATTGTAAAAGGTTTCCACGTGTTTCCGAATGTGCCAAGATTTCAATCTTAAGCTCTCTCTTGTCTATACCCCTTCCTTCTTATTATGACGTAATTTGCAGATTATTTTATGCGCGTTACTCTACTCACAATATAGTTGACGTTTGTGTTTGGTTCTATGATCTTTCCTCCGATGGTGAGTCTGGTCTTCCAGGCGACCCGTACGTAATTAGACAGCTAGCACAACCGTTGTTTGTATTTGGTTATAGGCACCTTGCTCTGGAAGCGGGTGTGACTTTCTAGACGAATGACGCTTTAGGCAGTTAGCAGAATTAACATTAAGTGGGTTTGCATGAGGATGCATGGGTCAATGGGTACATTTGTTAACATATCGTATTGCAGTTTTTTATAAATAAAGTATTAGTTTAAAGTTTTAGCAATTTAATGCTTTCTATCTATTTTCAAACATAGTAAATGTTTTTATATCATCCGCATTTTTTAATCTATCTCTAAATTCATGACGGATCCGTGGCACTAGAGGTTAGACATTCGACTCTCACCTATAGAGTCTAAAGTACAATCTCATGTGGGTTTCGTGGTGGACGAAACGAAGCTTGGGCGGGTTTTCTCGGGGTTCGTTCCGTTTTACCCTGTCACAAATTTCATTCCACCTTTTCCCCATATACGTCTCCTCCATTTCGTTTCACTTCATTTATCCGCCCCTATAACGGTGCGTCAGTAATTTTTAAAAATGTATTCTAAATACTTTCACATTTTTGTTGTTAAATTGATAGCCCAGAATACAGACTTTTTTTTCAAAATAGGCCTATTATAATTTATATCAACAGTACGTTATATTAACAACATTTTAAGATTAGTTTTGAAATAATAAATGTTAATAAATACATGGATACATTACGAAATAATTATAATTTAACAATTTAGGTAATTAAAAATTTTTAATTGGGTCTACAGAAAATTAATTATAAATTTGACGCAGATATATTAATGTTTTATGAAGTTGTATCTATTTTTGACTACTCATATGATTGAAAATCAAGATTATTGAAATCTGCAATGAAATATTAACATTATACATCCTACTTCTGTAATGTCATTAATAAGAACTTGTAAGTTTATATACATGATCTACTTAAACGAAATTCTAACATGGTATAGATCCATTTTTAAGCCAAAAAAATATAAATAAAAAATTAAAATTTTATATTGTCATAAAACAATAATCCTTAAAATTTTTGTTTCCTGATATCAAAACTCTTCATGTTTAGCGAATATATTTCAATATTTTATTAAATTACTAGCTAATACCCGGCGTGCGCTGCTGCGCCTAAATACATTATACTGTGTTTTTACGTTTAGTTGAATAAGTAAAAGGAAAAATTATTATAAATTTATATCATTATTATTTTTAGATACCCTGTGCTGATTACCTGGCATTGCCCTGGAATCTATGTATCACGATGTATTTGGCATAATGAGCTGAAGGATAAAATTCGTTGAGCTATCCGTGCTGCTGCTCTGCTTGCCCGGGAATCTACTTATTTCGTACTTTTTGGCATAAATGAAAGACAAAAATAGTTATAGTGAGCTATCCTTAAAAGATAAACATTTACTGTCGCGGGCTTTTTTGTAGAGTTTTTTGATTTATTAAATTCTGTGTACATTAATTTGGTGTATTTGGTATGGTTTAGGCGGCGTAAGCCATTTAAGCGTATAAAAAGCCACTTTATTTTACTTTTTCACTACAAAGGGTAATTTTTAAGGGTGAAGGGCTGGAGCATTAAAACTCTCTTATAGCCTATAACCTTCCCGGGAAAATCCTGAACATTTTACAGAAAGCCCCATCACAATCGGCAGTGCACGCTTCTCCAGGAATCTACTTATCCCGATCTTCCTGGCATCAATGAAAGACAAAAATTGTCACTGTGAGTTACCCGTATAAGATAAACATATGCTGTTGCGGACATTTTTGAGATATTCAATTCTGTGTAAATTCATTTTGTGTATTTGTTATGCTTTAGATAGCGTCAAAAAGGAATTTTTTCACTGCAAAGTGTGACTTAAGGGTGTAGGAGTTCAGTATCACAACTCTCTTATAGCCTATGTTCAACCCGGAAATCTCCTGAACATTTTGCAAAAATACCCATCACAATCGGATCAACGGTATGGCCGCGCATAAAGTACGAACAAACAAACAAACAAATTTTATATATTAGATTAAAATGTATCAAAGCTGCCTCAGTGGACGCCTGGCTAGTTCGCGCGTCTGCCGTGACTGGGATCGTAGGTTCGAATCCTGGCGGTTCTGGAAGGGTATTGGTGGTGGGCTACAGGATTTTTCGGGGTTTTCTCGGGCTCTCTTTGTTCCGAATTTAATTTCATCAACACTCTCGATATCGCTATGCCATTTCACATTATATAATTCATTCATTTGATATCACACTTCACCTTGCGTCGTGTTAAGTAAGAATAGTCTGGTTTAGCAAACTACAGTTGTTTACAAATATGTGGTTGTGGGGATCAAATGGGGCGCGCACTAATAAACTTTCACATTATTTCTAGATGGTAAGAATCATGTATGAAATTTTGATGTGTGTCGAAACCAGAAACACCATAGCAGATTACATAAAACCGTAGAGTAGATTTTATTCCAAAGAAGAGAAAATAGAAATAGATCTTCGACGTCGCAGTGGAAGGGCAGTCTATCCTCCTCGCAGTTTAAATATAATTAGAAGATTCATAACTATCTCAAGCTGATGTTTTATATTTAACCGAAAGACCGGTTCATTACATCACATTATTTTGGTTTTTATATTCATATTAGATATTGGTTGTCTAGCGAATCATTTATCTTTCTTGTGCACAATTTATTTTTACTGGTTTTAGTTTTAATTGTTATCAACATGAGTGTTATAGATATCATTCTTTTAGATAATATTTTTGGTCAAATTTTCATGTAGTATCCATCCATAGTAATTCTGCCCGAGGGCTGGTCCTTCACTGCAATCATAGCATTTTCATGCTATGCTTTGCAGCTTTACTAGGGAATTGTAGGTGTGGTAGCTTCCCGTTGCTTTCCACACCGGTGAAGGGTGATGATGATGATAAGGATGATTATGATGATGACGGTCATATGATTTCGGGGACCATTTGGGCCTTAACGTTTTCCTGGCAGTTTATATTTATATTAGATATTAATTTTGTGTATTTGTTATGCTTTAGATAGCGTCAAAAAAGGATTGTTTTTCATAAGTAATGCCACGAGTGATTTCCAAATTATCGACAAATTCACGACTCACGAAGTGAGGAGGTGAATAGTTATCTAGGAGAGCATTTTGTGAAAAATCAAGAGTGGCATTTGTAGGGACTATTTAACGAATAAAATTAAGCTGTTTACTCACAAATCATTATTTAACTATCGTTATTTTAAAACTAGTTATATATTTAATGTAAACGGGCTTGTATTTTGTGGTGTTTTTGAAAACAAATGAGAAACGATACGTACGCTTCTACTGCTTCATTTGTTCATCACTGCAACCAGATCATACTATTTATTTGCCAAAAGGAACGCAATATTGTAAGGAGGAACTTTCTTTTAAAATGGTAATTATAAACAATGATAATATGGGTGATGAAACACGACTCTGATTGGTTGTAAAACAGAAAATCATTGGAAAACGTGATTGGTCATTGACTCCCATTTGGGGCATTGAGTTAAATAGTCACTGCAAAGTGCGACTTTTAAGGGTGTAGGAAAGTTCAGTATCACAACTCTCTTATAGGCCTATTGTGAGGAAAAAACCCCCCATAAAACCTCACCCAGGGGAAAAAAACTGTCCCTACCGGGGATCGAACCCGTGCCCGCTGCGTGACAAGGCAGCACGCTACCTCGAGACCACATCAGTGGGCTCATTCAGTATTTAATATTATAATTATTGTGATAATTATATTCTGATGAAACATAGAGTTAAACATTGTTGGGCTGGCCTTCTGAATTTCTGTTGGCGGCAGCGTCAGTAGGAACTCGCATTCTACAATTGGGGGGGGGGGGGGGGGGGGGGGGGGGGGTTTATTGAACTGACGACTCTCTAATCAGCGGCACATGCGTCTATACTTCCATTCTGGAAAAGTGTGATTATCGAATCTTCGTCTCGAAAAAGTGTCTCGACCGAGATTTGAAATTATTCCTACGTAACGTATATAAATGAGAGAATCAGAATAGATAGTTTATGAGAGAATCAGAATAGATAGTTTATGTTGTGCATGGGTTATGAACAAATGAAGCGACCTGAAGAGCGAAGAGAAGATGATGTTCAAGTGAAACTGACCAGCGAGTGTAAAGGTCGGAATAATAAAATTAATTATGAAGAGAGAGTTTATTAACAGTGAAATATTTATGTGTACAAAGTTAAATAATGTGAAATAAATACAGCAAAGTTGGGAATTGTGTGTATATATTTGTGAAATTAATTACAATAAATTCGATTGTTTGCCATCAATGACAGTAGGCCTATATATTTTATCCTGGTGAGTGCAAAAGAAGATCGCATGACCTTATCCCAACCAAGCTAAATAAATAATTAAATTAATAAAATCAATAAATTGTGTAAAAATCATAATACGTGTAAATCTACTCGCAAAAACCTAAAATCAAAAGTTTTGAAATTAAGAACCTAAATTCGACAGGTAGTTTGTCATGATGACAGTAATTATGATACAAGACTGGATAGCGTACATGTGGAAGGACGTTACTGCCTCGACGTTGAGGTGAATTTCGGATTAAGAGTTTAGGTCCCAAGATGGAAGCGACTATTCTAGAATGTTTTTCTCCCATTTTGAAAACATAATTTTTTAAGGAAGGTTTATGTTGTATATGGTTCCCGGATTTATATAGGTTAGCAGCCCAGGCAGGCAAGTTAGGTTATTTTCAGGGGATTGAAGAATCTTGTTAAGAAGTCACTTCAAATAAATAATTATTTTTATTTGAACACTGGACTTTATTTTGAATTATTGTATATTCTTCCAACTCGATTATTTTTATCGTTGGGATTATCTTCAACGTCGTTATTTTACTTTTTTCAGTAATACATTATTGTATATTGTTATAAATATAATAATAATTTATGTTAATTTCTCTCAACCCAATACTGGGGGAGTATTCAGGAATGGCTGAGCAGCAGTTGCTTCCTTTAAAGTCAAATTCTCTTGCAGGATTGATGAAATCATAATCTTAACATTATAAATATGATTATTAAGTCACATGACCATATTCTTTATCCGTATTGGTAGGTTCTTATGTTTAATGTTAGATCTAACCTAATTGGTCATATGTAGGTTTTAATTACTTTTATTAATAGGCCCTAATTAAAATTTAGTTTACTTATTAATATCAAATACAAATTACATAGGATTATTTGAAGTTAAAAAAAGAAGGAGAAATATTAAAAATAATGAATCTCCGGGTTCGATTGTGCCTGTGAATTAGAGTTATACTCCAATTACAATAATAAGTTTAGGCTTAAGGACTCTTCTGGTGTTTCTTTGTCATTCATCACCTATCGTATGATCGGGAACGTAAATCCGCCTTCCAGACGTCTCAACATGAGAAGTGGATTACAATTCCGCCAATGTCAGGAGAGAATACCAGAAATGTCATTATAGAAAATCTTGTGGAATTGGTTAAATAGAATTGCATTAGGTCGGGCGCAGTTGATCTACCTGGCCTGACGCACCATTACAGATGTGAATGAACGAAATTAAAAGAAATTGATGGGATTATAATGGAGAAATTATTGAATTAAATTTGTGACAGGAGAAAACGGGAGAAATCCCGAGAAAAATCTGCACAAACTCCGTTTCGTCCAACACGAAACTCACAAGTAGTGACCGAGATTCGATCTCGAGACCCCAGCGATGAGAGGCGAGAGTCTAGCCGCTTACGCCACAGAGCAGCCTAAAAATTATTATTATTATTATTATTAATATTATTATTATTAAATAAATAATATATTTATTATCATTACCTTTATTATTATGTTGATAGAAATTGATTTCTTGAGAAGAGCAGCAACATGTTAAATATTGGAACAAATAAAATATAAAATCATACGAGAAAAAATGAAAATTCAATATTCAATAGTCGATTATACAAGATATAAGAAATTATTGGTACGTCGAATGCAAGTAAAAAGGTTACTCAGAAAAACATTGTAATTATGTCTACTTGAAAGAAGAAAGAAAGGAAGACCTCAAAACTCGTGGATGCAAGAAATAACTGGAATTAAAACAAGAGAACTGGTGTACATAGAGTGGATGGATAGGAACTAGTGGAGAAGGAAAATAAAACTTTTGGCACAGAAAGATATGTAAATATTGAAAATCTGTACATAAATAAACAAATTAGTAAAGTAGGCCTATTATAAATTAATATTGCAGGGTAGCCTTGTATTTCCGTAATTTCCCATAACTTATCTCTGTCAACACGATAGAATGCCTTCTTAAAATCAATAAAAGCAACATGTGTCTGTAGGTTATGTTCTCTCCTTTTTTTTAATAAATAGAAGTGTAAGACAAGGGTGTAGTTTATCACCTATCCTTTTTAATTTATATAATAATGACATCATCAAAAACTGGAAAAGTAATGTTAATGTAGGAATAAGAATGGACCGTTTTAAAATATTAAATACTAGCGTACCCGGCAGACGTTGTCTTACCCGAACGTTCAATTCTCATGTCATGGGCGGACGATAAAAATATGTTACTGTTTTACCATAAAATTCAGCAAATAGGACATAATTAGATATTATTAAATAAGTTCGCAAGAAAACATCTTACAGCTTCTGTTGTGGCTCAAGAAGTGTGAATGATAACGTCACATAGTCATGAACATTAGAATTGTACCCTCCTTTGCAGATAAGTTAAGAACCGTCATATAACAATTATATTAGAGTGAAAAAAAAAGAAAAAGTGATGAGAGTGAGTCAAAACAGTTTTTTTTTTCAGCTACATTTAATTTCTGACCCACTGTGCACTTGTCCCATACTGGCCGACATTCCATGAGAAAAATATCTTCCCCCTTAGAGGCTCGAACCAGCGTAAGTGCTGTACTTCTGCTCCAAGACTTCTTGCCTTAACCACTCGGCTACGGCGCGAGACTCTTGGTATTAATGAAAGACAAAAATGGTTATTGTGAGTTATCCGTAAGAGATAAGGAACTATTGGTATCGATGAAAGACAAAAATGGTTTTTGTGAGTTATCCGTAAGAGATAAACGTATGCTGTCGCGGACTTTTTTGTAGAGCTTTTTGAGATATTCAATTCTGTGTACATTAATTTCGTCTATTTCTTATGGTTTAGCAGCGTAAGATATTTAAGCGTCCAAAGAGCTACTTTTTTCACGTTTTCCACTACAAAGGGTGATTTTTAAAGGTGTAGGAGTTGAGTATCACAACTCTCTAACAGCCTATGTTCATCCCGGGAATCTCCTGAACATTTTGCAAAAAACCCCATCACAATCGGATCAACGGTATGGCCGCGCATAAAGTACGAACAAACAAACAAATATACAAACAAACAAATATACAAACAAACATTAATTTTTATATATAAGATTTTAATGTACGCGACGATGTGGCTATTTTCAAGAAAATGAAAATAAGTTGCAGTACTCTTTATATCAATTAACTCAGTTATGCCAAGAATATAATTTTAAAATATCAAAAGAAGAAACGAAAATAATGGCATTTTGAGGAAATGAACATATATGATCAAAACTCATAATAGACAACAAACCTCTGGAACAAGTAACAAATTTTAATTATTTCGGTTCTAATTTTACTACAAACACAAAAACTGAAAGATACTTAAATATAGAACTCTCAAAATTTTAAATGATATGTAGAACTATACATAGAACATTAAAGAACAAAACAAGAAGAGATACTAGATTGAAGTTTTATAAAATATTGGCAGTTCCTGCATTACTTTATGGGATTAAACACTTGGGTAATGAACAACAAATTAAAAAGTAGATTACAAAGCGTAGACATGAACTTCCTTAGAAGAACAAAAGGCTGCACAAGAGTGGATCTGATAAAGAATGAAGATATAAGAACAGAGTTAAATATATGTCCATTCAATGGTAAAATCAAAGAATATAGAGAAAAATGGTTTAGACATTTATAAAGAATGAATGTAACAAGATAACCAAAAGCAGCATTTAACTGCAAGCCAAGAGGTTCAAGGACTGTTGGAAGGCCAGTGAAAAGATCGGCAGAACAACTGTGAGGAGGAGCAGGCAATTTGTCTATCCAGTGAAGTGTAGAATAAGAATTATTATTATTATTATTATTATTATTATTATTATTATTATTATTACCCAGGAAAATATTGTAATGGTGTCCACCTGGAAGAAGGAAAGGAAGACCTTGAAACTCGTGGATGCAGGAAATAAGAACTGGAACGAGAGCAAGAGGACTGGAGGACATGGATTGGATCGAGAGAGACGAGTGGAGAAGAAAAATAAAACATCAGGCACAGAAAGATGTGTATATACATTAAAAGTTTGTATATAAATAAAATTATTATTATTGTGATTATTATTATTATTATTGTGATTATTATTGTGATAATTATTATTATTATTATTGTGATTATTTTTGTGATAATTATTATTATTATTATTGTGATTATTTTTGTGATTATTATTATTATTATTGTGATTATTTTTGTGATTTATTATTATTATTATATTATTTTGTGATTATTTTGTGATAATTATTATTATTATTGTGATTATTTTGTGATTATTATTATTATTATTATTATTGTGATTATTTTTGTGATAATTATTATTATTATTGTGATTATTTTTGTGATAATTATTATTATTATTGTTGTGATTATTTTTGTGATAATTATTATTATTATTATTGTTATTGTGATTATTATTGTGATTATTATTTTATTATTATTATTGTGATTATTTTTGTGATAATTATTATTATGATATTTATGTGATTATTATTGTGATAATTATTATGATGATTGTGAGTGATTTTTGATTAATTATTATTATGGATGTGATTATTATTGTGATTAATATGCTTATTATGATTGTATGTGATTATTATTATGAGTATTATTATTATTAGTGTTATTGTGTTATGATTATGATTATGATTATTGTGATTATTATTGTGATTATATTGTGATTATTATTGTGATGATATTATTATGATGGATTAGTTATTATTGTGATTATGATTGTGATAGTATTATGATTGATTATTATTATTATCGTGATTATTATTATTATCGTGATTATTATTATTATCGTGATTATTATTATTATCGTGATTATTATTATTATCGTGATTATTATTATTATCGTGATTATTATTATTATCGTGATTATTATTATTATTATTATCATTGTTATTCTTATTATCATTGTTATTCTTATTATCATTATTATTATTATTATTATGATTATTATTGTGATTATATTATTATTATTATTATTGTGATATTATTATTGTGATTATTATTATTATTGTGATTATGTTGTGATATTATGATTATTATTGTTGTGATTATTATGATTATTGTTGTGATTATTATGATTATATTGTGATTATTATGATTATTATTGTGATTATTATAATTATTATTGTGATTATTATAATTTATTATTGTGATTATTATAATTATTATTGTGATTATTATTGTGATTATTATAATTATTATTGTGATTATTATTGTGATTATTATAATTATTATTATTGTGATTATTATGTGATTATTATTGTGATTATTATTATTGTGATTATTATTATTGTGATTATTATTATTGTGATTATTATTATTGTGATTATTATTATTGTGATTATTATTATTGTGATTATTATTATTGTGATTATTATTATTGTGATTATTATTATTGTGATTATTATTATTGTGATTATTATTATTGTGATTATTATTATTGTGATTATTATTATTGTGATTATTATGATTATTATTGTGATTATTATTGTGATTATTATTATTGTGATTATTATTATTGTGATTATTATTATTGTGATTATTATTATTGTGATTATTATTGTGATTATTATTGTGATTATTATTGTGATTATTATATTGTGATTATTATTATTATGTGATTATTATTATTATTGTGTTTCTATTATTATTATTGTGATTATAGTATTATTATTGTGATTATTATTATTATTATGTGATTATTATTATTATTATTGTGATTTATTTATTATTATTATTGTGATTATTATTATTATTATTATTGTGATTATTATTATTATTATTATTGTGATTATTATTATTATTATTATTGTGATTATTATTATTATTATATTGTGATTATTATTATTATTATTGTGATTATTATTATTATTATTGTGATTATTATTATTATTATTGTGATATTATTATTATTTTATTGTGATTATTATATTATTATTGTGATTATTATTATTATTGTGATTATTATTATTATTGTGTTTATTATTATTATTGTGATTATTATTATTATTGTGATTTTATTATTATTGTGATTATTATTATTGTGATTATTATTATTGTGATTATTATTATTGTGATTATTATGTGATTATTATTGAGATTATTATTGAGATTATTATTGAGATTATTATTGTGACTTATTGTGACTATTTTTGTGACTATTTTTGTGACTATTTTTGTGACTATTTTTGTGACTATTTTTGTGACTATTATTGTGACTATTATTGTGATTATTATTGTGATTATTATTGTGATTATTATTGTGATTATTATTGTGATTATTATTGCGATTACTATTGTGATTATTATTGCGATTACTATTGTGACTGTAATATAATGTACGGTTAAAAACTATAATATAGTTACCATGTAGGTCTGTCTCAACTTAAGTTATTTAAAACTCTGTAGGCCTTTCGGGACTAGTCCCATCATCAGCAGAATGCATTATGTCCGTTCTTGTTGACCCAGTCAGTGCTTCAACAAGGGTCAACAAGAACGGACCTAATGCATTCTGCTGATGATGGGACTAGTCCCGAAACGCCTACAGAGTTTTAAAAGAACTTAAGTTGTGGAGACGGACCTACAAGGTAACTATATTATAGTTTTTAACCGTACATTATATTACTGTGAACTAATACCTCAACGGAAAATCACCATGAATTTTACTAGTATCGATTATTGTGATTATTATTATTGTGATTATTATTATTATTGTGATTATTATTATTATTGTGATTATTATTATTATTGTGATTATTATTATTATTGTGATTATTATTATTGTGATTATTATTATTGTGATTATTATTATTGTGATTATTATATTTTGTGATTATTATTATTGTGATTATTATTATTGTGATTATTATTATTGTGATTATTATTATTGTGATTATTATTATTGTGATTATTATTATTGTGATTATTATTATTGTGATTATTATTATTAATATTGTGATTGTTATTATTAATATTGTGATTGTTATTATTAATATTGTGATTGTTATTATTATTATTGTGATTGTTATTATTATTATTGTGATTGTTATTATTATTATTGTGATTGTTATTATTATTATTGTGATTGTTATTAATATTGTTATTATTATTATTATTGTGATTGTTATTATTATTATTGTGATTATTATTATTGTGATTATTATTATTATTATTATTATTATTATTTATTACTGTGATTGTTATTATTATTATTATTATTACTGTGATTGTTATTATTATTATTACTGTGATTGTTTTCTTATTATTGTGATTGTTATTATTATTATTGTGATTATTATTGTGATTGTTATTAGTATTGTGATTATTATTATTGTGATTGTTATTATTATTGTGATTATTATTATTGTGATTGTTTTATTATTGTGATTATTATTATTGTGATTATTATTGTGATTGTTATTATTATTATTATTGTGATTATTTGTGATTATTATTATTATTGTGATTGTTATTATCGTTATTGTGATTATTATTGTGATTGTTATTATTATTATTGCGATTATTATTGCGATTATTATAGCGATTATTATTGCGATTATTATTGCGATTATTATTGTGATTATTATTGTGATTATTATTGTGATTATTATTGTGATTGTAATATAATGTACGGTTAAAAACTATAATATAGTTACCTCGTAGGTCCGTCTCCTCAACTTAAGTTCTTTTAAAACTCTGTAGGCCTTTCGGGACTAGTCCCATCATCAGCAGAATGCATTAGGTCCGTTCTTGTTGACCCAGTCAGTGCTTCAACAAGGGTCAACAAAAACGGACCTAATGCATTCTGCTGATGATGGGACTAGTCCCGAAAGGCCTACAGAGTTTTAAAAGAACTTAAGTTGAGGAGACGGACCTACAAGGTAACTATATTATAGTTTTTAACCGTACATTATATTACTGTGAACTAATACCTCAACGGAAAATCACCATGAATTTTACTAGTATCGATTATTGTGATTATTGTTATTATTGTGATTATTGTGATTATTGTTATTATTGTGATTATTATTATTATTGTGATTATTATTATTATTGTGATTATTATTATTATTATTGTGATTATTATATTATTATTGTGATTATTATTATTATTATTGTGATTATTATTGTTATTATTGTGATTATTATTATTTATTATTGTGATTATTATTATTATTATTATTGTTATTATTATTATTATTATTGTGATTATTATTATTATTATTATTGTTATTATTGTTATTATTATGGTGATTATATTGTTATTGTGATTATTATTATTATTGTGATTATTATTATTATTATGTGATTATTATTATTGTGATTATTATTATTAGTATATTAGTATTATTATTATTATTGTGATTGTTATTATTATTGTGATTGTTATTATTATTATTATTGTGATTGTTATTATTATTATTATTATTGTGATTGTTATTATTATTATTGTGATTGTTATTATTATTATTGTGATTGTTATTATTATTATTGTGATTATTATTGTGATTGTTATTATTATTATTATTGCGATTATTATTGCGGTTATTATTGCGATTATTATTGCGATTATTATTGCGATTATTATTGCGATTATTATTGTGATTGTAATATAATGTACGGTTAAAATCTATAATATAGTTACCTTGTAGGTCCGTCTCCTCAACTTAAGTTCTTTTAAAACTCTGTAGGCCTTTCGGGTACTAGTCCCATCATCAGCAGAATGCATAAGGTCCGTTCTTGTTGACCCAGTCAGTGCTTCAACAAGGGTCAACAAGAACGGACCTAATTGCATTCTGCTGATGATGGGACTAGTCCCGAAACGCCTACAGAGTTTTAAAAGAACTTAAGTTGAGGAGACGGACCTACAAGGTAACTATATTATAGTTTTTAACCGTACATTATATTACTGTGAACTAATACCTCAACGGAAAGTCACCATGAATTTTACTAGTATCGATTATTGTGATTATTATTATTATTGTGATTATTATTATTATTATTATTATTATTATTATTATTGTGATTATTATTGTGATTATTATTGTGATTATTATTATTGTGATTATTATTATTGTGATTATTATTATTGTGATTATTATTATTGTGATTATTATTATTGTGATTATTATTATTGTGATTATTATTATTGTGATTATTATTATTGTGATTATTGTGATTATTATTATTGTGATTATTGTGATTATTATTATTATTATTGTGATTATTATTATTATTATTATTATTGTGATTATTATTATTATTATTATTATTGTGATTATTATTATTATTATTATTATTGTGATTATTATATTATTATTATTGTGATTATTATTATTATTATTATTATTATATTATACACAGTATCTCAGCTACATGTCTGCCTTGAATATCTCAGCTCGTTTGTAAAATCTCACTATGTAACCTCGTAACATGGTAAGTGTTAGAATATGAATTAAGTAAAATGAAACAAAGGCCAATTTAATACTGACGCCTGCAGAACTGTAATGTGTTAGAACAGTCTCTTGAGGGAGTCAGAACAAAGAATGATGGTATGAGGAGGTAAGAGAAAAATCTTTTCATTTCCCTTTTAATTAAGTAGAAGTTGTGATTGAGATCGGCTGCCCGAAATTGTTCAACTCTAGTGATTAACATTTCTGTGGAGTGAGTGCTGCAGATTGGATGAAGGATATTAGAGAGGTTGGGGATAGAAAATTAGAAGACTTCACAAACTTGATAAACTATGTGGAGATGAAATTGATGAGAAAACAACTAAGACTGGGCGTTTCTTACTTCTTCACCTGAATTTTCTCAGGATTTATATTAGCTCTACTCTTTTCTATCAACATACACTTCATTATCAACTTTTAATATTCACAACTAGTTAAAATATGAACTCTTCTCCAATAAAAGTTTCTAATTTATTAAACTAATATCTCTACTAATTATGTAACCAGCACACAGGTATTGCCTATCCAACGGATCTGTACCCCCGTAAGATATACGAACTAAAGCCTACTTCCTTTTCTGCCTCGGCAAAACATTTCCCTCCCTGCATTTCTATCTCTCTCTTGCACTTGCAGTCCGGTGTTGTCAACCCAATTCCAACATTGCATTATTCAGTATTCAAGAGCCATGACACTGGGGAAGTTTGGCAACGTCCCTACTCGATAAGTTACCATTGGCTGTCATTTGACGTGTCGAGAGGGGAATGCGATGAAAGAGGACAAATCCGTTGGTCCGATATACGATCTAATATTAAAGTTCATGGCTATGCAAGTATATACTCTAGGTATCTATCTATCTAGAGAAGACATTTTCTAATCATTCGCTGTACAATTCTATCTATCTATTATGGCGTAGCCTATTGTTGATCCATAGCCTCTCCATTGTAAAGAGTTACTATACCAAGTTAACATGTAGTTACCTTATTTGCTCGTAGATGCCATGGATGGCACGCAGTCAACACACCGACCCAATGAGACATCTAATAGGTAACTAAGGCATTACTATAATGTTCAGGTCGGTATATTTTGCTTACAGATCTTTTTATTCAGGCTTAATGATCTTTTACGAGCCTGAAAATCTTCAAACTCGGTCTTCCCTGAAGATTTGTTCCTTGGATATTTCCGTCCTAAAAAAACCATAGACCCCGATCGGGTTTGAACCCGTGACGCTCGGAACTAGAGGCAAGGAGCATAAATACTAGTCCACTGTGGCCTCCCTCAAATCATGGTTAATGCTATTCTTCCATTTTATTCTTGTCATATATATAGAACCCTTTGCCTTATGTTTTCTACAATAAGTTTCCATTCCCCCTTTTCATTTCCAACTCGTGGCACATGTACTGCACATCGCAGTATAACAGACTTAACTGTTCATATTACATCTGGCCATCTATAAACATTGTTAAGCTCTCTGTTATGATATTTGCTGCATTCGCCCATCTGTTAATTACATTTTGGTGCAAACTATTTTTTTTAAGAATTTTAGCCTAAAATATTCGTAATATTTTCTCATTTCTTAAAGTAGGATACTATATTTCGCATACATATTATATGACCGAAAATATATATGTTTATTTATTTATAGTTTAATTATTTTTATATAAATTGAAATGACAAGAGCCTTCGTAATGCATGATAGTTTGCGTTTCCAGAGTTAAGCCTATAATATATTATATATATATTATACGTCTTTTTTCACTTCGAGACTTTTGTAATATTATCGTTATCAGTTATTTGATATCGCCATTTCTCAAAACTTCCCTCATTAAATCTAAATATTTGTAGCTTATTTATTAATATATAAATATTTGTATTCTTTACTAGGATCAAGTGAATTATAAGTAATTATAAGAAATTAAGAAATAAGTCACTATGGTTGTGATACTCGCAGGATCAACGCCACTTTCACTAAAGCCTAGTACGCACTGGGATTCTTTGTGGACTCTTTGTCTGAGACTCTCGGATACACGTTGCAGATTATTTGTTCTGTAACATTGTCGCTCTGGAAATCGTGTCCGCATCTAGTTTGATTCTGAGCTATGTCGAACGAGGTCACACTCTCGGGGATTGCAATAGCACTTCACCCAGCTGTACTAAATAAAAAAAAAAGGCTAACGAAAAGCAACCACGTTGGTGAATTCGTGGGATATTCAAGGATCGGAATAGGTATGGATACGATCTTCTTGGCACAATGGCATTGGAGGATGGAAATTTTCTTCGGAGTTCAGTCGATTTCGAATATGTTCAGGGAATGGTTTGGATCCCCCCAAAAAAGGGGACGATATTTAGGGCGTCATTTCTACTATCAACAGGCTAGCAATCACTCTCCGTTTTTTCGCAATCGCAAATGGAGACTCATGTTCAAACCTCATGTATATTCTTAAAGTTTATAAACACATAATATTCGAGTTCGTACATTAAGTCTGAACAGTCATCAGTCATTACTCTGAAGACGTATGAAGTAGGCACATCATTATTTACTGCTCAATGTCCTTACAAAATAAAATATGAAATTTCATTATTATTTTTTGCATTATAATAGGTAATATTTAGAGGGAAAAAAACTGGAAAATTGACGAAAAATTAACAAAATGTGTTTTTTTATAGATTTTTAAAAATATTTACTTACATAAAAATAAATAAAAATGTGTTTTATGTTAAGTAAAATGTGGTATATCTGTTCTCAAAGTCATATCTACAACAACTAACTCAATTTGAGATGTCTATCTCCAAGCAAGAAAAATATTTATTTACATAAAAATCCGTTCCCTAGTTACCGGTAAATGAAGAACCCTGTATATATATATATATATATATATATATATTCATAGTAATTCTGCCCGAGGGCAGGTCTTTCACTGCAATCATAGCATTTTCATGCTATGCTTTGCAGCTTTACTAGGGAATTGTAGGTGTGGTAGCTTCCCGTTGCTTTCCACACCGGTAAATGATGATGGTGGTGATGATGATGATAATAAAGATGATGATGATGGACATAAGATTTTGGGGACCGTTTGGGTCTTGAAGTTTTGCTGACATTTGTCTTACAGGTGAGGAAAAACCCCAATAAAAACCTCACCCAGAAAAACTGCCCCGACCGGGATCGAACTCGGGCCCGCTGCGTGACAAGGTAGCACGCTACCCCGAGACCACAGCGGTGGAGATATATATATACACAAGTGTTACTGCTATAAAGTAAATATTCTCTTTAAAAATGCTTACTTGTTATAGTAGCCACTAGATGGTAGTTCGAACGATATTCCGCTACCTCTCCTGTAAAATGAGAACAATAAATTAATTAATTAATATACGAAAAATAAATATTTGTGTTAAGTTTCCTGAGAAGCTCAGTTTGTTAGAACGCTAAACGTATAAAGTTAGAAACTAGAGTTCAAATCCCGGCTCAGGCATTTATTTTCTTTGCATGTCATATATATAGAGGTGTTTCTGGTATTTACGCTTGTGTGAGGTACGTAATAATTTCGGACCACTATTAAAACACGAAGAATGGAAACAGATTGATCAGACAGTGATCTCGGTATCAGACACTAATTGGTTTAAGGTAATTATGGGCTCAACTTGTTTTGTAATGGTAATAAACAACCCACACATAGGCTATTGTTGAGAATGGGGTGATTGATATTTCTTCCGTATATCACACGATATACTGAACCTCCTAAAATTGCAATTCCCGGTCACATAAAATCAGCGGATAATTTGCACATAGACTAGTCTAATTCTAAAAATGGAAGGGTTGCTCATAATGAAATCAATTTAAAGTGGCACGAGGGTGTGAAGCCAATCCTATAATCGCTATTAACTGATGTTGACAGTGAGTGACAGCAGATTGTGGCTGACAACTGAATCCAACTCAGCCTTCCTATACTCCTATGTACATATTTCAACCAAGGTCCTAAGTTATTTTATCCTCCATGTTATGGTCACGCATTTCAACTAATGTATTCTATATAATACATAGAGGTACGTACAATATATCAATTGTAATGATGATCTAGTATTCATATTCGCAGTGTTAAGAATTTATTATTTATATTTTTCACAGTTGTTATCAAGCTAAAAATAATTTAACAAAGTTAAAGACTTATTATTACTATTATTATTAATATTACTGATAATGTTCTAATACTGTTATTAACTAATTCACTAGAACTATATAATCTGTAGGTTCATCACTGGCACTATCTAACCCGTAGGTTCATGGCTGAAAAGATATAAGCTCTCCATACATCCCTATTCTGAGCCAACTTTTTTCCAATAATCCCTGTATTATTCACCTCCCTCAAGTAATGGTAAATGTTATTCCCCCACCTAATTATAGATATATTAATTGGGCGTTTTCCTTCTGGTTTCTCTACAGAAAGTTTTCTTGCCATTATTTCATTGCTCATTTGTGCATGTCCTGCCCATTTCATTCTACGAGAATTAACTCTTCCTAATTTATCTGGTTTCCAATTAACCCATTCGCTTCAGGTTTAAATGCTCAATACATTTTTCCAAAAACCAGATTTAAGTTACTGTAAATTATATTGTCCATTTTAGATATCCAAAACAAACAAAATATAACGGCACTTGAGATCACAATAAGGGCGAAGGTCAAAACACATTCCTCTACTGTTCATAAGTGTTAACATAAGATTACCCTGCCAAGGAATGCACAAAATATAGCAAAATATATAACAACAGAGATAAGCGAGTGTACCTCGTCTTCTGAGTTGAAGACAATTTAACTGCCGGCGAGTGTACCTCGTCTTTTGAGGCGAATGGGATAAAAATCATGTAGCTCACTGTTATGTAGTTTTCTCCATTCATCTCTCTGTTCATATCTCTTTGGTCAAACATTTTTCCATGAACTTTATTCTGAAATACTCGTACTATTTTCTCCTCCCTTAAAGTTATAGTCCATGTTTCACATCCATATAGCTGGGAGAATAATAGTTGTATACATTTTCAGTTAAACGTTATTTGAGAGGAGTAGGAACGAGTATTGTTATTATTGTTATTATTATTATTATTATTATTATTATTATTATTATTATTGTTATTTTAATAAGTCCATTGCTATGGTCTCGGGGTATTATTGCCTCGTATGCAGTGGATCCGGGTTCGAACGCCGGTAAGGAAAATTTCCTAGATGATTTTTTTTTAGTTTTTTCCTCGTCTCTAAGATAAACATCTGGAATCTTTAAGGGCTGAAGTAGTCCCAGAACATCATCCGGTCATCTCAATCCTCAATATCATGTTAGTCTTGTTTGGATACAGAGTGTTTCAGAATAGGTATTACAGACTTCTAGGGGTTCTAGAGTAAACTTAGTAGATAAAGTTTTTATAAGGAACCCATGTCCGGAAACGTCCTACTTCGATGTAAAATAAGTTTGAAGGACGAAACACAATGGGCTGATTTCGTGTGCCTTGTGTGCTTTACCTATTTAAGGGTTAATAAATACAAAAGCAAATAATTATATTTTACATATTAATCAAGTAAAAATATTTATATAATTAATTTGAATTATATCAAGTCAAATTGAATCGTATAATAAGAAATGCCTAGGCAATCGTGACCAATTGAAAGACGGAAATTAGTAATTGTAGTTGTTCGTAACCACTCTGTTAAAATGATTGTGTTATTTTTTCCACATTTTGCTAAATATCCTTGACCGTAACTTATTATTGTGTAGCTCCGTGAAAACTGTTTTGTAAACAGAGTAAAAATTACTAAATAGTTTGATGAAAAGTATGTATTGTACATGAATTTCTATCAAACAAAAATAAATAAATAATTAATAAAGTTTTATTTAAAATGACAGTTAAAAAACCGTGAGGCTCATTTTCCACTAAACCAATAAAATAAGACGTATATAAATTTGTTTTCTACAATTTAAATATCTGTAAAACTAATATCAAATATTGTTAACATAGAAGCACACTTAAAAATGAATATTTAAAATTATTACTTTAAATTAATATTTTCAAATACTATGGAGGGTTGTTTCCGATCTCGGAGAACGATTTGCCAAGTACAGGGTGGACCGCTCGAATGGACCTAATTTCAATTGCTTGTTACTGGCAAACGGTTGAAGATAGAAACTTAAAACAACGTTCATAGTACAGAAAAACTCACCAAGTTTCGAATCCTGTCGGTAGATGGCACAAAGATACGTTTCTCGTTCTTAGATTTAATTGTTTGTGAAAATGGCGACTCCGCAGATGAAAGCGCAAGCTGTTTTGTGGTATGCGGAGTTTAAATCAATCATTAGAGTTCAAAGGGAGTTCCGGCGGTGTGTTTAACCGTGATGCTCCAACTGCTAGAAGCATAAAGAAGTGGCGTGATACATTATTAGCTACAGGATCTGTGTTGAAGAAGCATGGTGGTGGTCGCAGAGCATCCGATGAAATGGTAGCAAATGTTCAAGCCGCATTTGAGCGAAGCCCCCGGAAGTCATTAAGAAGAGCTTCGCGGGAACTTCAAATACCAAAATCGACATTACAACGGATTGTCCACAAACGCCTCAAACTGCACGCATATAAAGTGCAGTTAGTGCAATGTCTGGAGCCGAATGACATGCCGAAACGAGTGGAATTCGCCAATACGATGCTGGACCGTCTCGGCGCTGATCCTGACTTCATGACCAAGATTTTCTTCTCGGACGAAGCCACTTTCCATTTGTCAGGCAAGGTAAACCGGCATAATGTGCGGATCTGGGGATCGGAGAATCCTCACGCTATTCAAGAGCATGTTCGTGATAGTCCGAAGATGAATGTTTGGTGGCAGTTTGTCACATAATAAGGTCATTGGACCGTTTTTCTTCGCCAGAAAACTGTTCGTGGTACCACATATCTTGACATGCTGGAGCAGTTCTTCTTTCCACAAATTGAACAACTGCAGCCTAACATCGTTTTCCAGCAAGATGGTGCTCCTCCCCACTGGTCCAATGAAGTTCGTACGACTTTGGACAACATTTTCCCTGGCCGTTGGATTGGTAGGGGAGGACCAATCGCGTGGCCCCCGAGATCTCCCGATTTAACACCACTGGATTTCTTTCTCTGGGGCTATGTCAAAGATAAAGTTTACACCACCCCAGTCAAAGACCTTCGTGATCTTCGTGAGCGCATCATAGAGGCTATTGAGAACATTCCAGAAGACATACTCCAACGTACTTGGCAAGAAATTGTTCATCGCTTTGATATCGTCACAGTGACTGCAGGGGCTCATATAGAGATGTGGTGATCTGGATATCAAAACTTGGTGAGTTTTTCTGTAATATGAACGTTGTTTTAAGTTTCTATCTTCAACCGTTTGCCAGTAACAAGCAATTGAAATTAGGTCCATTCGAGCGGTCCACCCTGTAGATTGTGACGTTGGAGTGAGAGTCATCAGGACAGGAGCGTGCGAGGTGATCAAACCAGTCAGTGTGCTGCTTCTGTTACACTCGCATGAGTGTTGCTCTCATAATGCCTAAGGGTATATTACTGCCCTTTCCGGTGCTAATTATAGTTATTCCGCGATTAATGAGGCTTGCAAAGAACATAATTTTGTGGTGTCAAAGTGTGGAATTATCTCAGCACTTAATACTAAGGAAAGGGGCGCTTGGGATTAATTCCAAACGGAAAAAACAGGCATATCCACGACCTGCTACTACCCGCACCCCAGATGTAAACAGAAAGGTCAAGGCCCTTATCTCTGGTGGTAACCCTGCCACACAAAGGGTGATTGCGAACAGATTGGGAATATCCCTTAAAACGGTAAACACCATAATAAACGAAGATTTAAAATGGAGAAGCGCTACAAAAGCAGGGTTCAGAAATTGTTGCCATGTCACATTGCCGAACACCGCACCAATAGCAGGAAACTCTATGAAAAGCACCTGGCAGGAGAAAAATGGACATTTTTGGTCACACTTGATGAAGCATATGTTTATCTAGGAGACTGCAACAAACCCCGGGCAATTTACTATAGAGAAATAGGTGAAAATAATTTTCAGAAGTGGTGTGCTGAATGCAGAGAAAGTTTCTCCAAGGGATTTATGTCAACGCGGGATATCGCTACAATGGAAAACTGACCATTTGTAGAGTAGCTAAAAAGGCCAAAATCAACTCCCAGTACTACCAGGAAGAAGTTCTCACCCCAATTTACCGGACCGAAATCCCAGCTTTCTATGGTACAGACAAAAACCAAGTCTGGGTGCACCAAGACAAGGCCTCCAGTCACACTTCGGATTCAACCCTGGTGTTGCCGGAGAGAATGGAGCAAGAAACAGAAATACATGCTATTCCATTCAGCAACATCTCAGTGAAGTCTCCTGATGCATCACCGATGGCTTTTGTGCTTTTGGACTCTTCAAAACGGCACTGGGAAACAGACATCCTCGAACAATAGACGGTCTCTGGAAAGCGTGCAAAGAGAAGTGGGAACTTATAGACATGGCTGTGCTGCGTAAGAGTCTTCTGTAGTGGAAACTCTGATGCCGAGCCATAGCTCGGGTGAAGGGCCATCAAATAGAGCATTATCGAGTGTGGAGACAGTTTTTCTTAAGGTGAAACTTAAAAATCATTTGTTATCAGAGATCAGAAACAACCCTCCGTATAAGAGTTAATTTCAGTTTATATAAACCGGGACTTGATTTTCTCTTAAACCTTGAAGTGATGATTAAAATACTATAGTATTTATAAATATGTATGTATAAATAATTTATAATTTATCAAATCATTCAAGGCATTAAAAATGAGAAACTACACTAATATAGAGCTTTGAGAAATACTGTATATTCTTACTTGAACGAGAGAAATAATCGGCTATTTCTGAAACAAGCTGTAGTATATTCTAATAACACGTAAGAGAGATCTTAAAAGAAATAATGAAACGTTCTATGATACGATATATTTAATATATCACTGACTGAGGTACAGTGTATTGAAATTGTGTTACGGTACCTTAATAAATCAGAAGAAACGAAACAGTTTTTAAAACCAACTTGACATTAGAACAAAGTGACATACTTTTTACATTTATAATAATAATAATTCAAATACAACCAAATTGTTTTAGTAAACATGACACAGAAAATTTGGTTTATGTAAAGTTATCATGAAGCTGTTAGTTACATAGCTAATAGAATTTTAATATGATTATGTAAGAACATGGCAAACAATCACTATAATCATTGGCAAGTAATAATGTTAATGCAAAGGTAAATGCAGATACAAGGATTAATCCATTAGTCCTCTTCTCTCTCGACAAGAGAATACTTGATCAGCAATTTCCCTCCCTCTACAGTATCAATTAATGCTAGCTATGTGGCATTACCATATTATATTATCTCAGCGTTAAAGAAATAATATTTACAGCCCACATAGCTCCGAGGATATGTAGTCAAGCAAATGTATAGTGAGAGAAACACAATTCTAACAACAAATATTAAATTAGACTCAAGTATAGAAACACTTACCCTTGATTTTTCAGTTTATTGTTGGGAATTAAAACTCTTCTTCTGTTTTTAGTAACATTTTTAAAAATTTTAAAATATTTAAAACAATTTTTATAACTTAATTTTAGAGTTTTAAGTATTTATTCAAATACACATATTGGGTTGGTCCCTTGCTATTTTCTCCAGAGAGTATATTATATAGTTGGAACCAGTGGGTTTATCGATGGTTGCGATTATTATGAATTGAAGAAAAGGGCGTTTCATCGGATCCACCCTAGGTTAGAGTAATTGAATTAGGTTAAGTGTAAGTTAGTTAGCTTTTAAGTTCGTTACATTTTAATTTTTTCTAAATACATAAAAAAACTATAATATTCGAAAAAGACGATTATAATCGATATGTGGTTTGATGGTGGATTATCGCTGGCTCTATAAACTCTGGAGCGTGCTTACTGTTGTTCTGTAGAACTTTGAAAATATATCAGACAAGTTAAAGTGGACTATCCCCGTCAATTGTTCAAAATAACTAGAAAGAAACTTTTGCATATCAGCCAAAATTTGAACTGGGAAAAAAAAACACTAATTTCTCTTTGCTTTAGTTTCCGTGACCATGTTAGGTAGCGAACCTTTCTTAAAATAGTGATAGAAGTGTCATTACATTTTAGATTCACTATCAAACACTGTTGAAGTCGGTATGAAAAGTTAAAATAATAGAATTCATACCTGATATATCAGTCATCTTCGAATGAATAAAATGTTGTAATAGTATATTACAATGCGAGGTTAGGAAGTGGTTTTTACGGAATTGAGGAAAATGTTTAAAATCCGAGCGGTGGCGAGGTTTTAATTTACGAGATTCTGTGAAACACTTCACACACATGCGTTGTACATTATTTTTGTGCGATGGTGTTTTCAAAAATAATAAATAATAGTAAAATAAGAACATATTTGTTGGAAATATTTGCATCCATTATAAACAATTGACTAACGTTAAGTGTGGGCAATGTTTATTAGTTGAAACAACAAGAGGCCCTGAAATGAATCTACTCATAAAATGACGGCAAGTACGTATTTATTGTTTTATATTGTTTCAAATAAAGTTCAGTTCATTAAAATGAAGTGATTTGTTTCGTATAATGTATATTATCGCTACCTTTTGGATATTTTTTGTACTTACATCGTACGTAGTATACATAGAGGGCAGTGGTTTTACTTCCCGCACGTGGGTGTAAATTGAATATTACAGTATACTTATTTATGTTGGCAATCTCGAAATGTAAGAAGTTGAACTTTCAAAATTGGTCGCCAATGCTGCTTAGTACAACAAAACGCACTATGGCGCAAAAAATATTTTTTCCTCCATACATCCATATCCACACTAATGTTAACCAATCATTCCATGTATAATTTACCTTCATTCAAAAATATTTATTTCTATTATTCTCGCACGCCTTTCTTGTATACATACTGGGCATTTGCCCTATGATTTTCCTACAGGAAGTTTCAATGCGCCTCTTTCATTATCCATTCGTGCCACAAGTCCTGCGCATAGCAGTCCACGAGATGTAACTGTTATTATATTATCTGGTTTCCCATAAAGATTGTGTAGGTCACTCTTATATAGTCTTCACCATTCACCCATCAATATTCTTCTCTCTTTGGTTCGAAAAATTTGCTAAGAATTTTATTCCCAAATACTCGTAATCATTATTCCTCCCATAAAGTACGAGACCATGTTTAGCATTCATGTAATGTAACTGGAAGAATAACAATTTTATGTGTTTTTAGTTTTTTTAGATACGTGGAATGATTAGTCTGTGTAATGCTAACAGGATGCGTTTCCAGAATTGAGCCTCTGTTTAATTTACATTTGCAATTCATTATTAGGACAACAAAATTGAACCTGATTCGATATTTGATTTTATGTTCTCCATATTTAAGAGCTGACGCTCTGAAATTTAACTAGTTAGGCACATCTCTAATAGCAGGCAGCGAAACTACTCCATAAAACTTAATAGAGGTGCTTTCACGGATTTTCAGGGATGTTTTCTGTGTGTTTGAAATAAGAAATATTCGGTGACTCATTATGGAGTAACGTGTTGACGAATTAAACACGCAACATACTTTTTGGACGTGTTGAATTCTGGTACATTACAAAGTATAATTCAATCAATCAACTAAATATATGTTACAAAAATCAGAATATAAACAGAGTTTTAAACAGCTGATTTAAACAAAGAAATGATAAGTAGTGTTTTTAACAGTTCAAACTGTTCTGTACACTACAGTGTTAAATATTTATGAGTCTGAAAATGAAACTGAAATAAATAAACTAATTCAATAAATTTACAAATAAATTACAGTACCTATGTTAACATAATAATTGGAAAATTAGACAATTACCAAATCAGGAAGAAAGAACATACGAACAGCGAAATTAATATATTTACGACCATTAACAGGTTATATCTGGAGACAGCAATGACCATCTTCTGCTTAAAAATCGTACCAATCATGACCGATGGACTACAAGTGATTTGGAAGAACCTAAATAAGGCAAACCTAGAGGAAACAGAAGGTCAAAGCACACTTTTTAATGATAGCGCTAAGCGTATCAAAATACACGCCTTCACACCTAACATACATAATGACAAAGAAACCTTTCTTCATAGAAGAGCTCTACCTGGACCTTCTCGTGCCGGTAACAGATGCCTACAAAGAACTGCTGAGGGAACTCAACGAAAAGAGCGAACAGATATGGCCTGAGTTCTACGCAATGGATGCGATGATCTACAGGGAATGGACAGCAGCCAGATACGACCTCAGACTCACCGTGACAAGAGTCGCGGTACATGGCACTATCGAACCCGTAGATTCATGGATACGCAGACACAAGCTCTCCATACGTTCTTATCCTGAGTCAATGTTTTCCAATCATCCCCAGTACAATATTTCTTCTTATAATTTGTATAATTTTCTTCCTGTTTATTTCCAAAATCACCCCTCGGAGGAAGACGTTTCGGACGTGTATTCACTGTCTACCCATCTCTTGGCTGGTCTTCCTCTTGTTCTTCTCCCGTCCATCTGTCCATCTTCTTTAGCTATTTTTGAAAGTCGGTTGTCTTCCAATTTTTTCTATATGACCGTTCCAATATATTCGTCTATCTATAATAAATTTGGACATGTCTTGAATATGAAAGTTGTCCGTAATTTATGTGTTGTGTATCTTATCAAATAATGTTTTCCCCTGAATAGTTCCTACGATCTTCGTTTCACATGTGCTTATTATGTGTTTAGTTTTTTTTGTATCAGCCCTAGTTTCTGCTCCATATACGATATCTGGCCGAACTATCGTTTCGTATATTCGGATTCTGCTTTCTACTGACATGTTTGTTGCACCAACTTAAATCTTTAATATATCGTGATATTAGTGCTGCTTTATCAGCTTGTTTCATTACTTATTTTATTAACTTTCTAGCGTTTGTTATTAATACACCCAAACAATTAAATTCTGATCCTCGTTCTATAATTTTTCTTTCCACTTCTAATTTGAATCTTACTGGTTCTTTAGATATTGTTAAACATTTGTTCTTATTCATATTAATTTCCATATTGTATTTTCTGGTATTTATATTAAATTGATGTAAAGACTTATTAAATTATCTTCAGATTGTTTTTATCATAAGTTTTCTTTTCTTTTTTTGTTTCTGTTGTGCATTTATATATATATATATATATATATATATATATATATATATATATATAGTATTATTTCTTCTTTCCTTTTAAACTTGGACATATCATTCTAAGTAGCAATTCTTAATGTGTTTTTCTTCTTCCAAATTGTAGTCCTTTTCCTACCGTCTGTCGTATTTTGTTTCCGTCTATGATTCGAGGCTTCACCCTTGGGACTGCGGGTAATTTATAAGATACACCTTGAAGTAGGTTGCTAGACCGTTTTCATGGCGAGTTTATTATTCGTGATTTCCTCCCTAGGCCGATTGCCTTCATCCAGCTCCAGAGCTCATCTTGTCCCTTTTTATTTCGGAGTTCTCTCTCCTAGACAGGTTGTCTTGCAGGACTAACGAACCGCATCCGCCCGTTCGTCAATCTACAAGGCAGTACAGTATAATCCTTTCCCTAAAATCATAGTTAATGTTATTCTCTAACCTCATTCTTGGTCTTCCCACTGTGCGGTTTTTCTCTGGCTTTCTTACAAGGAGTTTTTACTCCCCTCGTCTATTCCCCATTCGTGCCACATGTTCTGTCCATCGCAGTCTGCGAGACTTAAATCTTATTATATCTTATATTTGTAGTCCACTGTTAGGTAATTTCTTCTATTCGCCTATCTCTAAGTCTCTCTTTGATCCAAAAATATTTCTAAGAAGTATATTCCCAAATATTTGTGACATGTTCTTGTATACGAAACGTATTACAAACAACCATCTACTTTGGTGGTCTAGGGGTTAAGTCCCTTTTCTGGTTCCGAAGGTCGCAGATTCAAACCGGTTGAGGTCAATGAATTTTAAGAACGGAATATTCCAAGAGAAAAGTCCTCCGCGAATGCCGATTGTGAAGATTTTCGGACCGGTAAAAGAACATTAAGTCTAAATTAGAATCTCTGATCAAAATTGTATCGACCTTTGCCATCAAAATTATGCCTAAATTGTTTATTGTATGTCTTTTTGAGGCGATGAGCTAACCACTGGTCTCTTGTTAATATCTACAGGATAATAAATGTAACTAAACGAACTTCATTAATTGACTCGCAAAAAGGAAAAAACCTTGATAATTCTTGTGCGAAATTAAAATTTTAATTGTAGGGCTGTATATAGAATGATCCACATAGGGATGTATGGCTGGCTATACACGGATAGAGAGAGATATATATTATATACAACCAAATATTTAAGATGTAATAAATCCTTCGATATCGAGAGTTGTAAATAAGAATTGAGAGGAATGAAGAATCCTATGTGATTTGCACCAGATGTATGTGTAGAGGGATTACAAAGAGGGGGGTGTAAATTTAATGCGAGCTTGATGGTGTAAACCTTTCCAATTTCGTTTCAATTGGAAAGCTGTCATACGTTCTGTTCACTGGAGCATCTTCCGTACTTGTTTTTAATTTAGATACGGCGGGGTGTAAAATGGCTCAATGCCAAAAACACACTCCATCTACCAGCTAGTTCATACGAGAAAAGTTATTCACGAAAGCTGCTATAGATCTACATAAGTCTATTATCAAACCACCATTCACTGGATCAATGAAATTATGCCCTCTAGATTATATTTTAAAATTTTTATATAAGAAGAATAAGGATAAGTATATTTATATTCACAGATAAATGTTGTACACAGTATTGACACCCCAGTGAGCAATTGCTCGTGCTCGGGTGTAGTTTAGTTACATAAATAATACAAATAAGTATATAGTCTACATTGCAATGCTTTAGTTAAAGGGAGAGGACAAACATATGTAAATTCAGGAGACAATTTCGAGGTATGAAATAAATTCTGGCATATAAAACATTAAAAAAAATCATTGATTTTGAGAATTATCATCATTGAGAGTTTTCTCCAACCAATGAATATATATATATATATATATATATATATATATATATATATATATATAAGTAAAGTGATCCCACAACAGGCCCGGAGGCCCTTGGGGTAGTAGGAGGTTAAGGCTCCAACTTTTTCTAGACAATCGGCACTTTATGTCAGCCGGGTTGTCAGCCCTGCGTGACAGCCGCCTTTACCCCCAGAACAAGCGTCTGGTACTCATTTCCGTTAGAGGCTGAGTCGACCCCAGGGCCATAGTGCCGCCAGAGGGTTTGGGTCAGTTCAAAAATCCTGACCCCAACGGGACTTGAACCCTCGACCCTCCGGCTTGTAGTTCAGTGCCTTAACCACTACGCTACGGCGTGCCCCATATATATATCTATATCTATATATATATATATATATTCATGTTAATTTCTAAGATTGGTTGGGGAAAACTCTCAATGATGAGGAACATTCTCAAAATCATTATATATATATATATATATATATATAAATGACTACGAACTTACAGACGATCTGTTTGCAACAAACATTCACAAATTTCCCCTAATTTCTCCATCGTTCTCTCTCCTCTGTGCCTTCATCTGTTACACCAAATTTCCTCATTGAATTTTCAATGTTGTTCTTCCAGGTTGTTCTTGGTCTTCCTTTTTTGTTCCTTCTTTCAATTTTCCATGCATACACGGCCTTTGGTAGTCTTCCATCCTGCATTCTTCTTACGTGTCCATACAATTTTAGCCATCTGTGTTCAATCTGATCCATTATATTTATTTCTGCATTCATCCATTTTCTAACTTCTGTATTTCTATTTTTTTACTACAAAGTAAAATAAAATTAAAAAAAATATATAGAATAGATTAATACCGGACTGAATAAGGTAATTAAATACATTAGGAAATAATATAAAATAATAGTTATTTAGAAGACTAGTTACAAAAACATAGGTTTGGTTACGAGATGCTCAAGTTAGAACACGACCGAAAAGATGTTCTAAGAGCAGCGAGTTACTAAAACTAATTTTGTAGCGTGTTGTATACAATGGTTTATCTATGTTCAGAGTATATATATTTAGAATATTTAATTCAATTCATTTTTCGGAAACGATATGTTTAGAATAAGAGTAATGCACTCTTTCGGAAAAGAAAAGACATGATAAACCAACGAACATTGCTATAATGTGGGTTTTGGAAAAAAAAAATAAATAAATAAAAATAAAAACAATCAAAGAGACAAGAAAAATCAACAAAATATTGTTGATATATAAATCATCATTAAAGTGCATTTACGTTTTGTCGAACCTGTATTTTATGTTTTGAGAGCGTATTCTGATAAAATTAAACATTTTCCAATACAGTTATTTTAACACAGTTTCAATAATGGATCATATTATAATATTATAATGATATTGCGAAAAGAAAAATAAATGTCTGAATCAGGAATCGAACCGTGGACCTACAAATCTATAATTCTCGTTTCGTCAGTTAGGTGTCACTACCATAACCAACGACCGGCTTCGTTTATAAGTATCTATTATTGATAATGTTACAAGGAGAGGCCCACGGTTTGATTCCTGGTTCAGACATTAATTTTTCTTTTCACAATATCATAATATTTTAATAGAATATAAAGTATAAAATTTTTAGCCTAATAACTATGAACTAAAGCGTCACTGATTGTTATAATACTAGATAAAAAATACAGACCAGATGAATCAACAAGCACTGTTTTTATACATATATCATTAATAGTAGGCCTATATTACAATGCGAAGTTAGGACGTGGTTTTTATAGAAGTGAGGAAATAATTAAAAACCGAGAGATAGTAAGGTTTTTAATTTCCGAGATTCTGTAAAACACTTTACAAACTTGTGTTCTACATTATGTTTTGCACGGTGTTGTTTTCAAAATAATAAATAATAGTAAATTAATAACACCTTTGTTAGATATATTTGCGTTCATTATAAACAACTGATTGACGTTAGCAGTCTGGCCAATGTAGGCCTACATACGCTCAATGCCGAAAATGATTTCGTTGAGACTGCAGCAGAACGTGACACCAATCAGGCATAAAACGGCTCCAAGAATTATTGATAGTATTAAAAATGACGAAATTGAAGTAGCTTGGGAAGTTGTGAGTGCTTCTATAGTGCCAGAGGAATCTAAATCAAGATATGATAAATAAATCAAACATTTCATTCAGAAAGTGGCTGGAGGAGAAGAAATGTACTGTAAGTGAAAAAAGTACGGTTGCTTATTTCGTACTCAGGAATGAAACATTAAAGTCCTCAGTGAGTTTGTGGTCAGAATATTTAATGCTGAAGGCGACGATAAATTTAAAAGAAGGTATCAATATTGTAGGCATTGTTACAGTAATTAGTTCTTCAGAAAGACGAATATTGGACATAAAGCTAAAAAGTATTTTGTTAAGCCAACTTTCAATATTGTTTCAAATAAATTTCAGTTAAATTAAAATGCAGTGATTTGTTTCACATAATGTATATCAACATAACTTTTGGATATATTTTTATGTATACATTGTACGTAGTATGCATTAAGGAAGTGGTTTTACTTTCTGCCCTAGGTAGGTAATGTGTAATGTTACGTATTACACGTGTATTGAAGTAATACTATATATGAAGTGCTCTGAGGTCCAGTGAATATAATGAACGTAATACATAAACTGCTACCATATAGCTGCAAGCTCGGGGTTCCAGTAAGATCTAATAAAAATACGTAAATACATGATATGTCACGTATCTAATGAGAATCAAAAGCAAAATAGAATAACCATATAAATTCTAGCAGAATATCAGTGAATGGGCCCACATTTTCACGGATATGTTTTACTACTGTACGCTGGCAAACTACTAGGCACAAATAATTAGAATTCGTTCACATGTACAATTAATTATCTAAGCTGAGCAAATAATCTGTTATATTCATGAGTCCTAAAATGGGAATACTTAAGCTATTCTATTGAGCTTTGCTACATTGAGGTTCAAGTGATCTAAAATACAAAAAAATCAACATGTTATATATATATATATATAGAAGTATATTTCATCATCATCAGGTATCATGGCAGCTGCCGCCGTCTTCCGGAAACCAAACGCCATTCCTCTCTATCCATCCATTGATCTTCCTCCATTCCCCTGATATTCATAGCTGCTTGTACCCCTTCTATCCAAGTTTTCTGCGGTCTTCCTCTCTTCCTCCTTTCCATTGGGATCCATTCCATAACAATTTTTGGCAATCTTTGCTCTGGCATTCGTTTGACATGACCATACCACTGCAATCTTTTCTTTTCTATGATGTGTATGATGTCCGGCTCCTCTTTTACACCCATAATTTCCCTTATTTCTTTATTTTGTATTCTATCCATTCTAGATTTTCCAGCTGATCTTCTTAAAACATCCATTTCTGTACTTAAAGTTCTTTTCATTTCCCTTGTAGGAATTTGCCAGACTTCAGCACCATATGTTAAAATGTTCTGAATTATGGTTTGATATGTTTGTAATTTTCTATTTTTTGTAATATTTTTGCTCCACCAAACAGAGTTTAAAGCATTTATTGCTTGTTTTGTTTGTGCGATTCTATTTTTAATTTCTACTGTGTTATCGCCTGAATGGTCTAATTTTGTTCCTAAATAAGTGCATTCAATACTAGGTTTTAGTTCTTCTCCATTGTTGAAATTTATATTTTCCATTTGATCTCCTATACACAGATATTTAGTTTTCTCAATGTTTATATTGAGACGAATATGATACGGCCCTAATAGTGATTAATGAATATAAGAAATGAATAATAATGAAGGAATAGAATATAGTTAAAAATAAATTAAGTTTCATGTTGGTAAATAGTTCTCACAAGAAGCGGTTGAAACCCTAAGTAAAAGAGGTCATAAACATGTAACTCCTCAAATTAGACCTGAAATGTTTAAGCTGGGTCTAGCATCAAAACTCACGTTTGGGAGAAATGTCAAACTCCAAATTTACAATCGCGGAGAGCCCAAGCTGGCAAACACGGTCCCTAGCCGTGAGAATAAAATCAAAAGGTAGGTGGTGATTTAAATAAAATAGTTACGCCCTTGGATGACATGTGATTAAATATTCTAACCAATCAAAATGAGAGTTAGGGTATAGACCATATATGGGAATAATTGGTCCTGACTTCGATACGGAACTCATGAGGACAAAATGTAATACACTGACACATATACTCGACACTTAGAAGGAAGAAGATCTTGAATGTATAGTAAAAAATTATCTTGTAACAACGATTATGGACTTAGGGAAAATCTCCCGAACTCATTAGTCATTTGCTAGTCCTCATTAGCGAAATATCGAAGGCCACGGACAGAACAGTTTTATTTTTACTGTGTAACGTTCATTTAAATTGGCAGAGATTAATTAAATAAAATAATTCAAATAATTAGTGATTGTCTGTTCCCACGCAATTCTCCTTCCGAACCCGTTATAGATAGGAGTCTCAGCGCTCACCCTGAAACAGGAACCGACTAGCTACCGAGGAAGGGCAAGTAAATTCACAATGAAAACTGTAAGTAGAACCAAGTGACATTTAACAGCCACCTCCAAAATACTGCCCCAATATGAAGTCCCCATTTTTCATATACTTCTTTTAGTTTTTTAGCCATATATTCTATGTCATCGTGGTCCTGTGCTATTAATACCTGGTCATCTGCAAAATTTAATGAATATACATGTGTATTTTGTATAGGTATGCCCATTTTCTGACATTCTTTCCTCCAGTCTCTTAGTACTCTTTCGAGATAAATTTTAAATAGAGTTGGAGATAAACTGCAACCTTGCCTTAAACCTTTTGTAATAGTAAATCCCTTTGTTATATGATTTCCAACTTTTATTTTCGAAATAGATCCTTTGTATAATGCTTTTATAGCTTCTACTATTTTTTTGGTAATGTTGGAATCGTCTAAAGTTTCCCATAACATTTTCTGGGGAATACTATCATATGTTTTGGTTAAATCGACAAAAAGCAAATGTAAATCTCTGTTAGTTGCTCTTTTTTTCTATCATTTGTGTTATGCAAAATATATTATCTGTGCATGACCTACCACTTCTAAAACCAGATTGTTCTTCCATTTCTTTATCCTGGTATTCTAAATCAACCATTTTACTTAGTATACGTCCATATATTCTACTTAATGTACTCGTTACTGACATGCCTCTATAATTTTCACACTTTCTCTCGTATCCCTTCTTATGTATCGATGTTATAATAGCGACTTTCCCCTCTTCTGGCACTTCTTCGCCATTTATTATTTTACTAAACATTACAGTGATCATTTCCAATAACTTCCGACTGCCATTTTTATTCAATTCTATAGCAATATTTCCTGGGCCGACATTACTACCATTTTTCATTCTCATAATTTCCTTTCTTACAGTAATTATATCAATTTCGATTGTTTCCTGTTTTCATCTCTGATAAATCGTCATTTTCTCCCAAAAATTCTTTTCGGTCCTCTACTAAAAGCTTTTTGTAATATTCTTCCCATTCATGTATCCCCATTACGTTGAGAAGATTCTTATTTCTATTCGATGAACGTATATTTTTTATAAATTTCCTTGATTCAGAACTCTTCTTGCTTCCCAAATATGTTTGTATTTCTGTACATTTCTTATCCCAAATCTCGTTTCTGTGTTTAGTAACCATTCTTCTCACTTTTGCTTGTGCTTTTTGATATTGTATTTTGTCGTTCTGGTTCTTTGTACTAAGCCATTTTAAAAATAACTGTTTCTTATTCTGTCTTTCTTTCTCTATTTCAACGTTCCAAAACAGTGCTGTCCTTCCTCTATAGTCGTCTTTCTCACCCAATGCTTCATAGGCGGCTTCATGGATGCCACCTTTTTAGGTACTTGTTATGAATACATAGTCTTTTATATAGATTTTTTATTGTTTTATAGATTATTTTAATTATTCAAGCAAAGTCTTTTGAAATAGAGTTTAGACATGAGATAGTTCAGAGCAAAATTTTGCTTAAGCTAACTGTAAACATCCCTACATTTAGTTCATTGGAATGTTAGTGAGTACAGTTAGGGTAATTTGAGGTCATATTGAGTATATAACACTTGAGAAGTGAGGGTTTCGCGTCTGTCTGTGTGTGTAAACGGCTGAAGGGTAAGTCACCGCCATTTTTCTTAATAAGTATTCCGGATTTTCGAAATCTAATCAAGTACAATTAACTATTTTGATATTAAATTTTCAAAAGGGATATAACATTTTTTTAAACATGTAGATTAGGGTAGAATTATAACTTCCACAACCCCCTCTCTCTCAAACCCCAGAAAGTACTGTAGTTTTAATATAGGCTTAGATTAGTTATTTAGGGCTAGAATACTTAGGGTTTATAATTATTTATACTTTAGTAATAAAATAGTTTAAAATAAGACTCCATTTGTTTATTTCAAAACATGTATACTGTACATCCTCATACTAACGCTCGGCTAGATAAACGCTACCAGATTTTCCAAGTCCCGAAGGTCCTTTAAGCCTAAGAAATCCAGTTGGGGTTATAATAGTACTGATACATTTCTTCTTTATCTCTGAATTCATTCTGTCTTAATTTTTTATTCAATCTCTGTTGATATAAATGCTTTACACTTTCGTTTTGTAGGCTTTCGACATTATATTTTCTTTCCGTTTCTGTTCTAACATGTTCTTCTTTTTCTGCGTGGTTGTTTTCTTCATTAAGAATGCAAGGGAATACAAATTTTCCAATTACTAATTTATGATCTGTCCCACAACTTGGTCCTCTATAAGCTCTGACATATTGTATTTTCATTTTTGAATTTTGTTTTGTAATTATGTAATCAATAATGGATTTTTGATTTAGTGTTGGACGTTCCCATGTGTATTTATGGATATCTTTAAGATTGAAAAAGCCATTCCATATTTTTAAAGAGGATTGTCTACATAATTCAATTCAAAAGTATATTTAAAATAAATATTTACGTGCGAGTCAAGTATAATAAAAGATATATAAACAAATAGTTCCTTCTTTACAAACATTAAATTAAATTTACGTTAACAAATAATATAGCAATCGATAGGAGTTTTTAGAACTTTAAAAATAATATAATAACTACTATAACGATTCATACTACCGCTCAATTCACTCTTCATTCGCTCCTAAATAAACTTGGGTTCCTCGCACGGCATCTCCACGCAAACTCCACAATGCTGGAAGCCAGAGGAAGCCATAACCCGGCGATATTTGCCGCAACGTAACTTAAACCCAGAAGGGAAGATTGCCGGTCGGCCAATGCTCGTAATTGACTGACCCCGGTACTTCCGTGGGGACTATATGATGTGCGCCGACGCACGTAACGAAGGAAGGGGAGGGGAATGGGCGATTTCAGGAAGGATGGCACAGATATACAGAAACTCTATCGCTGGAGCAGAGTCATATCGCAGGGGAACACACAGATATCTTCAGCACGGTGCAGTATAGTTATTTAGTTATTTGTAAGTTGGCAACCCCGAAATTTAGGAAACTGAATTTTCAATCATGGCCGCGATTTTTGTAAGTACGACAGAACGCACTATCGTGCAAAAAGTGTATTTTACGTTTCCTTGAACCTGTAATTTTTGTCTTGATAGCATGTTTTGTGTTTTTTAGAATATAAAATAATAACAACAATAATTAATCGTTACCTCAGTCAAACAATTAATTTATTCAAGTCGACGTTTCAATCTCCTTGTGTGAGATCATTTTATAGACAATTGGCATGGTTTTATAATGCATAGTTACCATCGCCAAGACATTTGTTTTACAAGTTTAAATGATTAAAAATATTTTAACAAGGAATCATGTTTCACCCATTCACTTAACTATTTTTATTTATTCAATGCTTTATTTTGTTGTTTATTATATATGTCATTTCTGCTATCAATATTTTATGGTAATTATTCTCTTTGGGTAATATGTTTATGTCATCCCATTTCATTTCATCATTTTCATTACTTCTATTTTCACTTATTACCGAAAATTCTGTACCTAGTGTACTGATGTTCTTTTTTTGTTCGTCAATTCTTTTTCTCATAAATATTTTTTGTTTTGGCCTACATATGGCTTTTCACAATCACCACATTTAATTTAGTATAGGCTACAACATCCGTCAATTTATACTATCAATTTTAAATTTGCCTGTTTTTATTAAATTTCCTTGAAGTTTCTTAGGAACAATATGAGCAAAAACAAATTTGAATAGTTTCAATTTATTTTCCAATCCTCCATTTAAACGTTTTGAATCAGGTAATTTCAAATCAAAAGTTTGTTGTTCAACATGTAGATTCATTTTATCTAATTCCGCAGATGTTTTTCTATCTTGCAACAGTTTCAGTCTTCTCTTAATTTGTTGATTAGCAAACGCTTGTGGATAATAATTTTCTATCATATTCTGTTTAACCAATTCGATAATTTGTTTGTGGAATATTTTATTGGAAAGTAAAATAGTTGTGTCAATTAAGCCAGAAATTACACTTATTTTTTCATTGAACTGGGTGTTCTGAGTAGAAATTTATATATATTCCAGAAAATGTTAGTTTTTTATACCAATTTGTCAACAATTTTCCGTTTCTCAAATGTATCACTGTAACGTGAAGGAAACCAAATTTACTACAACTTTCTCTTTCACTAGTTAATTGTAAACGGTTATAATAATATATCAGTAATATACTATCTGATGTATTATCAAAACCTGAGTCTCACATTAAAGACAGTTGGAAATTTATTGAATGGATTAATGCCAAACAAATTGATAAAAATAACATTTTAGTATATTTACATGTAAAATCCTTACTTACAACTATTCCTCATGAACTTGTTATAGAAAGTCTCAAAAATGGGAGTTTATTAGCTTCTTCTTCTTCTTCTTCCGAATGCAGTATTGGGTGATGATGCCCGTTCTGCGACTACAAAAACTGATCTTTCCATCGGTTGAAGGGTCTTCCGAGGTCTCTTTTGCCTTTAGGGTTGAGGTGGTAAATCATCTTTGTTAAACGGGAATTTGACATTCTCTGGACGTGTTGGAACCATTTAATCTGATAATTTTGTATATGTTCAACCATTTCCCTACTATTCCACTGCATCCTTATCTCATCACTTTTCATTCTATCCCTTAATGTTACTCCAGTTAGTGATCGGAGGATTCTCATTTGTGAAATATTAATGCGGGATTTATCTTTTGCTCGAAGTGTCCAGCATTCACTTCCGTATAGTAGAGCAGGTTTGGCTATGCCATTATGAAATCTCAATTGGATTTCTTTCCTCATTTGTTTTCCAAAATTTCTCCTAATTATACCTTTTAATCTGTTATATTTTTCTAAATTTGTTTCCACATCTTTTTGATTATGAAACTGTGATATATTATTACCTAAATAATTAAAGTGTGTTACTTGTTCTATTGGTTTATTATTTATTATTATTTTTACTCTCGAAAGTCCCTTTCCAGTGATTGCCATGGATTTGGTTTTATTTTCAGATATTTTCATGTTGTATTTTTCCATGGTATTCTGCAATTTAAACACTGATCTCTGCAAATCATCTTCATTCTCCGCTAGAAGTATTTGATCATCTGCGAAGATTATTGTTTGTGTTTGATTTCCTCTACATATTTTTACTCCTGGGGGGTTTAGTTTTTTCCACTCCTGGACAATTAGCAAAAAATAAAAATTCCTTTAAATTAATTTACAGGTGTGGTCTCTATAGTGCTCAATTCCACTAATTTTACATTTTACGTTCAATGGAAAATTTTATCCTCAGACCTATGGTAGTCCCATGGGATCACCATTGTTTCCGATTCTGGCAGATATAGTGATGGACGATTTGGAGACCTTTTTTTGAACAAACTACCTTTTACAGTGGATGTGTATCAAATATTAATTGATATTTTTGCAAGTGTTCCAAGAAATTACGTTGAAAGAATAGTTAGTACATTTCATTAGTATCATAACCGTTCACAATTTACCAGTAAAATATAAAGTTGTAGTCAGTTGAGTTTCCTTGATGTTACATTGATATGTTTGAGTAATGAAAAGTTGTTGACAAATTTAAAATCCTGTCCTCATTAATCACGTTCCAATAAAGACTGACAGGTGTGAAGCTTGAAAACTACAGATCTAGAGAGAATGCTGAGGAAAATGAAGTTAAAAAAATGTATGCGAACAAATGTTCAATTATAGAAATATTTTTAAGATGTGAGCCCGAATTTTCCCAGTAAGGAAAAATTCCCATATTTCTGTGTGGGTGGTTTTTTTATATGGCGAACTAGAGCAAAAGAGAGTTTAATCTCATTTTATTAACTATATACTTAACGAACTAACTCTTAGGCACTAGTGAAACCATAGGTTCGTGGTCGCGTTGACATTATCTCACCATATAACCATTCCTGAGTTAACGTTTTCCAAAAATTCTCTATGTAATATACGTCCATCATAATGGTTACTATTAATCAACTAAATGTCTAAATAATTACAAACAGGAAAAGCTGCAAAAAATTAAACATGGACTACATCTTGAAATACGTGCAATTATTTTACGCACACAGGGACTCTTGTCATCCCAAGTCATCATCAACCTCTTATCGTGTCCTCCTTTCGGAAGGTCGATTCCAAATATGTCTCCAAACATTTCTATCTTCCCATGCTTTGCTTCTTTTTCGTTCTTCCCAGTCATATCCTCTCTCTTTAAGACTTTTCTTCACTTGGTTAATCCATATTTCTCGTGGTACCTCGTGGTCGTTTTACTTGTATCTTAAGATTTAACAGTCTTCGTGGTAGTCTTTCCTTTTTCATTCTTTTTAAATGTACAAACTATTTTAGTCTAATTTTTCCTATATCTGTTATTTTTTCTACACTCAGTGTCTCCCTGAATTTGTCATTACTTGTTCTACCTTTCCTCGTTTCATGAACCGTTCCACGTAAGGATTTCATTTCCGTAACTGGGATTCTGCTCAAGTCTTTCTTTGTATATGTCCAAGTCTCAGCTGCATGTGTTAGAACTGGTATGAAATAAGTTTTATACATTACCATTTTACTCTTGGTGGGTATATCTTTATTTCAGATTAATTGTTTATTTAGATTATAGACATCTAATTTTTTCTCTAATCTTCTATTGATTTCAGTCTGTATTTTACCATTTGCATTTATCACCGTTCCTAAATATGTAATTTGTTCCACTGTTTATGGATTTACGCCTGATAACTTAACATACCAATCATCGTTGTGATTTTTACATAGTTTCTTGACTGCCGTTTTCTCGATATTTATTTTTAAACCATATTCTTTTGAAACTGTTTTCCAATGTTCAAGTATATTTTCTATGCTATTTTTTTATTTTTCCCATATCATTACATCGTCTGCAAAGTTGAAAGTTTTCATGTCTGGTTTCTTACCTTCCCCTACAACTTTATTTGTAATTTAATATAAATTTATTTGTAATTTAATCAATTATGGCCGTTGAACAAAATAGGCGATAACACACTGTCTTTTCGAACTTCAAACCATTGTGTCATTCCTACTGGAATCTTAATGCAGTTTCCACATTTACTGTAGGTCTATGTGTTTTTAGTTTTTTTCAATTAAAAATGTCATTCCAAGTACTTTAAAAATGATGTACAAGTACGTATATATACATATATATGGTATGATAAGAAAAACAAATGCCTGGACGGGATTCGAACACACATATAACCACATTCTTCTAGCTTTATTATAGTGATGCAAAACGTAGTCTCTTACTGTATGAGAGGAGAACATATTATGAGTATTTGAGAATAAAGTTCACAGAAACATTTTCGGATCAAAGGAAAACGAACAGATAGGTGAATTGAGTTATTTACTTATGAGTGAACTGTATAATATTTATAAACGGATGTGATAAGAAGAATTAAGTCTCGTAAACAGCGATGCAGAGTGTGTGGTACGAATGTAAAATGAAAGAGGAGTATGAAAACTTATTGTAGGAAAACCAGAGAGAAAGTGCCCATAGGTAGACCTGAAATAAGATGGCAAAATAATATTAACCATGATTTGAAGGAGGTGATTTATAAGGGGCGATTGGATAACAAATTGGAACAGGGATGTACGCCTATGGAGAGCATATGCCCGCGCAGACACGAAACTCCGGGTTCAATACTCGTAATGCCAGTAATTCAGTTTAACATTGCGATACTATTGCTTCGGTTGACACTTTTTATTGAAATACTTTGAATTTATTATTGTCTAATAATATTCCATGCCAACATTATTTTAATTTCCTTATTTGTATTAGAATATTCATTGTATAGACCAAAGTTAGATTACATTGTAAAATTCGCTTATCAAAGTATTTGAATCTTGGTACACTGTAAGATTTAGTGTGCTTGATTTGTAGAATTATGTAGTTGGTTGATTTATTGCATTGCATTTATTGAAGCTTTCTTACTCCACACACTGATTTCCTTTATCGTTTAAATATATTCTACATATATTTAATCATCAATAAAATTAAATGTGTGTGTGTGTGTGTGTTCTAATGCCACTTGTACCTTAGTTGTTTCAGGTTGTGCTCTGGCAGATAGATGGCATTAATGTGGTCTATTTTCAATTTACGCACTACTTCAGCAGACCACTTTATCAACATTAATAAAATTCATGATAAAATTCCGTTGAGGTATTAGTCACACAATTAAAGTATAAAATTATAAAAATAGTTACCTAAAAGTATTTTATAATTTTATACCCCCAAGGGGATATGTGGATGGCAACCACAAGGAACAAGGCTGAACAAAACATTTCTTCCACTTACTTGCGTTTTGTATTCTTTTAACTTTACTATCTAACCTTTCTTGGTTAACTCTTGTTTTTTCGACCCCGATGCTATTAGGGCATCCGAGGGCTAGGGAGTCTTTCCTTTCTTCCATTTCTTCTTTCCTTTATTTTATTTTTTTCTCCAGAAAAGCCTGACCATCACTGGCCTTGCCTTCCTTTGGCCAGCAACCAATCGAAGGGAATATTATTATGCTTTCAAGTCTTATACGAGAATTTCCCTCCTATCAAACGCTGGAGGGAAAATTTTCTATAGGATCGTAACAGGCCTTGGCCTAATACTTGGAAGGAAGAAGAAGAAGATTACATTGTGTACAAAATGTGGACCAAATTAGCTTTTAATACTCAAGGGTCTTACAAAACTCTTTACGCTCGTGTTCTAAATGGACGCTTTCTTTATTAAAACTCTGATGTAATTATGTTTAACTATTTTATTTACTGTATATTAGAATAACAAACCGTTTCCTCATTATTTAAAAGCTACATGTCTATTTTTTTCTGTCTTCTTTCTAGTCTTTCTTACTTACTTACTCATTGGCACTATCGAACCAGTAGGTTCATGGCCGCGCGGACATAAGCTCTCCATACATCCCTATCCCGAGCTAATGCTTTCCAATCATTCCCTGTATAATCTACTTCCCTGAAATCATAGGTAATGTAATTATCCCACCTCATTCTTGGTCTACCAACTGGGCGTTTTCCCTCTGGCTTTCCTACAAGAAGCTTCCATGCAAGTCTTCAATTCCCCATACGTGCAACATGTCCTGCCCATCGCAGTCTACGAGACTTAACTGTTCTTATTATATCTGGCTTCCTATAAAGACCATGTAGTTCATTGTTATGTAGTCTTCTCCATTCACCTGTCTGTTCATCTCTGTTTGTTCCAAAATTTTTCCTAAGTACTTTATTCTCAAATACTTGTAATCTTCTTTCCTCTCTTAAAGTAAGAGTCCATGCTTCGCACCCATATAATATAACTGGTAGAATAATAGTTTTATACATTTTCAGTTTTACGTTTTTCTAGGCTTACGTAAAATAATTTAAATCACTGTATTTTAGTCAACATTGTACACGCCTAATATTTGAAACACTAGGCGTTTCCTTATCCCACTGTTACGTGGTAGTTCCTGCAAACTAAACCTTCTATAAATTTATTAAAAAATAAGTTTACATTATGTTAATACAATTTAATTTTTTCTAAATTTACCTTAAATTGAGTTGTAAGAGTCAGTTTGCGCCATTTTTGTAAACATTTTCAGAGAAAATATTATTCTCAATCATTGATATACTATATAGCCAATATGCTGAAATGTTGTGCATTCATATATTTCAAATTTTTACGTGTGCTTTGGATTACAGTTTCCTCAAAAAGCTTTTCAATTGAAGTAATTATCTTTCAGATATCGCGTAACTGAGTGAACTCCCTTAGAGATTTTATTCACAAAGAAAAATAATATGGCATACCAGAATATCGATTTCAGAAATTGTGGGATACTACATGATAACTGTTAAATCACAAAGACATTAATATTATTATTATTATTATTATTTTATTAATATTATTGCTACTATTATTATCAATCCACTGGTACTATTGAACCCATCTGGAGGTTCTTAGTCGCGCGGTCATGAGCTCTCCATATATCCTTATGCATAGCTAATATTTTCCTATTATTCTTCGCATAAGTCCTCTATCTTAAAAATTTGATTAATATTATTATTTCCTGTCGTTTGGCCTACTTACTAAGCACTTACCCTCTGTTTATCTACACAAGAGATTCCGTACCATACCTCGTTTCTCATTCTTCACACAATTCCCATCTATCATTGTTTATAAAATTTATTTATTATTATTATTATTATTATTTTTATTATTATTATTATTATGTACAACAAAAACAACTGTAAGGATATGGCCATGTGAAAATATCCATTGAAGAACGACTCACGAAAAAAAGTGTTGGAATGGTTGCCGCCAGTTAGGTTGAAGATATATAAATATCCTCAACTCCTGTCCAATTCAGGGCCAGGTGAAGAATGAGATGAGATAAGCCCCCTATGTAGAGGTCTGTGAATGACATGGATTCCGGCAGACTAAACCTGACGCACCATCACGGGTGCAGATGAACGAAACGGAATGAAATGAATGAGATGAGTATGGAGAAATGGTGGCATGGAATTGTGGAGAAATAAGGGAAATTATGGGTGTACAAGAGGAGCCGGACATCATAGACATCATAGACATCATAGAAAAAAAAACCGAGGAAAACCTACCCAAGCTCCGTTTTGTCCACCACGAAACCCACATGGCGTGACCGAGATTCGATCTTGGGACCTCAGCTGTGAGAGGCGAGTGTCTAACCGCTTTCGCCACTAAACCGACGAGGTTGAAAATAGGTAAATGAAATTATGTTTTGATTCAGGTTATAAAAACAACTATCAGAAAAAGAAGGATAGTGGAAGGAAGATGGACTAATAGAGAAGAATTGAGAACAAACTTAATGTTAATAGTCTATTTAGAACACTGAGTACCGGAGATATTTTTACATATTTATACCGATTTCATACACATATTATTATTACTAGTATATTATTATTATTATTATTATTATTAGTATATTATTATTATTATTATCACTAGTATATTATTATTATTATTATTATTATTATTATTATTATTATTATTATTACTGAATGCACTTATTTAGGAACAAAATTAGACCATTCAGGCGATAACACAGTGGAAATTAAAAATAGAATCGCACAAACAAAACAAGCAATAAATGCTTTAAACTCTGTTTGGTGGAAGCAAAATATTACAAAAAATAGAAAATTACAAATATATGAAACCATAATTCAGAGCATTTTACCATATGGTGCTGAAGTGTGGCAAATTCCTACCAGGGAAATGAAAAGAATTTTAAGTACAGAAATGGATGTTTTAAGAAGATCAGTTGGAAAATGTAGAATGGATAGAATACGAAATAAAGAAATAAGGGAAATTATGGGTGTACAAGAGGAGACATCATAGAAAAGAAAATATTGAAGTGGTATGGTCATGTCAAACGAATGCCAGAGCAAAGATTGCCAAACATTGTTATGGAATGGATCCCAATGGAAAGGAGGAAGAGAGGAAGACCGAAGAAAACTTGGATAGAAGGGGTACAATCAGCTATGAATATCAGAGGAATGGAGGAAGATCAATGGATGGATAGAGAGGAATGGCGTTTGGTTTCCGGAAGACGGCGGCAGCTGCCATGATACCGGATGATGATGATTATTATTATTATTATTATTATTATTATTATTATTATTATTATTATTATTATTATTATTATTATTATTATTATTATTATTATTATTATTATACTGTTATTATTGTGAGTTCTGGGGATACTATTTTCACTCATCATAATATATTTTTAAAGGAGAATGGATATCTACAGTACTTCAGACTTATCTCCAGTACCGCTATCATACCGTGTGTCAGAAGGAATGATTCCATCGCCGTTGTATAGTCGGTATAGTCAATATCTTTGAATTCTGGGGCCCGAGTTCGATTTTTGGGGATGGAAAAAATGGTAAATCTTCATTTTGGATTTGAGCTTCTATGAAAAGCAGGAAAAATATATAAAATTAAACAATGTAAAAATAGAAAAGGGAAAAATTAAACGAAGGGAAATGCAATTAAATGGAGAATAATGTGTGCAGTAAAGAGTTAAAATAACAATGAAAAGCAAATATACACTAAATATTATGAAGTTTTGATCACTTGTTTTATATAAAACTTCTTAAGTTTCTAAAGGTTAATTCTTAAATTTTGTAAAGCATAGAAAGTCATACCAAGAATAAATTGCAGAGACGATGTAGTTAATAAGCGAAGCAAAAAAGAAAGATATTCGCAAAAAAAAAAAACAGTTTCCTGGGGATATTACTTTCGTAGACTTCAATCTGACCAAGATTTCTAATCTCTGTGTGACAGGATTTTTTTTTTCTCTGTTGCAAGGTGGTGCTAGCTGGCAGCGTGGCGCCCTACCAACCCATCTAGCAGCAGAAATGGATTTTCATCGATGTCTGATGTGAAAAAATATGTAAGAAACGAATGAGTTTCTCTAGCTTTTCCTCCTTTTTAAACTAAATTCACGCGAATGAAAAAGTCTCCTGCAAGTTTTCTGGACAGCGTTTTCCTTTCTCAAATATGGTTTGGCAAGAAATAAAATGAGAGAAAGAAATAAACCCAGTGACCTGTACATTTAACACTTGAGCTTCAAACTCAAGCTTTTAGTTATCCCAGAACACATTTTTATAGGTAAGTAAAACTGAAATGAAAAAACCTAAATGACTGTTATATAACAAAGTGTGGTACCTTGGAAAAAGAAACTATGAAGTTAACTACGTCGCGTACTATACAGGGTGTTACAGTATAACTCAACAATACTATAGAATCTCATCAACTGGTAACTAAAACTCGAATGAAAATACATATATCGTGTAATATAGGCCAATATTATATACATTTTGTGAACTTCATAACAATATGTAGTATTTTCTAAGACACTTATAGACGATTAATGTAATTCATAACACTCATTCAAAACCATAAGATAATATTTCTGTTTTACAATGTACAGTATAATATTGTTATAGTAAGCTACAACCCTAATATGCTTTTGTGGCAAAATAGGGTTCAACTATTTGGATATTCAATAATAATAATAATAATAATAATAATAATAATAATAATAATAATAATAATAATAATAATAATAATAATAATAATAATGATAATAATAATAATAACAATAATAATAATAACGATAATAATAATAAAATACATAAGCCAAACAAAGTGTGAAGTCTTGGACAAAAACTTTATGACGTTAACTACATCGCACATTATACAGGCTGTTACAGGATCTCATCGACCATATTTTAGTACCCCATCGTCTGGTAACTAAAGCTCGAATGCCAAACACACCACACACACACACACACACACACATATATATATGTATATATATATAGTGTTATATACTTCTAAGAAAGTGTGGAGCCTTGGATCAAGAATCCATGAAATTAACTACGCCATGTGCTATACAGAGTGTTAAAAGACCTCACCCACACTCTTTTAGTATCTCATCATCGTAGTTTATTTGTAAGCTTACGTGTACCACGTCACCCGAACCTTACTCAGTATCACAACTCGTCGAGAGAGGAATTTAAACTTTGTATACGCACACAAACATTTTTTGGTCACACACGGACATGCAAGGTCTCCATGAATGAGTGATTAGCTCCTCCGGGACAACAGAAATATTTAAGACGAAACACTCATTCATAGCAAATATGGTGAATGTGATATTGATGATTATGATAGCCAGATGAAAATCGGCAATCGTTTGTGTCTAAAATTTGTCTGATAGATGACGAAAACCCCGGAATAAGCGATAATAGAAGAAACTTCTCCCAACCGAATATCAAACACGGACTCGCTGCGTACTACTTATATCGAGATTACAGCGGTGGACTAATATTTTAATACAGAAGGATAAAATAATAAAATATGTACCTGATATCTTAGTTGTCTTCGACAAAGTAAAACCCCAAATGAAAAAAAAAAAAACGTTCAAAATCTATCGGAACACGTTCTATCATCAGCTGTTAAAATATACATTTCTTTTCGGTTATTCTACTACATAGAGGGGTTCAGGTCGTTGGGCATGTACTCGTTCAGTAGGTTTTCATTTTTTTATTTCTTCTAAAATTAATTACTCTCTCTTCAAGAACGATTATTCTACAATTATTATTCTCTCTGTACATTATGGATAGTTCATCTTGAAATAATGACTTGTTTCAATTATATTTTTTACAAAACTCTTCATCAATCCTTTTTTCCAAATGTCCCACTTGACAATTCTGGTGTTCGCTCCTGGTATGGCATACTTATAACCCACTTCTGAGTTTGGGGCGCGTGGAAAGCGGGTTATTTACGCTGCACCGATGATATGAGAGTTGATTATGATGGTAATGATGCGAAAGGAGAGGCCTTAAACCTATCTTAAGCTATTTAGGTGAATATGATATTGATGATAATGATGGCCAGATGATGTTTGGGGACCGTTTGGGCCCTAAAGTGTCCTGACATTCATCTTACAGGTGAGGAAAGATCCGGAAAAAAAATTTCACCCAGGAAACTTGTCCCGACCGGGGATCGAACACGGTCCCGCTGCGTGACAAGGCAGCATGATAATTATACATAGAGCATATAAAATGTGCATTTAATCTTGTTCTAGAATTGCAGGTAGTTTTGCCGATAAAACACTTTTACGGCTATTGCATTTCAATTTGAAGGTTCCTGTAGTTTCTACATATTGGCGTTTTGTTGTCTAAATATTTAGGAGGTCCACAATGTTTTCGTAGTAGGCCTACGTGTTAATTATTACATTTAAGGGGAGACTTTTAGGGAGAATTGATCTTTACTAACTGTATCCATTAGTGATAGAGGGGAGTACTTGTATTTGAGAATAAAATTCTTAGAAAATTGTTTGATCCAAGAAAGACGAACAAACAGGTGAATGGTGAAGACTGTAAAACAGTGATTATACATGATTTTTATGAGAAACCAAATGTATTAAGAGCAGTTTAAGTCTCATAGACTCGATTGGGCAGGTCATGTAGGTAGTACGAATGGGTAATGAAAGAAAGGCAAGGAAACCCTTTGTAGGAAAACCAGAGGGAAAGTACCCAGTGGGTAGACTAAGAATGAGTTAAGAGACTAACATCAACAATGATTTGAGGGAAGTAAATTATAAGGAAATTATTAGGGATATATTGTGAGCTTATGTCCGCGCGCCATGAGCCTACGGTTTCAACAGTTCAGTGAGTGAGTTAGTTAACCGTCTCAATAAAGACATTTTTATTGGTTTCATTTTCTTGATGCCTCTTTTTAAGAAGACGCAAATTTCACAGTCATATAACAACTCAATCCAAATATAAGATTATATAATTGTTTTCTTTTTTCACACTTAAGAATTTATTTGTAAATGCATTTTTCTTCCCTAGAACGTTTCCAAATTCTTCTTCTTCTTTCTAATTCTTCGTTTTATTCTCCTCCTCTAAGGTAATCAGCCTTTTCCATGCCTTGATGCGCCTACAATATGCCACTATTCTCACTCTCTGAATTCCTACGCCAAAATATTTAAATACTTTCAAAACAAACCAACCGAACATTAATAGGCCGTCCAATTCTTCTCTTACAAATTATTTACAAGTAATTTTCAAATTCCAATTCATAGCTACATTTATCTTGAAAATTCGTTGAAGACATTCCAACTGGCTTCCATATTATGGGAATTTTCATAAGTAATGCCACGAGTGATTTCCAAATGATCGATAAATTCACGACTCACGAAGTGAGGAGTGAATTTATCTAGAGAATTTGGAAATCAAGAGTGGCATTTGTTAGGACTATTTAACGAATAAAATTAAGCTGTTTACTCACAAATCATTATTTAACTATAGTTATTTAAGAATATTTATGCATTTAATGTAAACGGCGATGTTTGAAAACAAATGAGAAACGATTGGTACGCTTCATCTGCTTCTTTTGTTTATCACTGCAACCAGATCATACTATTTTTGCCAAAGAAACGCATATTGTAAAAATGCTCTCTAGTGGAGAAAAAATTAAACACATCAAACTGTATATTAATTCATTTCTGATGTCGTATGATGTAAATATGACAATTATATTTTTCTGATTATTACCTGGGAAAAAAATACATTTAAGAAAGTGCAAACAGTAGTTTCTTTTTTCCTATTGAGGGTCTTTCCACTTTTCAGCGGTTGCCCTTTTACCAGCCGGCTGCTGGCCCTTCACATCCACATGTGTCAATCACAGAGGTAGATGATCAACAGCCAGTGTAGGGGTGACATGTGGTTAGCATGTCGAGTCCCCCCGCCGTTATAGCTGGTTCCTCAACCTGGAGCCGCTACTTATTGTAGCTACCCAATTGCCTCACGATGCTGGGTGGGCACCGGTCCCATACTGGCCGAAATACCATGAGAAAATTTCGTCCCCCATGGAGACTCGAACCAGCGCAAGTCCCGTAGCTCTGCGCCAAGGCTTCCTACCTTAAGCGCTCGGCTACGGCGCGGGACAGTTTCTTTTTTTGGTGGTATAATCAATTGCTACAAATGTTTTTATATTAACTCCTGCAAGTGCTGTGTGTTGACATCCATGCACTATATATACACGCTGGTAGCCGCATTTCTTACAAAGTCAGTCACTGCAAAATAATGGTCAGACCTGTTCAGAATATTAAAAAGGAGGAGCTTTCATTAATGTGGTAAATTTAATATTGATAAATATTTGGTGAAACACGACTGTGATTGGTTGTAAAACAGAAATCATTGTAAGGTGATTGGTCATTGACTCCCATTTGGGGCATGAGTTAAATAGTCAATAAGAATTGTTTTACGGGATAGGGTTTTCAATCGCACTCCCGACCTCAACCTGGAAGACCAAGTTTCACATTTATGACCCATGTAACAGCATGGCCTACCATAACTCCTGCCAATTAGTGTACATTTTAATCGCGACATTTTAAAAACCTTCATAAGCTCCTGTCAATTTTTAATGTTAGGATTTCATTTTTCAAATTATTTTCCACCATTTACAATGATTTTACACGTTTTCTAATCATTATTTGAATATAGTTTTAACTACATGAAGACGTGGCACCCATATTGATTTTAACGAATATTCTTATTCCTAAGGAGGATAAAATTACTCTCATATCATCCCATTCCGCAGGAGTTCCATTCAATTGAATTATTTTCTAATTAGCATTACCACAACGCACTTTATTGAAAGACGTGTTCTAATAGTATGACAATTTAAAATTTGTGTTCAAACAGTATGTCGTTTGCCTGCAAGGTTCCCAGAAACGACAGTTCAATAATATTGTTGGTGCGTAATTAATTCCTAAAATCAGCTGAGCTCTGATCTCAACTCGAGTGTCATACATCATACTACTGACCGCATAAAAAAAACTAAGACTTGGTTATGTGACATAGCGCATCTTGACCAATGCGTGGAATTCGTAACGACGTGCTTGGGAATTACATTCCTTAATAAAAAATTGTCCCCGAAATCATATGGCCATCATCCTTATCATTATCATCCTTACCATTATCATTATCATCATCCTTCACCGGTGTAGAAAGCAACGGGAAGCTACCACACCTACACAATTCCCTAGTAAAGCTGCAAGCATAGCATGAAAATGCTATGATTGCAGTGAAGGACCTGCCTTCGGGCAGAATTACTATGGATGGAATAACAAATTATACTCTGCTTATCACATGTAGGTCTTGAATATTTGTTGTTCAGTTCCTGTAAGATCCTGAATAACTCACATTATCCACAACGGAAAATGGTAGAAACAGATCTGGATATCATAAATATATCTTTTAGAAATATAACATTTGTTGTTACAGTTTAGAGATTACCGCAGGGGACGATGTTAAAGGGGGGTCTAGCCGTCTTTAATTAACCAAATTAAAAATGTAACTATGTTATATATGTGAAGTATATAGCTAGGAAATTATATTTAAAAATGAAATATTTGTTTTTGTACACTTTCTAGCAACTAATTCTTTCACAGCAAGCGTGAATCTACAAGACACAAGTATAAAAAATAGTGTGGAGGTATGATGATTAAATACTATGGTGATTAGGGACTACATTTTAGTTCAAGATCTGGCTGCAAGATTACTACGTTCATCGAGTGTATGAACAAAATCAATTTTTTTCATAAAATTGTGAATTACTGAATACATTTTTACCGAGTTGCTATTAAAATTCGGCCGCCACTATGTTTAATTAAAATATAATTTATTTATTTATTCGAAATAATTTGATTCACTTCTTATTAAAATAAATTATAATCCAGATCGCAGAAATCGATGTATAGAGCTTGAAAAGTTTCGGTTGTCATTGCACACTTGGCCGTAAGTACGTATTTATTCTTTTATACTGTTCCCTCGCAGCGGGAAGTAAATCCACTGCCCTTTATATATACTCCATACAATGTATATACAAAAATATATCCAAAAGGTATAGTGTTAATATACATTATGCGAAACAAATCACAGCATTTTAAATGAATTTAACTTTATTTGAAACAATATAAAACAAATACGTACTTTCCGCCATTTTATTACTGATTGATGTCACAGCCTGCTGTAGCCGCGAGGAGGTTTAAGGCCAAGTGTGCAATGGCAACCAAAACGTTTCAAGCTCTATACATCGATTTCTGCGAACTGGATTATAATTTATTTTAATAACTAGTGAATCAAATTATTTCGAATAAATAAATAAATTAGACTTTAATTTAACATACTGGCGGCCGAATTTTAATAGGCAATTCGGCAAAAATGTATTCAGTAATTTGCAATTTTATTAAAAAATTGATTTTGTTCATACACTCGATGAATGTAATAATCTTGCAGCCGAATCTCGGACTATTTGGAATGAACGCTGAAATTAGATTGCAATGCTATTTTGTTGATGATGGTAACTCGCTGTTATGTTTTCCACCGGTAAGGGCACATTTCCTAATGCTTGCGTAATTTGTTTGTACTAACAGCGGGTCGTGGTTGTTCGAATGCTGCGATGTCGTATACAATCGAGCCGTGACAAATCTGGCCGCTCCGAAGTCTGTTAATTAGTATAGAAAATAACGACTTTTAATTTTAGAAAGTTGAGTTGTAACCGTGTGAATGTGATAATTAGATACTGTTGCACAAAATAGTCAGAGACTTTGTTACCTCACAAAGCCACGTCACCACCCAAGATCCTCAAAGGAATGATATCACCCCTAACTAAACGCGAGGAGGTCTTGTACTTTTCTGCTATCAGAACAGCCCTTCGTATTCTCTTAAACTAGATTGCTGCTAAAACGCATTCCGACCTCCTTCTCGCTTAAAAAATACTAAATTACATTCCCCTTTCTCTATTCTTTTTTCTTTGAAGAGTATCTTGTGTGAAAATAAGGGGAGGTTTGAGAATAAAATGACTGGCAGGGGTGAAGTAATTTTACAAGGCATTTTCTCCTGTAGTGATTGCTTGTGTGTACAATCTTCAGCGACATATCATATCCCCTTTATCCTACTTTCCTAGGAATATCACTCACTATAAGAAGAAGATCAGGAAGTAACCCCCCTCCTACCTTTCTATGTAATATGAAGTTACCGAGAAGGAAAGATGAGGAAAAAGGGTCTAAACTAAAGGGTTTATATTGTCACTATTCTGGTCGTGGAGCATCATTTCTTAAGCAATTTCACGCTATCTTCCTGCTCGTACCCCTCTCCTGGAGCGCAAAACAGAAAGATCAAGAGAAAGAAGTGAGATAGGGACACTTAAGTTAGGATTTTAACGCCATACAGAAAATGTATAAGATTTTGTTCAGGATTTTAACTTCATTTGGGGTTCATTCTTATAGAAATTTCGTCAAACTTTTACCTCGAAATGTAAATAAATACATTAGTTTATTTCAAGTCTTTTTTTTATTTTGCAATGTATTCACTCTTAACTACTAAATTCCTCCCTTTCATTAGTCGAACCAGGAGGTTCATGGCCGCAGAAATTTAAAACCTTGATATATTTATGACGTTCTAATTCATGAGGAAAAATTTTAAATAAAATACATCACATTTATAACTAAGTAAACTAACTCACTGGCACTATCAATCTCGCAGGTATATGCCCAAACGGACATAAGTTCTTCATACATCCGTCTCCAAAGTTTATTTTCCCCCTTCACTTTCTGTATAATGCATCTCCCTCAAATCATGATCAATATTATTCTCTCACCTCATTTTTGGACTTACCTACTTGGCTATTTTCTCTGGATTTCCTACAGTTAGTTTCCATGCCCCTCTTTCATTCCCCATTCGTGTCATTTGTCCAGTGTAGTATAAGAAAGTTAACTCTTATTATGTTTGATTTCCTCAAAGATAATGTAGCTCATTCTTATATAGTTTTCTGCACAACATTGTCTGTTCAAAATTTTCCTAAGCACTTTATTCTCAATCGTTTTTCCTCTCTTTTAAAATAAGAGACCATGTTTTACATCTATATAGTGTAATAGAAAGAATTGAAGTTTTATATGTTTTTAATTTTACATTTTTATAGGATTTGGGAAGACAAGAGTTAATATTATATTCTTAATAAATAATACATTGTGGGTTCAAATGTTACGAGGGAGCGATAAAAATAGAATCAACTATTTATCGGTTACACATTTAGATCATTATACTAACTCGAGCATAAATATTTATATCCATTCTATAATAATATCCTCAACTCGTGTCCAACTCAAAGTCGGATCGAGAAATCAGATGAGAAGAAGCCCGTATATATATCACGCCTCAAGATATGTCGCAGGGGGAGATGAACAAAATGAAACGAAGTGGATGAGATGAGTATTGAGAAATTGTTGAATTAAATTTGTAGCAGAGGAAAACAGGAAACACCCCGAGAAAACCTGCCATAGCTCCGCTTTTCCCACATGGAGTAACCGAAAATCGATCCCGAGACCCTAAGCTGTGAGAGGGAGTGTCTTGCTACTTGCTCCACGGAGCCGCTTTCTGCTTATACTACAAAAAGTTTATCTGCAATTTTAATTCTCATTTGTTGCTTTCATTATTCATTGTTTCTCAATTAACAGCCATGACCATGTGTTTACTTTTTTATATAGAATATGATTCATTTAAATGTTGGTACAGATATGTGGATGATGTTTTCTCAATAATAAATTCAAAATATACAGAAGATGCATTAAAATTGCTGAACCTTCAAGACGAATCTGTTAAATTTACCATGGAATTAGAGAAAGATAATCAAATTCCATTTTTGGACTTAAGGATAATAAGGAATGAACATCATCAAAATATTGAAATTGATATACAGAGGACAGATACCCATACAGATAATTACATTAAATCTTCAGGTTTTAATCATATTGCTCATAAACATGCAATATTCAACAATTTATTATACAGATTAACCAAAATCCCCTTAAGTGAAGAAAATTGTAAGAAGGAATTCAATCACATTTTAAACATTGCTATGCCAAATGGTTTTGGAAAGGAGATAATAATAAATAAGTTAAAGAGATTCCAACAACAAAAAAGACAAAGAATACACCACCCTACAACCTGATTCAAAAGAAAGTAAACATTTTAAGAAAATTACTTACCATCCTGAAACACACAGAAAATTAAAAAAAAATGATATTACATTAGCACCGATTAACAAATTTAGCTGGATAATCTACTAGTAACCAATAAGGAAGTTAATGTCCCAGATAGTAAAAAAATATGAAATTTACGAAATCCGTTGCAATGACTGCAATAAAGTATATGTAGGAAAAACTAAAAGGAATTTAGAAATTCGTACAAAAGAACACCTTAGAAATATTAAAAATGGTGAAATTGATAAATCGGCAATTGCAGCTCATAGTTTGCTAGAAAATCATACAATTGGAAAAGACACTAAACTTTTGAAACATTTGGAGAAACCTTTAGAATTATCAATTTGGGAAAATATATACATTCAGAAGAATAAATATAAAGCATTGAATTTCGATATCCCCGACGATAATAATTTAACCTCCAAGTTCATAAAATCTAAACCAGATGGCAGTTCAGACGATGGTGTTAACGACGAAATTTCAACAGTTTGGAATTTGACTGAAGATGGAAGTAATACTATACTTTTGAAACCGGTATCGTGAAGACACGCAACTTTGTGACGTGAGATATTAAAACATATTTTCCAACTCGTTTATTAATGATTCATCCTGTTTCTTAAAAATACGAAATAGATAAATTTCTTCAATATGTATCTCCAAAAACTGAAATTATTGCTTTTCAGGGCAAAGTGCCTGTCAGAGCAAACATAGTAATCAATAATGAGGTAATAGAACAGATAGCACACTTTAACTATCTTGGTTCAGATATAATATATAGCAACGATTGGGATATACATATTACATTAAACCGATATCAAATGATGTGTGGCACCATAAGAAGAACCCTCCGAAAGACTTGAAGAGAAACACAGCTCAGGTTTTATAATATTATGGCTGTTACTGTTCTTTTATATGGATCTGAATTTTGGGTACTTACAAAAAATCTCTCTCACATTTAAGCCACAGAAATGAAATTTTTAAGATCCGTAAAAGGATGTACACGCATGGATAGATTACACAATGAATCAATAAGAAATGAACTGGAGATATTTTCAATAGTCGATAAACTAGAAGAGCACAAATTACCAATGGAAAAAACATTTAGACAGAATGGACAATAGAAGACTACATAAAAGGTCAACATCTACAAACTACATGGAAAAAGATCTTTGGGACAGCCAAGGAAACGATGGACTTGAGACCGGAATTGGTCGCATTAACCTAATCCTGGAAAGGAAGAAAAAGAAGAAGAAGAAAAATATGTATTTTGAAAGGCAGCAGTTATGTGACTTCAAGGAACGCTTCAATAACACACAAAGTGATGACGGAAACGAGGACGCCAAAAAAGTCTTCTGGACCTGTTTATTAGGAATTGAAACAGGTCAACAATTACCTAATTTTTGGGATATGGTATTTATCTGTACAATATGTAATTTCTATGCAATCTATGATCTTATACAATACTCAGAGTTTTATTATACAAACCCAATAATTTCATAGACAGCCAGAATGAGAGTATGGCACTAATGTTGTTTTTAATTTCAGGTTTTATATGAAAAAAGAAAGCGCACGTGTCATTAAAAACATTCCTCCATAAATATATAAAATTGGGAAGAAATGCGGGTTAGTATCTTGTCCTGAGTGACTATTCAATTATAAGAATATGAAACCGACTTTGAACTAAGATTTTCCTATCATTTCCCATATAATTCACCTGATTAAGATCAAAGATAATTACTTTGACTTATCCCATATCACCCGGATCTTAAAGTGATGCGACCTCAAGGGATATGATGTTTAAACTTCGGATCGCATTAATATTGTTTTGACCACACAAGGACATGGAGGGTAACCCTTATTAATAGTGGAATGCAGGCTTTCACGGCCGGTAATCATGGTAGTAAAATATTCCGGGCTATGTGGCCGTGGTCTATAACTGGCGTTTCTTCCAGACGTTTCTCCCTCAACTGCGGAGGGCATCTTCAGTGGCGAGCGCTAGAAGCTGTTGTTTCCCTGTCGTAGACTAGACTCAACAGCTTCTAGCGCTCGCCACTGAAGATGCCCTCCGCAGTTGAGGGAGAAACGTCTGGAAGAAACGCCAGTTATAGACCACGGCCACATAGCCCGGAATCTTTTACTACCAACCCTTATTAAGTTTTCATTATCAGTAATACATATTTCTAATGATTCAGCAGGATATGTCCTACTTAATATTCTTATTTTAACTCAAGAATTTATTTCAAATGTTTTCTGTTCGCTCTCGAATCCACTAACAGATCCAAAAATGTCAAATTTCCATGATCTAAGGCGTGAAATCGGTATTTAATACAGGTATTGCCCGGGTATTCATTTATCCAAATTTTCTTGTCACAAATGAGCTTTGTAATACTGATTTTATTCTAATCTGTCATTTTGGCCTCTATTTTCATTTTCGTTTCACTATCCCCAACGTATCAAACGTCCAACATTAGCTTACGTGACATCTGCACTGTCACCAATCAGCTTAGTGATCCGAAAACTGTTGGGTATAATCTGGGTACGTATTGTTATTTTTTTCACCTCTTATCATGATTCTAGGAATTCTAGAGTTAACTGGAAAAAATATAGGTCGTTATCGATTTTTTCAACCTACTCTAACCCCTTAGTGTGATAATAGTCTGTTACCCATTACATCCATTTTTCATATATACTATCCATCCATAGTAATTCTGCCGAAGGCAGGTCCTTCACTGCAATCATAGCATTTTCATGCTTTGCTTGCAGCTTTACTAGGGAATTGTAGGTGTAGTAGCTTCCCGTTGCTTTCCACACATATATATATATATATATATATATATATAAAGACGACGAATCTTAACAATTTCTATGTTCAATCATCACTGGCTGTAAGATATGGAGGAATATCTATATATTAATAGGTGAAGGAAATTAACATGCAAAACTTTGCACCCCTTTCTAAGTTCATACAGAGAAGGAGTGCAGAAACATTTTTTTTGTATAATATGTGCTACAAATATACTAAATGAAACAAAATATTTTTTTCTAAGGAATTTGCTCATTCATTTGTCTACTCATTTATTTGTTTACGTTCATAGCTGAAAGTTCATTGTTGTAAAAGGAAAATCGTTCAGCAGCAATGTGGATTGACTTACTCTCGCGTATTCATTATTAGCGGTTTTTTATTAGTGATTTAAAAAAGTGAGTACATTTTATTATCCAGCCATAGTAATTCTGCCCGAAGGCAGGTCCTTCACTGCAATCATAGCATTTTCATGCTATGCTTGCAGCTTTACTAGGGAATTGTGTAGGTGTGGTAGCTTCCCGTTGCTTTCCACACCGGTGAAGGAGATGATGATAACGATAATGGTAAGGATGATAATGATTAGGATGATGGCCATATGATTTCGGGGACCGTTTGGGCCTTAAAGTTTACCTGACATTTGTCTTACAGTTGACGAAAAACCCCGATAAAAACCTCGCGCAGAAAAACTGCCCCGACCGGGGATCGAACCCGGGCCCGCTGCGTGACAAGGCAGCACGCTACCTCGAGACCACAGCGGTGGACTTTTATTATTTAAATTTAAATTAAACCCTGTTTAATCTTGGTTTCAGTAATTTCATTACATATATTTTGTTTATATTTATACACTCGCACCTACGTCTATTATGCCTCGACATAGAACATTGACGGTTCGATTGTGAGAGACAAACTTATCAAAACTTTATCTACTAAGTCCCCTCCACCACCACGAAAGTCATTGTGAAACGCCATATATTATATATATATATATATATATATATACAGCAGTAAATCCCAGTACGTTAAGTTATTTTTAAAAAAGGCAGGTGTTAAACAATCTTTAATTAATATACAATATTGAGAAATGAATGGTAGGGATGCCATGTAGTAGGCCTAGCTACGCCAAGAGTAGCCTACTTGGCGGAACATTATTGAATATTCTATGTAAAATGTATAAGAAGAAGATAATATGGAGAAATATGTTAGGCCTAATATTAATTACCGGTATCTATTGTTTGCTGTAGGCTTATGTATTAAACAAAATCTAAAGAATAAATGAACATAATTCATAAATTAAAATTTGATGTCGTGGTAATGTAGGCCTACAAGTGTATTTGAGCCTAGGGAGAATATCTTATTCTTCCTTTTCTTCATCATCATCATTTAATTTTTTGTCCTATTGTTCTTGCTCTTCTTCATAATATTTCTTCTTCCATTTCTTCTTCTTCTTCATATTCTTCTTCAACATTTCCTCTTTTCTTCTTTTATACCTTTTTATTTTTACTCTTGATCTTCTTATTCTTCTTTTAAAAGCAATGCTTTGTGTACGGAAATAATTATTTATTTTTGTGTGTATCTTTTAATTTTTTACTTACTTGTATTCTATAATTTCTTCTGTACTTTCCAAATCAATCTTCATAGGTTTTAGTCCGCTCTTTATTACATTCGCTTTCAGAGTGAATATGCCAACATTTATTAATGAAACGCAGAAATACTCATAAAATACAGCAAAACGGAGGTATACTCATTGTAGTTATAAACATAGAAATGATTGAATAAATAGAAGTATTTTTAAGTTTCTTGCTGTCATATAAAATATCTAATTTAATTTACAGTTTAGTCTTTAATAAAATGGAATTCAAGTTGTTCAGATACAAGAAGTAATTTTGTTGAGATAAGCAAACAAGTCCGGATTTGTGTTGTTTGCTATACGCGACCTACTTGCAACAGATACTCTTGAGAATTGCATAAGGAAATTGGAACATAGCTAAGAACATGTTCCTCTTAAAGTAAGTCAGAAGCGAAGGAAATAAAACTAAAATGAAATATATCCAGACTTGTGCACCCTACATGATTCAATTATCTCGAGATCATAAAACCACATGTTGTAGAGGTTGACCTAGTAAAGCAATACGGATCGAAAAAGAAATGTCAGTGAAATTACATTTACCTACCGAACACGAATTGATCTTCACATATTAAAATGCATGACTTTTATTTCTGAACCTTTTAACAATGAATTACACATGGGCTGAACCTTTGCACAGGCATACTGTTACACATCACATGGACTTTTGTTATCACAACTATTTTCAAAAATGTTAAACTAAAATATAAAAAATAAATAAATATCCTCAACTCGTGTCCAACTCAGGGACGGATCGAGGGATGAGATGAGATGAAGCCCCTTTATAGAGCGGTCTGAGAATGACAAGGGTGCCGGCCGACTACGCCTGAGGCACCATCACGGGGACACATGAACGAAATGAAACGAAATAGATGAAATGAGTATGAATAAATGGTGGGACGAAATTGTGGAAGGGAAAACGCGAGAAAACTCCCAGAGAAACCTGCCCATGCTCCGTTTCTTCCAACACGAAACTCACTTGGAGTAACCGAGACTCGGTCTCGGGACTCCAGATGTGAGAGGCGAGCATCTAACCGCTTGCGCCCCGGAGCCACCAAAAATGTCTAATTAATTGTCTATTTCTTTCGAAAAATAAAATAAACCATTTTCAGGACTTTTTTAGCTCTGCAAGAAAATTCGACAATGACACTCGTTAAAAGATACTTTCTTTTTATTTTCAATTTGGAGGGCAAATAGTTCATGTTTTCTTCTTCTTCTTCTTCTTCTTCTTCTTCTTCTTCTTCTCAATTACCTCTCCTTCCATTGTATCAGTAGGTTCAGTTTTGTCAGGAAGCTACAAAATTCTCCTTATATTTATCTTCATATCTTATGGTAAGGCGAGTGAATGTGTGCCCTTCATATGGGGCTGAATTTTGGATCATTACTATACTTTCCACAAAATTTATTCGGACAATGTCACCAGAATCACGGTACCTCCTAAATAGCCATCATCTTCTTTCTCTGCCTGTTGCGATCTCACATTTTTTCTGCTTAGCCTTATCTAGGTCTTCGTACCGATATTCGTCATCCAGGATTATACATCAATACTATCTATGGCATCCTATCCTCTGTCTCTCTGTAGATGCTCTATCCAGTTGTTCCTGTGTTCTTCTCTTTGTTGAGGAAGTGGTTGTACTTTTATTTCCTCTCTAATCCTATTCTCATTTCTAATATGTTCTTCTGTTGTACTAACTTTCACCACCCGCAGGAAGTTCATTTCTGCTGCCTGAATTTTAGTTTTGTCTTTTTGCTTCAAGACCAAGGCCTCACTTCCATACATCGCCACTGAGCTCCTAAACAGTTCAAGGGCATTTACAGTACTAATGTCAAAGGATCCCTTCGGTTATCTTCTTCTACGACGGTTTGAGCTATAATTTGCTAATTTCTGATCAACACTATCTACTCTCCCTTTCGTGTATTTGTAATAATGTGTAATATTTCAGGTTTTTAGATTCGGGGATGCTTTCAGTTTTCTATATGCGTATATGAAGTAAGAATAACTGACTTGAATTTCTTGGCCACTTATGACAGAAGAGTGATGTCCGCTTGGAAACCACGCGGGTATAAATTTACCTCTCTTGACTTATTGGGAAGAAAACACACGATTTTTTTTTATTTCCAACGTAAGTGAGACCTCGAGCGGGTAATTGCTCCACTATTTCTATTGAGCGAAAGAAATTATCTGCGGCGACATTTCCATGTGATTTTTCAATCGGCTTAGAAATCTGAAAACAATCTGAGAAGTAACATTGATTTTTTTTTTCTCCTGGAAGATTTACTGCAAATGATCCTCTATTTTTATAAATGTAGGAATTGTAGAGAAGCCATTTTTGGTATTGGAAAGATATTTTTTTTATTCTATATTTTAGCGGCTTTTTAACACAGACTCTTACTTTAAGGGAGGAAAGGAGATTACAAGTATTTGAGAATAAAGTACTTAGGAAAAATTTTGAACCAAAGATAGATGAACAAACAGGTGAAGGGAGAAGACTACATAACAATGAACTACATGGTCTTTATAGGAAGCCATATGTAATAAGAACAGTTAAGTCTCGTAGACTGCGATGGGTAGGACATGTTGCACGTATGGGGAATTAAAGACTTGCTTGGATGCTTCTTGTAGGAAAGCCAGAAGGAAAACGCCCAGCTGGTAGACCAAGAATGAGGTGGGAATATAACATTAAGTATGATTTGAGGAAAGCAGATTATACAGGGAATGATTGGAAAGCATTATCTCAGGATAGGGATGTATGGAGAGCTTATGTCCGCGCGGCCATGAATCTACGGGTTCGATAGTGCCAGTGAGTAAGTAAGTAAGGCCTATACTTTAAATTTTTTAGCGTCCCCTGAACGCCACTAACATTTTCTTTAAAGACACCAGGAGATACATTCTCTGTGAGTTGTGTACAAGCATATCAAATATTTCTAAAATAGCTACAACTGGATGAGTTTGTTTCCAGATTTCCCTGGTACCACCGTCATCAAAACACGCTAGTATAAACAAAAACAATAAGAATTGTATGGTCATTCTGCAATGTAATAACTAATAAATATGTTCCTGTACTTTCCATTGCAAATAAAATTTCAATAATCTCGTCTCCAGATTTAAAAATAAGGAAAGCCAGAAATCCTTTCATCACAATGCTATTGGTTGTATGCATGAATGATATTGTGGAATGCAGGATTACACGGCTGGTAATCATAATATTAAAAGATTCCGGACTATGTAGCCATGGACTATAACTGGTGTTTCTTCCAGACGTTTCCCCCTCAACTGCGGAGGGCATCTTCAGTGGCGAGTGCTTCTAGATGTCGTAGACTCAATTCACAGTCAAGTCAACGACAAAGGAACACCATCTAGAAGCAGTCGCCCCTGAAAGTGCCCTCTGCAGTTGAGGGAGAAACGTCTGGAAAAAACACCGCCACATAGCCCGAATCTTTTAATATTATGAATGATATTATCTGATCATAATATTTTCCTTGCATGTTTCGAAAATTTTCATTCGTCCAATTTATTGTAACATCAGTCGTTTCATTCGTAAATAATAAACCAACCCCCATATATCTCGTGGGTTTGACATAGGCCTACTATCAAGAGCTACAGCTGTCTATTTGAAGCCAGGACGTTGCAGAATAATATTATGATCTCTGGTTCGATCATTCCTTGGTGGGGGGGGGGAGATTCATTAAAAAAATACCTTCCGACCAACAAAAGGTTGCCTCTTTGTCTTTCACGTTCCATTTACATTTCTGGTTCATCATTATCACCTTATTCAACTAGCGAATCTGAGTAATGTTTATTTTCAATTAGAAATGTAGGATCGATTGTTGAATTATCACTGTCTACAATTTCAGTTTCCCAACTCATCCAGTATCTGGTTTACAAATTCAAAGGGAAGGGATATATATATATATATATATATATATATATATATATTATATATATATATATTCCCGTACACATAATAATAGGCCAAATGCAAATTTAAATAGTATAAATACTATACAAATGTCAGATGACGTATTATTGTTTTTTTAAATATGGCTTACCCAAGCTATTACCACGTATTTATTTCCTATCGTTCGTATTTTAAAATAAATCGAAAATTAATGCATAATGACGTATTTGTGACATACTAAGAAAATTAATGAACTGTGGTCGAATTTCGACCGCCGGAAGGCACCTAGTTCATATTATTATCCAACAAACAATGACTACATACGATGAGTTTCAAATATTCTCTAACGAAAAGAGTAATAGCAACATTAAATCCACCTTCTTAAACGGAAAGATTCATGTCTTGTGTATGTTTTTGCTTCTCGATGGCATGGAAGTCTCCTGTTTATGACCTTCTGGTAGTGACGTTGAATTTCCGTCCGTTTTCAAACTCCGTCGGAACAGAAATGGAGGGAGAGTAGAATTCATTTGCAGAAACTGGTTTTCACAACTATCACCGCTTTATGAATATACATCTGTGCTTTGGAATGCTTAACCTTTTCATACACATTAAAACTATTTGTTTTAAATTTTTTCCATGGTATTATTTTATTTTCATTCATTCATGAATAGGTTTATTATATTATATTATCACATCTTCCTGTGTCCAATGTTGTACACTTTTAATATTTTCTCCAACATTTCTCACTTTCTCTTCCCAATCACTGTCCTCTAAAATTTATTCATTCATTGCTTTCTTTATGTTCTAAAACCAAGATTTTTTTTTTGGCCTACCGCTACCTATTTTCCCAGCTGGAGTCCGATAAAAATTCTTATGGTAATCTTCTATCATCCATTCGTTTTACTTGTCCATAACATTTTAATAATCTGTGTTTTACAAGTCCACCGCTGTGGTCTCGAGGTAGCGTGCTGCCTTGTCACGCAGCGGGCCCGGGTTCGATCCCCGGTCGGGGAAGTTTGCCTGGGTGAGGTTTTTATCGGGGTTTTTTCTCACCTGTAAGACAAATGTCAGGAAAACTTTAAGGCCCAAACGGTCCCCGAAACCATATGGCTATCATCATCATCCTTATCATTATCATCTCATCATCATCATCCTTCACCGGTGTGGAAAGCAACGGGAAGCTACCACACCTACAATTCCCTAGTAAAGCTACAAGCATAGCATGAAAATGCTATGATTACAGTGAAAGACCTGCCCTCGGGCAGAATTACTATGGATGGATGGATGGATGGATGGATGGATGTAATTTACAATATTTATGATTTTCTTTATTCGCATGATACCTAATCACTTATTTTCTTATTCTGTACAGTTTAGGATGTCTGACTGAACGTCTTAAGAAATATATTTTCAATGCTGATATTTTTTACCGCAATGTAATTTCATTTACTAATACCAATTAATTTGTATTTTATCTAAATAAGCATTCTGTAATAAGCAGAAGAATAACATTGACCTTGATTCAAGAGAGCCGGATTTTACAGAGATTGATTAGAAACATTAGGTCAGGAAGGCGTGTACAGAGATTTTATGTCCGCGTTGCCGTGAATCTCAGGGTTCGACAGTGCTAATGATATAGATTGAGCTATAAAATAATTATTATAATTTGGTATAAAATTATAGGTCATCAAGAATCATCATACTGGCGCTCAGACATGTCTACAATCTTACTGGTATGATGTTTCAAATGCTATATTAGTCATGTCAGAACTATTTATTTATTTATTTATTTTACCTGATGAAATTAAAACCGTAATGTCTTCTCTTCCACTCCACCAGAATTAAATTATATATATCTACATATAATAACAATTATCAATTATCTAGTCCATCAACTTACTCTCATTTATCCCCCTAATAACAAACTATAATAATATTTTTACAATAGAGGTCTCGAGGTAGCGTGTTGCCTTGTCACACAGCGGGCCCAAGTTCGATGCCCGGTCGGGACAGTTTTTCTGGGTGAGGTTTAAATCGGGGTTTTTCCTCACCTGTAAGACAAATGTCAGGAAAACGTTAAGGCCCAAACGGTCCCCGAAATCATATGGCCATCATCATCATCATCCTTATCATTATCATTATCATCATTATTCTTCACCCGTGTGGAAAGCAACGGGAAGCTACCACACCTATAATTCCCTAGTAAAGCGGAATACCATTCATTCATAGTTTGTATTGAGACAATTAGAAACATAATTCGAGCATAGCATGAAAATGCTATGATTGCAGTACAAGACCTGTCCTAGGGCAGAATTACTATGGATGGATCAATTATCTACGTGATTAATGGTACATAATAGGTATAGGCAGGCTACACAGTATAAAGTTGACAATGGAAAGAAATAAAATGTATAATTATAATAATAATAGAAATAATAATAGTAACAACAATAATAACCTATAATTTGATTAAGTAATTGGCTTGCCAAAGGAAGTTTAATATATATAAAGAAATAATAAAAGTATACATGAAACAAGGTTATATATTATGTTGTCTAAGGACATATGTAGTGAGTTTTTTCTTGAACTATTTAATTATTATATAGGTTTATTCAAATATATACCAGGATACTTAAACAATAATAGTGCGACACCCATGACAGACACAGTAAAAATCATTTATTTAATTAAATGAAAACAAAACTTACAGTTTTATGTAATTTTCATATTTTTTAAAATATAATTTAGTTACACCTGTTTCGGTACTTTGTACCTTCTTCAGACATGATAACAGAGTTCCGAAACAGCTGTAACTAAATTATATTTTAATAAATATTAAAATCACATAAAACTGTAAGTTTTATTTTTATTTAATTAAACGAGTTATGAATTTTATCAAATAAACACCAATTCAATTGATTACAGTAAGATCACTTGAAATGAACAGTGGGATAATTTTACAAGATATGTATTTATAATACAGGACATGACAGGCTTAAAAAATTAATCTCTAAAGGACAATGAACGATATAAACAACAGAAATTGTGGTATTCTCTGGTAATAAGAGAGTGATCTGTGTTCAAGAATTAGTTTGTAATATTGCACTCCAGAAAATTAACAATTCTTGGATTTGCCATCAATGTTTACTCGAAATTACGGAACAGACACGTAATATACGTTACTCGCCATCTCTAGTATAATCATTGAGTCATAAGTTACAACGCGAGCAATTAATGAAGTATAAATCATCATCATCATCACTCCAGGGATTAGGCAATTGCCCGTTCCGACTTCATAATGCATCAGCCCAACGCCTTCTAGGTCTTCCAACATCACGTCTTCCTCTTGCTTGATAATTTTTTGCTAACAATGTATATCTCTCCTTACTCATTCCATCCATATGATCAATCCATTTCTGTCTGTAATTCGTGACCTTTACTTTCAATTCTTCTCTTATATCCTCATTTCTTATTCTATCAAGTCTTGTACATCCTTTAACTTGTCTTAGGAACCTCATCTCCGCCGTCTGTATTCTATCCATGAAGTATAAATACAAGTGTAAATGTTATAATCAAATAATGGCAAAATGGGTTTAAGAAACTAGCTAACTCGTGGCATTATCCAAACCGCAGATTCATGGCCGCACGGACCTAAGCTCTCATTACATCTCCATCCGCAGCTAATGCTTTCCAATAATCCTCTGTACAATTTATTTCCCTATATCATGATTAATGTTATTCTCCCACCATATTCTTGGTCTACCTACTGCGAGCTTTCCTTCTAGTTTTCCTACAAGCAGTTTCATTGCCCCTCTTTCATTCCCCATTTGTGCCACAAGTCCTGCACATCGTAGTCTACAATACTTAACTATTCTAATTAAAACAGGTTTCCATAAAATTCATGTAGTTCACTGTTATTTTGTCTTCTGCATTTATCTGTCTATTTTTTATCAAAAAAATTCCTAAAACTTTATTCACAAATACTCGTAATACTTATTTCCTTCCCTAAAGTAAGAGTCCATATTTCGCATCCATATAACTGTAAGAATAACAGCTTTATATTCTTTAAATTTAATGTTTTTTTAGAGAATTAGGAATGACAAGAGACCCTTTAATGTGTCATACCATGCATTTCCAGAACTAAGCCCGTGTTTATTTCTTTCTGAACCTCATTTTTTGCTTGAAATTATTGTTTCTACGTATTTGAATTCAGTAATTTCTTCAAAATGTCTGTTGTTTGTGATAACTGTCCATTTCCATTATACAATGTATTTCTCTTGGTCGTCCCACACTTTTGCCTTTACACAGACATCCGGTCGTTGCAAACTGATTATGCCATCGACGGATGTTGTTGACATTGGGGGAATCACGATTAAATAGTTTACGAAACGCATGTTGAACTGTCACAACTGATTTACAATTCTCAAATGGCAAAACACAAAACGCTTTCTGTTCAGGAGTTGTCATCTTTGTTATTATTGTTGCCATGGAAACAAAACAAAAGATAACTCTCCGCTCACTCACACAACTAAAACTATCTTCTTTACTGCTTCATTTCAGTCTACACACAACTTTCTACGCCTCATCTGAGCGATAATATTATTACATGATACTACTATATTCTTTTATGTACATACTGTATTTTCACGTGCTCTATGTATAGATAGTGTACACTTAGCAACAAAATGATCTCGAATATTTTAAGTTCTAACGCGAAAATCACACGAGTAAACTAACTGCAAAATAGAGCTACAATACGTTTCCCTTCTTCCTTTCAAGCAAAATTAGCCAGTGAACGCTTAGCTCAGATCTTAGTGACTAGATTCATATGGAAGAGGTCACATATTCGATTCCCGTTTAGGTTAAATGTTTTAATTGTTAAAATGCTTTCTATTTAATTCTATCTGTCCATTCTTAAAGAAAAACGTACTAACTATTTGGCAGTATTATTATTATTTATTTATTTATTTATTTTAAACAGGTTTAGAATGTAATAAAACATCTTCCTGTGCCCAAAGCTTTTTAAATTTTTATCTTCTTTCTCCATTCTTCTCTATCGTCACATTCGAATTCTTCCAGACCTAGCTTCCTCATACCTCTTCTTACATCATCTATCCATTTGAATCTAGGTCGACCTCTCTTTCCTTTCTCAAGTGGAATCAATTCCAAAGATTGTCTGGGTAATCTTTTCTCTGGCATCCTACGTGTATGACCATACTATTCCAGTTGTCACAACATCTAATATTGAATTTTGGACTACTTTCATTTGTTGTCTGATGATTGTATTTCTATTTTTTTTCAATTTAGAATGTCTAGTGGAGCATTTAAAACAATCCATTTCAGTAGACATAAGCTTTAAACACAAAATTTTATTCAACTGTCAAGTTTCTGCAGCGTACGTTAGCGAGCTTCGAATTATGGATTTATAAATTTGTAATTTGGTATCTATTGTTATGTTCTTATCCCACAAAACTCCGATTAACAATGTTATTACCGATCTGCATTTTTTAATTCTATATTTTATGTCATTTTCTTGGTTACATTTTGAGTTTAAGTTTGATTCCTATGTAATTACATTCTTCTCATCTTATGATTCATCGCATTATTATTATTATTATTATTATTATTATTATTATTATTATATTATAGATTATGGACAGTAATAATAATAATAATAATAATAACTAACTGACTGGCACTATCGGACCCATACGTTCATGGCCGCGAGGACATAAGCTCTCCATACATCCCTATCCTGAGCCAATATTTTCCAATCATCCCCTGTATAATCTACTTCCCTCAAATCATAGTTAACGTTAATCTACCATCTCATTCTTGGTCTACCAACTGGGAATAATAATAATAATAATAATAATAATAATAATAATATTATTATTATTATTATTATTATTATTATTATTATTATTGTTATTTTGTCCATTATTTATGGGCTATTATTATGCTGGACTTGACAATGTAAACTAAATATTTAATTGAGGGGTGAACTTTGTCTTAATACGTAATAAATAAATAATCACATACATACTCGTATATATGAAGCTATTTTCTCTTTTATTACATAAATTTACAGCAATATTATTAATACGTAGTACTGCACACACAATTAAATTTATAAAAAATCCAAGAGCGACAGGCCTAGAAGGCCCTTGGCCTACCAGCCGGCTGCTGGCCTCACGTCCACATGTGTTAATCACAGAGAAATACGATCATAAGTCAATGTAGTGGTGACGTATGATTGTCGGGCCCTCCAGCCGTTATAGCTGGTCTTCTGGACCTGAATTAAATTTATACCGGTAGCTAAATAGTGATATAGAGTTTACGAAGGCAGGAATATTACTTAATATAGTGTAAAGTGCACGTAGATTACGTGGCAGGAATTAAATGTTATAGGATGTATTTTGCGAAAATAGAAAGGAAAAAAAAAAAACATCGTGATGGGATTCGAACGTTAGCTCTCATATATACTTTATTTTGTCTGTAATTGGTTTAACGATCTACACTACTCAGACGTCGGATGCTAGTTGCCTAATCCTGTTTGTCTTGTTTACTCTTACACTATGAACGAGAGTTGAACTTTATTTCAAATGTCGTAATTTGAGTAATATTCATTTGTCAAACACTCGTAAATATCTAGAAACACTGCCTCCTTCACTGTTCGTTAACTATTTAAGACGATTAAAATCAAATATTTAATCATGCATTACCTCGTGAACCACAGCATTTAGATTTTCGAGCATGCACAGTGGGCCATAACAGGGACTCTGCTTTTTGAAGCGGCTCATTCTTTTTGTTGCTAAGTGTACTTCACTGACGCATTCCCAACAGCTATGTGCTGCGACTCAAAACCAAGAAAGAGCATAGCACGATCGAGCTTACCTTGTCGGTGACTGAGCTAATTAGTGGACACTTGACAATACAAGACGTTAGGATGACACAGCTCTAGTCACCAATTCCAGACACGTGACTACGAGGGGTGAAACTGATATCATCACTAGCCTAGCGATCTAGTTTAACTGCCAGTTAATTACCCATAATTATCAATTAATTATGGACAATTACAAATTAACTTTAATTACTAATACAGACATGGGCATCAGATATAAATTTCCAAATGAGAACTTAGAATTAAATTACAGTTCAGAATTTAACAATATCATACTATAATATGTAATGTTATATCACGCTATAAAGTAAAATAAATATTTTTCTTCAGAAGGAATGAAGCTATTCAGGGTGTTCTTATGAAAATATTTAAAAAATATATAACTCTTGATCGATTCTATCTAGTAGATACCAAAAATGACCATAACCAGAATACGTATACATAGAATACAACAGATTTATTTAGCCTGGTGGAGTTAAGGCCATGTAGCCTTCTCTTCCACTCACCATGACAAATTATGTTACATATAAATACAAAAAAATACAATAATAGTACATACCAAACAATTAAGTATCTGTCAAATTGAATAATAATGAAAATATTGTCTAATAATACAATAAAATTAAATACTATTAAAATTAATTTAATAGAATGCATACAGAAAGGAATAACAGCTCGAATCTACTATACATAAAAAGAAAAGAAAAAAAAATACAAAGAAAGTAATACACTATAATGAATTAATCTATCGCTTATTATACAAGGCATTAGGTAAATATATTAACAAATCTTAAAACTATTTTTATTAAATAATGAAAAAAAAATTAAAAAGTAATACTAGCGAGTTGTTTCTGTTAATATCTAATTTTATTTTCAATTTGTTTCAGAAAGACGATAAAGTTTGGGCAGTCTCTGACATAGGGTGGAAGGGAATTCCATGTTCTAGCAAGAGAAACTGTAAAAGATTCGAATAATAGGTATCGTGATGAGGAGGGATATAAAGGACAATGTGCTGCTCAAGGGGTCGGGTATCTAATTTATGTGTTTTAGAGAGTCTAGTGAAGCGGTATGATAAATAATAAGGTAGTTATGTGTGTAATATTTTATAGAGAAGGCATAGGGAATGGATGGTTCTATGATCTTGTAGACGAAGTCATGACAATTGTTCCAGGGATGGTGTAACATAATCAAATCTGCGTATACCACAAATAAAACGTATGCAAGAATTATGAACATGCTAAAGTCTTTGGGTAAGAACAGTATTTAGGTCTGTATAAAGAGTATCACAATAATCAAAATGGGGCATTGCAAGTGTTTCTACTAACATTATCTTTAGAGCAAGCGGTAAACAATTTCTTATACGATTCAATGAGTGTATTATTGAGAAGATAGTTTTGCAAATGTTATTTATTTGTTTATTCCAAATTAAATTTTTATCCATAAATACTCCTAGATGTTTTACTGTCTCACTATAAAGGATTTGAACCCCATTAAGTAACATATGTAATATTGTATTTGTATTAATTGAGGATAATAGTATCTGATGACCCATAATGATCGCTTGTGACTTTGTAGGATTTAATTGAAGCCCACATTCCTCTATCCATGTAGTTAACAAGTGAAGGTCCTCATTATTTATGATTACCGCGTCATTTAAAGAAACGTTTCTGAATAAAAGTAGATTTGCATGTCGTCCGCAAATAAATGATGTTTGCAATGTTTTAAAGAGTCAGATATGTCATTATATAGATTTAAAAGAGCAATGGGCCGAGCACCAAATCCTATGGAACTCGAGCTTTGCGGTAGGTCCAAGAAGAGCGTAATATTGAATTTCCTACAACATATTGCCGGCGCTCATGAAGGTAGGAGTTGAACCATTGCGTGACACTATAAGAAAGTGACAGATTTTTTAGTTTTAGCAACATTAAGTCCAAGTCTACCGTGTCAAATGCTTTACTATAGTCAAGTAGTGTAAGAATAGTTAGTTTTCGATTATCAGTTGCTTCGCGTATGTCTTCACATATATTTAGTAGAGCAGTATTTGTATTGTGTCCTGTCCTGAAGCTTGATTGGTGTTGATCTAAAAGGTCGTGTTCAATTAGGTAGTCAGTCAGTTGTTTATGGACTAATCGTTCCAAAGCTTTTGAAAGGGTAGGTAAAATACTAATGGGTCGAAAATCGTTAGGAGTTAAGGGAGTTTTTACTTTCGGGAGTGGGCGTACAATCGCTTGCTTGCAGAATGTGGGATATATAGAGGTTTGTAGTGAGGAATTAAAAACATGAGTTATAGTGGGTAGTACAACGTCGATTATTTTGTTAGTAGGTCCACCGCTGTGGTCTCGGGGTAGCGTGCTGCCTTGTCACGCAGCGGGCCCGGGTACGATCCCCGGTCGGGACAGTTTTTCTGGGTGAGGTTTTTATCGGGGTTTTTCCTCACCTGTAAGACAAATGTCAGGAAAACTTTAAGGCCCAAACGGTCCTCGAAATCATATGGCCATCGCAATCATCATCATTCATATTCATCTTAGGTTAAGCTTAGGATTAGGGACTCTCCTCGCGCACCATTATCATCATCTTCACCCATCACATCATCGGGGCACGTAACCCCGCCTTCCAGGCGCCCCAACCTTAGAAGTGGGTTACAAGTACGCCATGGCAGGAGGGAAACCAGGAATGTCGAAAGACAAACCTGGGGCATTTGAAAAAAAAAAATGTTAAGTAGAGTGATATTTATACTGTCAGTACCTTCTGCTTTTGTTTTTATTCGTTTGAGAGTTTTCTTTGCGTCATTTTCTGTAAGATATGAGAAATGGAAATGTTCTCTGTCTGGTGGATTTGTCACAAGTAGTTTACTTATTGTCTGTGTTTCGTCTTTAGGAGTAATGAATGTGCTTGTAAAATGGTAATTGAGTGTGTCAAGGGAATCATGTAGTTTTTCTACCTGTGTCTTTCTTTCCTACACCCATTTTATTCAGATTTTTCCAACTTTCTGGGTTATTTTTATTAGGTTTAGTAAGGCTGTATAGATGTCTAAGTTTGGCGTTTTTAATAGTTTGAGTATTCTTGTTACATAACCGTATATATATATATTATATATATATATATATATATATATATATACACTGGCTGGATCACCGTCTATCTCTGTGATTAACACATTCGGATGTGATGCCAGCAGTAGGCTGGTAGGCCAAAGGCCTTCTAGGCCTTCCGTGTCATGGAGTTTTTATGGAGCATATATATTAGTATGGAGAAAAGTGACCAAATATGGATACTTTTATTCTGAAGATGAAGAAAATATAAATCATAATAAAAATTAAATATATTTATTAGTAATAAGAATATATTTCTGTTTGACTTTGTAAGCGTCTTATGATTTTATTACTAATTGATAGTATTTATTTTCTTTATACAAATCTAGGGGACATGACAGAAATCGTTCACCATAATTATGGGTAAACTAAAATAATAAAACGTCATACCAAAAGGGAGATTTTGGCACTTTCTTCCCAGTATCTATCCTTCGGCGTAGCAGAGTGAAGTGCCTGACACTGTAGCAGATGGTTTCTGTCCATGTTAGTGTTCGTGGGGCACAGTAGATAATGATGGCTTCTGTATATTCGAATTCGATAGAGATGAACTGCAAGACAATCATGTCCTGTGTTTAGTCGAAAATATGTTACACTTTCCTTTCGAGATGCATCTGGTATAGTATGGATGGTGTTGTTCCATTGTTGTTCTTTTATTCGGATTCGAACATTGGTTGAGAATGTATTTCTTACTGTTGGTTTGATATAAATGTTGCTGAGTGGTAAGATGTGTTTAAATTAGGTTACTGTAAACGCATGGCTCATCGTTTTGCCAGCATATCGACTACTTCATTCCCATTGATTCCGCATAATTAATAATATAAAAAACTATAATAATAAAAATGATAAAGGTAGCTTTATATGGAATGTTTGTCCGTAATGTCGGTTCGTAAATGTAATTTCATAACTAAAAAACTTATCATTGTTTACAAATATCAAAACACAAACGTAAAATCTCAAAATAATATAACAAGTTGCATGCGTACAAATACATAAAAATATAAGGTTCATTAACGAGAAACACGTCGAGTTTCTCCAATTCCGAACAGGAAAGTACATTCACATTACAGCAATGCCGTACATACGATTGTCGAAATCGTACTTATGTGAGCCTAAAGCGAGGGAATGGTATAGAAAATGTCTGTAATGGATCTTGAACTGTTTGTTCTGGAAAAAATTGAGGTATTCCAATTTAGGGATACCATTCACATATTTGGTCACCTTTCTCTATCTCTCTCTCTCTCTCTCTCTCTCTCTCTCTCTATATATATATATATATATATATATATATATATGTGTGTGTGTGTGTGTGTATAAGTGTGTGTGTCGTAATACCATAGTGGTTTTAATGTTTGTTTTATCATAACTAAACTTGGCATATAGCAATCGATTAAACAAGTAACGTCGAGTTCTTTAACCAGCAAAATTGGAAATTAGATGTAAGAATCCAAGAGTAGCTATTTTCGATGTTTAGCAACGAAATTCAGAAATTGCTATTTAAAAAAAAATGACGTTCTACGAAAATTAAATAACCATTAGAAGTGGTAGTTTATCTGAAATTGGAAAATAAAAATGGCTTTTCATTTTCACTGCAGTCCGACAGTTTTAAAGAAGCTGGTATTAGGAAGCGAGTTTCTCCAATTTAACAAAATAAATATATATTCCGCAAACGAGCAACATTGGAACATGCAGTAACACCGACTTGCTGAACAATTTGTTTAGTTTACTCAGTTCCTGCGATTATTTTTATCATTGAACGCTTTTCGTTTCAAGCAATATATTCGAACAATAATACTGAGTATGCAACACTGAACTGACGAGTTAAGGGTTTGTACTATGTTAGATAAATTTAAAAATGAGGATATAAATAATAATTAAGTGTAACATCATTAGAGGAAAGGATTAATCATTATAGAGATTAATGGATTGAACACCTAGAAACAATGAGCTACAGTCGTATTTCTAAAAGAATTCTTGACTATAAACCTTAAGGAAGGAGAGAATTCGGAAGACCACGGAAACATTGTTTGGGGATGTGTGAACCCGGAACAGGCTTAAAAGCCTAACCCCTGATTGAAAAAGAATGACCTCTAAAAATGGGACGGATTATGGTAGAGCAGAGGAATGGAAAAACAGAGATCAAGTACTTCAAAACGTGAAACATTTTGAATATCTTGGTACGACGTTGAAAATGAACGGGAAGTGGAAAAAACATATTGATATAGCATTATTTAAAGGGAGGGAACAACTTAACAGTGTACTCGGTATTCTGGGTCGAGTGCCTGATATTCCAGTCAGAACATTAGAAAAAATGTATGGAGCGATGGTCAGGCCAGTAATGCACTATGGTAGTGAGATTTGGGGTTTCCAAAGAACGGAAGTACTAAATAAAGTATATACGCATTTTCTAAAATATATTACAGGACTTAGTAAGGCCGTTTCTAACTGTGGAATTTTATATGAATTCGGGTCATTCCAGGACGACATACACTGTAAAATTCGTGTACTCAAATACTGGTTGCGAGTAATCCAAGGTGAACAAACAATGGTTAGAGCAATTTGTTACGACCACCAAATTAAAAATATAGATGTTAAATTTTGGGCAGACGAGGTTAGGAGAGAACTCCAAAAGATTCGGATGGGCTGGATATGGGAAAAAGGGACTGAAAATCGCAAGAACGTGTGGAGAAAAATAAGGAGGAGGCACTTAGATATAAACCAACAAGATACTTTCGCCGAATGTACAGGAAAACGCTCACTGTGTTTACAAAGAGACCCAAAACACGTCTGGGGAAAAGAATCGTATATACTCAACCTAGGATTTAAGGAGAGATCAGGGCTTGCTTTGTTTAGGCTATGGGCATGGAAATTTCTAAAAATTAGCGACGATCACGATATGCGAATATGTCCAATGTGCGGGAACTTTGAAGATGAGATACATATACTAGGAAAATGTAATGATTTAGAATATTCGAGACGTCAGTTATTACCGGAAAGATTTCTAAATTCAAATCGGGAAAGATTGGCATGCTACCAGTTATTGGTAAATCCAGAAAATTGGATAAACCTCGGTAAATTTCTGGACAAAACGCGGAAAATAAGGACAACACTCATTCATGAATAAATATATGTTATCAAAATGCAATACCATTAATTCTTAACAATTATATATAAATTAATTAGTGTATAATTCTATTGTGTTATTATTTAATTGTAATATTATTGTGTTTTCTTTATGTAATTGTAATGTTAATCTTTTTTTTAGTGTATAATGCTATTGTGTTATTATTTAATTATAATATTATTGTGTTTTCTTTATGCAATTGTAATGTTATTGCTTTTTTTGTTGTTTATTTTTCTTTACACTAGTACCAATTATTACTTTATTGTAACGGACTGTCAACAGCACGTACGGCTTACTGCCCGTGCGACCCATATTTGTAAATAATATTGTAAATATCTTACTTTTTGTCTAATAAAGTCCTACTACTACTAAAAAATAAGATGAATTATGATTGGAAGAAATATGTTTCATCGAAAATTTAAAATAAATGTTTCAAATAAGGAGCTCGTTTTCAAGTCTTTTATGAATACTGTATTACTGTAATCTTCTTAGATGACTGGATGCACAAATGTCAACATTTGGCCTCAGAACATCCTTTTAATGAGCAAAAGCTGCGTTAAGAGATGTCTTTTGTTTACAGAAAAGTAGCAACCCTAGTTTACTTCCATATTTTTTAAACGAGCAATAGACGTTTGGAAATAAGTTCTAAAAAAAGGCATTTTAGGTATATAATCACACTGCTCGCCTCCGATGTAATGTCAGGTCGAAGAATGATATGAGATGAAACCACTTTTAATCGAGGACTATAATATATGTGGATGCGGGCTTACAAGACTAGTGGCAGGTGAGATGAAATTACACAAAACGAAATGGCTGCCATAACTAAGGTGGAATTATGGAATAAGTATTTTGTCAAGGAAACAGAGAAGAAATCCAAAGAGAGCCTTCTCCTGGTTCCGGTTGGTCCATATAAATCCCACATAGAATTACGGAGACACGAAATCGGGACCCACAGTTGGATGATGAGAGTCTAATCTCTTGCGCCAGAGAGTCTATTATCAAGTTAATTGTCTGTCCATATTCGTACATCTTCTCGTAAGAATGACGTAACCAAGATAATTTTACTTACACTTATTTCTCTGTAGATTGTCACGAGTGACAAATGGTTAGTTAATCGCCTTAAAGAGTCACGTAAGAGGACATTGAAGTAATACTTGGATGGGAATGGCAGATTAAATTTTACTCATCAGCTCCTGTTTAGGCTTGAGGTCCTTTTACGAGGTCCAAAATCTTCAGGCTCGGGATCCACGGCTTTAACACCTTCTCTTGTGGACATAACCACTTTAAAAATTACATCCAACCCAAATGTGTTTGAAATCGCAATTAGAAATGCATTGATTTATTTCCTTTTCAATTTTTTATTAAATGTTTATGTAAGCAGAAACATGTAAAATTCATATATAAATTATTGTATCTTCTAACTTTCTATCTAACTTGTTGGCACTATTGAATTCGAAGGTTCGTGGCCGCGCTTACGTGAGCTCTCCATAGGTTTCATCCCATCCTGAGCTAAGGACTAATGATTTCAGATCATTCTCTGTACATTTTACCTCCCTTAAATCTGGTTGATATTGTGGTCCCATCTCATTCTTGTCTTGCTTTCCTTCAGGTTTTCCTGAAACAATAGCTTTGTATCTACAGTCTGTCCGTAGAATCTGTAGAGAAGCTGTACGAAATAAGTCGTCTCTCATGTCGCTCATGATGAATGTTCGAAACGGAATGGTTATGCAGAACTCTGGGGGACCATAACTGTCCAGCGTTCACCTTAGGACTCACTTGGAAAGCAAAAGGGAGCATGCGATCTTAGGCTCCGCCCTGTCTCCCACTAAAACGATGCGATAATTTCTGAACACATTCCACAGACAGACTTTAAATAAATATAACGTACCACTGATAATATTAAAATGAATGTACTCAAGCTTGCTGTTTGCATGTAATAACTAATATAATTAAAATGAAAATATTTCAAACCCAATATATCCAGCTTTACGCCTGGCGCACTAACAAGTGCAATACTTTGATAATCCAGGAGCAGACAAGTTTTTGTACCGGTATTTGAAATTCCCGTGTATCCTTCCTTATCAGTGACATAAACCCATTTGTTCAATTTAGCTTACTTTCCCTCTATAAAAAGATACACTTTACTAATTATATTTCTTATTATTTTGCACCTGTATTTAGTTTATTATTATTATTATTATTATTATTATTATTATTATTACACAGAAATAAGACAACAACTACAAATAGAGGAATTAAATTCAACAATAGAGAAATGCAGAATAAACTGGAAAGAACACTTGGCAAGGATGACTGAGAATAGAATACCAAAATCAGCATACAACTATTCACCACGAGGAAGAAGAAGCTTGGGAAGACGAAGGAAAAGATGGAAAGAGCAGCAATTTGGAGCCGGAACAGGCTAGTAAATAAGCCTAAACCGTGAAGTAGAAGAGGAAGATTATTATTATTATTATTATTATTATTATTATTATTATTATTATTATTATTATAGATTATTCCTTTTCCTTCTATTCACAATACAACCGATCTTTCTATTAAAAATATATAATGGAATTCATTCTATACATAAAATTAAACATAGACATATTAAATAAACCAATATTGGCCTAAATAAAAATGTTAATAGTTCTAGAATTTAGTAAAACATTTAATAATCCAGACTTGTAAAAATTCAATGTTAATGGGGATATAAACACAATATCTAGAGGAAGTTAACATGTTAAGGAGTGAAGACCATTTGATATGAAAATTCAAGTCTCCATAAATAAAGCAGGTAACTGGATGACGAAGGTCGCTTTTAATTAAATTACGTTCATTATGTACGCAGCGAAAAAATGACAGTCATGCGCGCATTGTGTGTGGTGTGAAGTCTTTAAAATTAAGTTCGGAAAATTCGATTTAATTGAAATGTACGACGCAGATATTAATTCAGAGCACATGAAATTAGACCCTTTTGGAGTAATTATACAAGTAAGAACCATAATTATTCTCAAAATAACGTGATTTCATCACATGGGGAAAGTGTCAGCTTTCTAATAACTTATTCCATTATCTGAAATGTATTTATTTGGTAAACCAAGTTTTTAATAATGGACATAAAAATGTATATACAATACAAACAGAAAAACGAAAAATTAAAATTTAAAAAGGTTTTAGTATAGAATTTTAATGAATGACAACCTTCAAAATACTTTCGGATAAAATTATTTTGGTTATAAATAGCATATACTCCGTCACAAGTCTCTTCAAACAATCATTGACGGAAAATTATGGAGAAAAAACAGAGGCAATCAGACTATTTGGAAAAAATAATTATAGGATACCAAGAAATGAAACAGATAGGTGAAAGAAGAGACATAATTTCGCTGATAAGCATTACACGATGAACAATAAATTAAAATAGGGTTAAGAAGTACAATAAGAAATCTACTATCCATCCATAGTAATTCTGCTCGAGGGCAGGTCCTTTACTGCAATCATAGCATTTTCATGCTATGCTTGCAGCTTTACTAGGGAATTGTAGGTGTGGTAGCTTCCCGTTGCTTTTCACACCGGTGAAGGATGATGATGATAATGATAAGGATGATGATGATGATGATGAGGGCCATATGATTTCGGGGAATGTTTGGGCCTTAAAGTTTTCCTGACATTTGTCTTACAGGTGAGGAAAAACCCCAATAAAAACCTTACCCAGAAAAATTGTCCCGACCGGGGATCGAACCCGGGCCCGCTGCGTGACAAGGCAGCACTCTACCTCGAGACCAAAGCGGTGGACTAACACTACTATGATGATGTTGATACCGTAATATTTCTATTATAAGTCTCCAGATAACAGACGTTAGCATAACAAATTACAATAAGACTCATTTTGGATTATTGAAGTACCTTATGACAAAGATAATCGTAATTTTTTAATCAATACACTTTATTATTATTATTATTATCGTTATAGTTGGCCGCGGTAGGCTAGTGGTTATGTTCTTTGCCTCTAGTTCTGAGGGACGCGGGTTCAAACTCAGCCGTGGTTCGATGTATTTTTAAGATGGAAAAATCCAAGGAACAAGCCATGGGTCCCGAGTCTGAAACATTTTAGGCTCGTAAATGAACCACAAGCCAGAATATGCCAGAAAATACCTCTGTGCAAAATTTACCGACCGTTTCCCATCCACCAATACTTTCGTTACCCAATAGAGTGTCATCGAGGCGCTAGGCCGACTCCTAGCACTCGCTTACATCTACAGGTAAATTATCGTAACTAAATTAACTTGGCCAATAAGTTTCAATTAGGGAGCACCTAATCCCGGAACAGGGAATTAAAGGGCTTAGTAATAATAATAATAATAATAATAATAATAATAATAATAATAATAATAATAATAATAATAATAATAATAATAATAATAATAATAATAATAATAATAATAATAATAATTATTTATTATTATTATTATTATTATTATTATTATTATTATTATTATTATTATTATTATTATTATCATAGTCATAATTCATTCATTCATTCATTCATTCATTAGCTGTGTATGCATGTTGTATCCCGCATTGCTAAAAGTGTACGAGTTAAACGAACCTTTTGCTTTCTTATGACGTAATGCCCACCATTCAGAATCAGTAGGCCTACATCAAGCGTTCCACTCGCCGCTTCAACCACAGGTAAGGCAGACCATATTACCGGAGACAGAGGGCAATAATTTGCGAAAACCATTCTTTAGGAATATTTCTGTGGTGACACAGGCTTCGTCAACCAAAATATGATCTCTTCTTCCAGTATTTCTGGTCAATTCAATCTCTATTTTTCATCCATTTATTAAATCCAATTAATCATAAATTAATGTTAATAAAAACAAGAATTATTCTTATCTTCCTATCACCCGAACAAAATTATTTTTAAAATTAAATTTATAAATCCGACACATGATATTAACAAAATTATTAAACTCTATAAATCTGGTCAGTAAGTAGGAAACAAACCAGTAAGCTGTTAGCAGTAGTATGGATTTTTGGGGGCGAACGACAATGATTTCAAGAAGGGATAAAGTCAGAAACAGGAAAATAAGGGAAGTTATAGGCCTACAAGTGGAAAAAAAGAGAATATATTTTGAAAAAAATAGAAGAAAAACGTTTTAAATGGTATCGACACCCCATAAGAATGGAAGAAAATAGAATACCAAAGATCCTTGATTGGAAAGCTAATGGATGAAGTGGAAGAGGCAGACCTAGAGAACGATGGACAGATGAAGTGAGGAGAAGTATGGAAGCTAGAGATGCGAGGGAAAAATATGCTTTAAACAGGAACCTCTGGCGACAAATCACTTTGGGTTGAAGAAGAAACATTGTATTGTAGAATATTCCTAATAAAAAAATAACTCTATATCCCATTCCATGTGAATCGAGATGTTCGTCCCTTTCTCTTTCCTGGTGAATTCTAAAGTAATCTTCTGTATTCTACTGATTACGTCTTGGTTATTAGGTGTCCTATCATAATTTTTTTCATGTTACCTATAACTATATCCCTTGAAGTTTGCATTATCTGTTGTCATTATATTGAATTTATTAAAGTGTCCATTAATATAGTTGGTATAAACAAAGAATTCCTCTAATTACCGACTTTATTAATCTTCTTGTAAGGCCATGTTACCTTAACAGATATTTAGGCGCTCTACCCCTATAGGGAAGATTTGAACCATATTAATTTAGTTACACTTGTTTTCGTATAGATGTCATTTGAGTTGTCCGTGGTCAGCGTTCCGCCTCATACTGACATCTAGGAAACCAAGGTAGTACTAGGACGGGAAAAGTCGGTAAATTTTGCTTAGAGGCCTTACATTCAGGCTTAAGGATCTTTTACAAGCCTGAAAATCTTCAGACTCGATACCTACGGCTTAAAGTCCCTCCCGGAGGACTTGCTCCTTGGATTTTTCCGTCCTAAAAAAATCCATCGACCCCGGCCGGGTTTGAACCCGCGACCCTCTGGACCAGAGGCAAGGAGCATAACCACTAGTCCACCGCGGCCGATGACTTTATTAATAATGGAACAAAATTTTTATTTCAAAAGGGATGATGCGGCTGTAGTTTTAAGTTACATTAAAATCATTTCGAAACTGGACGCAGAATGAAATTCAAAGTTTTAAAATTACAAGAGCAGGAGTTGTAACAGAACTTCAGTTGATAAGGGGAAAGCAGAGGAAATTCAAGTAATCTGAAAACCACAAAAGGATCATAGAGAAGTAATACTCTTCAAGTTGCATCTTTACTACTCGAGTCTAGCTATCCTGAGGTTTTCTCCTGTCAGATAGCCGATGTTATAATTTCACTTCTCCTATCTTACTTTCCATTTCGTTGATATTCCTTATTTGAACACAGGTTCAGGATAAAAAAACAAGCTCCACATTTACATAAGTAGATGAAGATAACAATTCTTTATATATTCAAGATGGGAAAGGAATATTTGAACGAAAACCACTATTTCTATTCAACCTTTATCTAGGATTTTTCTTAAACTTATAAAATATACCCATCCATAGTAATTCCATAGTAATTCTGCCCGAAGGCAGGTGCTTCACTGCAATCATAGCATTTTCATGCTATGCTTGCAGCTTTACTAGGGAATTGTGTAGGTGTGGTAGCTTCCCGTTGCTTTCCACACCGGTAAGGATGATGATGATGATAATGATAATGGTAAGGATGATAATGATAATGATGATAATGATAAGGATGATGGCCATATGATTTCGGGGACCGTTTGGGCCTTAAAGTTTTCCTGACATTTGTCTTACAGGTGAGGAAAAACCCCGATAAAAACCTCACCCAGAAAAACTGCCCCGACCGGGGATCGAACCCGGGCCCGCTGCGTGACAAGGCAGCACGCTACCTCGAGACCACAGCGGTGGACTTCATTGCAAAATAATCGTCATGAAGAAACTACGTGAACTAAGCAGTAAATCGAATTTATGGTCTGATTTTGTTATTTTAGTGAATATACATTTATTTTGTTAATTAGTAGTAGTAGTATATCATACGTATCCAGTTTTGTTGCGAGAAAACAAACATGGCGCTATGTAGAACGATTTTTAGATGTTAACTTCATTTTAAACACCATTCCTAATGATTCGATTTTGATGGTTAGTGAACTCCACCTTAATGTTCCTCAATATAATACTCTCTCTCTTAAATTTATTTAATTCTGGGAGATTATATATGAATCGCACGGAACCTTTAGGAAGTCCGATTATTAGTAACTTCACTGTCATTGACCACCAATAGTTTTTAATGTAACTGCTGGTCTATAAATTTCATCTATTTGTTAAAATGGTCGTAACGAAGTAATCGCAACAAAGATTAAAACAATAGCTGAGGCAATTGTTCATGCATGTATATATACGCGCACAAACATGCGTCATGTGCAATGTTTCTGTCACCTACGTATGGGTCAAACTATAACATCCTTAAAAAACAAACTAAAGAATTATTTAAAAACAAACTAACTTATACACTTCACTGATAGTAATCTTTTAACCATTAATAAATTAAATTATTTATGAAAATAATATTAAGATTAACAAATATTTTGTTTTGCTTTGTTTTAAATATTGTATAATCGTAAAATTAGTTTTCTATAACTCATTATTTTTCTTTGTTTTTTATATACATTAGACAGGGACAATTTAATATGTCTTGCTTGTATACATTTTATTATTAGTTTTAGTCTTAATTTTAACTAACATTAACTGTTTGCATTATACATCATAATATAATAGATATATTTTTGATCAAATTTTTATTTTGTATTTAATATTAGAGTTAATTCAGATTGTTATAATCTGATGTAATATATGTTTGTCCTGGTGAGTGGAAGAGAAGGCCACATGGCCATAACTTCACCAGGCTAAATAAATATAATCTAATCTAAAACTATCTATGGGTGGTATCCAGAACATACAAGAGGACTGTTCAATAATGAATTATGATTATTTTTTTGCAACACACCTTTGCTCTACCCTAGAATTTTGATTGTCCCTCCTCAAAATAATATTCTGTGGATACCTTGTCCCCGAATTTCTGTTAATCTGATAGACATGCTGGAAACTGTTTTTTAAAGGTTTCCCAAAGCCTCCTCCGCAGCCATCACTACTGTCTCTGATGATAGAAAACGCTTTTCGCGAAGGTGTTTCTTCAGGTTAAGGAATATAAAAAGTCACACGGGGCTAAATCTGAACTATAAGGAGGGTGAGGGACGTACTTCATCATAAATATTTTTAGATATTCAGCAATAACAATTGCGATATACAGCCTCGCATTACTGTAATGCAGCATTCATATTTGTGCGTAGAAATGTAGCATTTTACGCCTAATGTAGCCATGCAGAATTATCAGCACTTCCTATTGCTATTGTGTGTGAATGTGTTACATTTTGAACATTACACGAATATCGAAAATGAGAAGATCGTAACTTTCCCAGGAGATTAAGCAATTTTTGCTTTTTTGAGGTTTGGTCATTAAGGAAATTTCCACAGAGAACTCTGCTGTGTTCTCTGAGGATCGGAATTACGTAGCCAAGTTTCAGGCTTTAAAAAATCTCTGGATCTTTCTGTACCATCATCTTCAACTCCAAGCAAACTTGCACGCGATCGTCCTGTTGTTTGAGAAATAGCAGTCAAAAACAGTCATACTAAAAAAACATTTAAAACTGTCATTCTACAAGTTATATTATAAGGATGCGAAACATGAACTCATCATTTAAGGGAAGAGAAAAATTATAAGTATTTGGGAATACATTTCATAGCAAAATTTTGAACCATAGATAGATGAAGAGACAGGTGAATGGAGAAGAAACTTAACAGTGAGCTACTTTTTGGAAAAGTGTCGAGTATGTAGGCCAAGAATTGAGATGGGAGAATAATATTATCCATGATTTGTGGAAGGTAAATTGTACGAGAAATGATTGGAAAACATTAGGTGATAACAAGGATTTATAGAGATCTAATGTTCGCCAGCCATAAACTTGCAGGTTCAATGGTGCCACTGAGGTAGTTAACATTTTACGTTAGATAATTTAAATAAATTGAGATTTATTTTAAATTCTAAATAAATTGATATTTATTTTAAATTCTAAATAAATTACTTTAACGATAATCTTAATTATATGAACACTGGTATACAGAGTGCATCTAACAAACACGATGTTAGATCGGCCCACTGATCCAAATTTCATGAGATTTTTTTTTTCCTGAATTCTCGAAATAGTGCACGTTATGTAAGATCGAAGCCAAAACTGGGTATCCCTTAGGCGGTTTGCCCAAGGCGCTGAACTCAAATTGAGTCCATTTTGATTAAAATGTTTGTTTTCTTATACTGAAATTAAATTAAGTTTCATAAAATACGTTTTAAAAGTCTGAAAGGAACAAAATTTTATCCTCTTGAAGTAAAGAGATTAGAGGTCATTAATGCAAAAGCATGCTCAATCCTAAACTGGGAGATAATGGAAATTTAAAAATTGAGAGAAGCTAATCTATTTATATTCTAAATTAAGATAGGACTATGAAATAGGGATTAGGGTATAAGAAATAAGTTTAGTTATCTAATATTTTAAAGGAGAATACGGTTGATGCACATGTTTCAATCAACTAATTTGTTATGTAACATATATTAATGTTAACATTAACATACATTGTTTTAACTTATTTCTCCACATATTTCCACTCTGTGTTTTTTCGTTTAGTCCACTACTGTGGGTTCAGGATAACGCCGTGGCCTTGTATTTAGCGGGCCAGAGTTTGATGCCCAACTGAGACAAATTTCCTGGCTGGCTTTTTTTAGGTTTTTTCCACAACTATAAGAAAAAATTCAGTAAACTGTAAAAAAATTGTTCTCTAACATCATTTGACCTTCATCTATCTAACCTCTCTAGGTTAACTCTTGTTTTTTTCTTCGACCCCGACGCTATTAGGGCATCCTAGGGCTAGGGAGTATTTCCATTCTTCCATTTCTTCTTTGCTTTATTTTCTTTTCTTCTCCAGAAAAGCCTGACCAGAGGCCATAAGATGGCAGCCCCATCACTGGTCTTGCCTTCCTGTGGCCAGCAACCATTCGAAGGGACTATTATTATGCTTTCAAGTCTTATACGAGAATTTCCCGGAAGGATCAAACTTATGACGATTCAAATCGGATCCCCAAAGCTGTTTATAATTATATACCAAGAGGACGAAGATCTCTGGGCCGTCCTATGAAACGCTGGAGGAAATCTTTCTATAGGATCTTAACACGCTTTGGCCTAGTACTTGGAAGCAAGAAGAATTATTTATTACCATATTCGCCTTGTTTAGTATAAATGTATTTGTGAATTATGTGTATCATCTTAATGCTGTATAGTCAAAAAAGTGTGTGTGTATTCCAAAGATTAATATCCCTCTACTGACAAGTCGTGCCACTTTAAGGCCCGGTTGTCGTTTTGCGTACAAAAATACCTATAACGCGAGAAATTAAACTATGAAAGATCAGGAATTATACTGTGATCACCTATATTTTTTCATATAATATTCAATATTATTTGTCTACAACGATGTATTTTCTCCATCCGACAGACGAATAGCTGTCAACAGTACCACATGCATTCTCAAAATAATTGTAATTCTTAGAAGTTTATAATTTAATACAGGAATTTAATGCACAGTCTAGCAAATAATAATTGTACCCCACCACTTCTCATGACTACAATTATACAATTTAATTTTGTTATTAAATTAACTAAATGTTAATGTTCAAAACTCACCGGGTATTGAACCCGGACCAGGTAGTCAGGAAGCTAGCATGCTATCACCTGAGCCAGTACGTCGGACTATAATAATAAATGCTAATCTTCGTGATCTTTAACAACAATTGTGAGAAGTGAATTATGAGGAAGAATGGCGTCATGGCCGAGCGATACATGTGCTGATGCAAGTATTCGTGAGGAAATAATTTTCTAATGAGATTTCCGATAGTACTGTCCAGTTCTGTAACTGTAGCCGTCATGTGAAATCAAAAGCGCATGGCAGGAGGGAACATTGCCGAGTGTGGGAGGGAACTAGTAGCCATGCAAAAAAATCTTAATAATAATAATAATCACAACAATAAAATAAATTGTTACAAAAACAAGTACATAGGCCTATATAATGAACACTTCAAACATATTTACACATCAAAACTATTCACTAACACAGAACTAATAGATAAGAACATGCAACGTGTAGTAACTATTATGTTTTCAAAACTGAGTTGAGTTGCCGGGCGAGTACATGCAACTTCGCCCTTCCTCTTACCGCCAAACCCACATACAACTATGACCCCACAGACTGAAACTAAAGAAGCCAGAACTCAACAGTATGAGTATAATGTCCACAGAGCATCATGAAAAATTTAGTCCATTACAATCAGTAAAGTCTCCAGGTACAAAATAAGTCATAACGGATGTAGGGCCCGATATGTTGATCACATATCACGGTATAGTATCTTGGATGTTTAGGCCAGCAGTTGGTTGATAGGCCAAGTTCCTCCTAAGCCTGTCGAATCATTGAGTTCGGAAGTATTAGGGGAAAGAATTATGTGGAAATTGAGTTCCCGAGAAACTCTCTGGGAAAGGACATTTTAATGTAATTAAACATCCTAATTAAATAAATGGCTCTAACTTATTTCACCTCTTTTTCATCTTTGTAACCGTGCGGAGAGAGAGAGAGAGGAGAGAGAGAGAGAGGAGGAGAGGAGAGAGAGAGAGAGGGGGGGGAGGGAGAGAGATTCTCGGACTGAATTCAAGCGGCAAGCCATAACCCACAACTAATTTAATAAAGAATACTTTGTATCAAAGAGAAAAACATGCGATCAATAAACAAGTGCACCAAAAATATTTTAAACTAAATCTATTAACAAAATATAAACTTCATAACTGAATTCTTTTTTACAAAAAATATAAATACGGTGCCATTCTGCTTTATCCTAAATTTATATTTGGTTTTGTAGCATAAGAAACTGGACAGTGAAGGCCTGCGTTAAAACTGGCTACAGGTTATAAACTATAGCGTTTCTTCTCGATACCAACCTGATGGGAATAAACTAATTGTACTATATAGAATATTTTAGATAGCGTAAATAGTTAAGGCAATACGCTAAAACCCAGAAGTTCGAGGGTTCGAATTTCGGTGGAGTTAGGAATTTTAAACTGGTCCAAACATTCTGGTGGCACCATGGCCCTGGCCTCGATTCAGCCTCTAATCGAAATGAGTACCAGACACCTGTGCTGGGATAAAGGCAGCCGTCACGTAGGGCTGACAACACGGATGATTATCTGAAGAATGTGGGAGCCTTAACTTCCTACTATCCAAATGGTCTCCTATGGCCTGTAGTGGGATCACCTTACCATAAAAGTAATCCCACTACAGGCCTCAGGAGGCCCTTGCTGTAGTAGGAGAATAAGGCTCCCACTATTTCTGGACAATTGGCACTTGATGTCAGCCGGTTTGTCAGCCCTGCGTGACGGCCGCTTTTACCCCCAGAACAAGCGTCTGGTACTCAGTTCCGTTAGAGTCTGAGTCGACCTGAGGGCCATAGTGCCGCCAGAAGGTTTGGGTCAGTTTAAAAATCCTGACCTACCGGGATTTGAACCTTCGACCTTTCGGCTGGTAGCTCAGTGCCTTAAACACTACGCTATGGCGTGCCCCATCACCTTACCATACCTTCAGAATATTGAACCAACATAGCACGTAATAGTCCATAGAGGAGGTGGGTGGTAATTTAATAATAGTAATAATAATAATAATAATAATAATAATAATAGAAATTGGAGGGTCTCCTCCGACTGAGGAGTTCACCATAATTTATAAATTGTAGAATGATGGAGGACAATATGGATAATTCCCTGGAAACTCGTGGAAGAGCAAAAGGTTGTAATGTTCCATAGTCGAAATAAATACTTGACAAATAATGATTTGTTATGAAAACATATGATATTAATATTCACTGCACCGATGTTATATTGCACTTTTTAATATACTGTTTCACATTAAATTATTAATTTCCAATTGAGTTCCGAAATACACCACTATTGTGGACACGTCCGCTCTTAGTAGTAGTAATAATAGTCTTCTTCACTTCCTGGTTTAGGCAAGAGTTGCCTGTTCCGTAGTAATAATAGTAACATTATATATTTCATTGGATACAACAGATGAGCTAAAATGTAATTCAAGAAGAATACGTAATGTTAAACATTTAAAATATTTAGGATCTATTTTAGATAAAAACGAGAATTCAAGTACAGAAATTGAAACAAGAATAATTGATGGAAGAAGAATCATTGGTGTGTTGAACTCAGTGTTTTGGAATATAAATATAATATACAGAACGAAGAAAACTATATTTCAAGTTCTGTTACAAAGCATTTTATTATATGGGTCCGAAACCTGAACGGCGAGTACAAAATAAGCCAGTAAGCTGTTAGCAATATAAATTGATTTTTGGAGACGATCGACAAGAATTTAAAGAAGGGATAAGGTCACAAACAGCACAATAAGAGAAATTATGCTAGTTGAAAAAAAAATAGAAAAAATATAAGAAGAACATTATAAATGGTATAGACGCCTATGAGATTGGAAGAAGAGAGAAGACCAAAGAATGTCCTTAATTGGAAAGCTAATGGAAGAAGTGGAAGAGGCAGACCTAGAGAACATTAAATAGATGGAGTGAGGAGAAGTATGGAAGCTAGATATTTGAGGAAGAAGATGCTTTAGACAGGAACCTCAGGAGACAAATCACTTTGAGTTGAAGGAGAAACACTGCATTGTGGAACATTCCTAATAAAATATAGTAATATTAGTAATAATAATAATTAGTTAGTTCGTTTTTTTGTTTAAGAGTTGAAAGACAGAATAAAATAGATAGCTATTTTAACAATTAAAACATTTAACCTCTTCTGGAATAGAACCTGTGACCTTTTACATATGAATCAAGCCACCAAGCACTGAACTAAGCGCTCGCTGGCTTTATGTGCTTGAAAGAATGCTCTTTATAGGAAGAAGGGAAACGCATTTTAGCTCTATTGTGCAATTAGTTTACTTGTGTAAATCGCACGTTAAATTTGAAATATTCGAGATCAGGAGTCAGTCCATTCTTTTTTTTTTTTTTTTGCTAAGTGTACTTCCCTGCATGAATTAACCACAAAGTGGAGTGAAACGGGATGCGGCGCCTGGGACTTCTGGTAGTGAGGGTTTTCCAGTCTGCCAATACAGGATTCGTATCATTTCCCTACTGTTTAAATGAGAGATTTGGTGCTTGATTTTAGTGTATTGCTGTTAAAAAGGCAGATAATTTTTTTGACACGGTCTTTGTACTCCACAACACTTCTCCGGGAGACATTTGAAGGTAGATTTCGGTGTGCAATGATTAACAGTTTCCTTGCCAGTTTTTCCTTAATGTTTTATAGTTAGAGAGCGGCATTTTGTTCCACAAAGCGGAAGAGTTAATTGTAGTAATGGAATTTGCCCTTTTTTTCAAAACAAAGGAAATACACTTGCATTTACATTGCGCACGGGCCTACTTGGACGTCCGTGCATTATTTTTCCAAATAAAAAAATAAAAATAAACGTATGAATATATAAACAATACATACATGGCTACACACCTACATAAATATATATATATATATATATATATATATATATATATATATGTCCACCGCTGTGATCTCGAGGTAGCGTGCTGCCTTGTCACGCAGTGGGCCCGGGTTCGATCCCCGGTCGGGACAGTTTTTCTGGGTGAGGTTTTTATCGGGATTTTTCCTCACCTGTAAGACAAACGGTCCCCGAAATCATATGGCATCGCATTCATCATCATTCATATTCATCTTAGGATAAGGTTAGGGTTAGGGACTCTCCTGGCGCACCATTATCATCATCATCACCAACAATATCATCGGGACAACGCAACCCCTCCTTCCAGGCGCCCTAACCTCAGAAGTGGGTTACAAGTATGCCATGCCAGGAGATAAACCAGGGATGTCGAAAGACAACCTGGGGCATTTGAAAAAAAAAAATATATATATATATATATGGTATGATAAGAAAAATAAATGCCTGGACGGGATTCGAACCCGGATCTTTGAGTCTGTACCTCAGTGTGATATCCATTACACCACCAGGCGAATCCAATTCAAACATTTATTTTTCTTATATATGTATTATATTCTCCATTATTACTAGATGTCGCGAGAACTCGGCCTTCACTACCATTGTGTAGCTGACTATAAGAAGTAAGCAAATTAAAGAGAACATATCACACTGAGGTACAGACTCAGAGATCCGGGTTCGAATCCCGTCCAGGCATTTATTTTTCTTATCATACCATATTAAGCTTGCATTGCTCAATGTTAAACATTTAATTAAAACATCGATAAAGCGTCACTGCTATAAAGTAAAAATGTTCTCTTTAATTTGCTTACTTGTTATAGTCAGCTACTAGATGCCAGTGAAGACCGAGTTCTCGCGACATCTAGTAATAATGGAGAATATAATACATATATAAGAAAAATAAATGTTTGAATTGGATTCGCCTGGCGGTGTAATGGATATCACACTGAGGTACAGCCTCAGAGATCAGGGTTCGAATCCCATCCAGGCATTTATTTTTCTTATCATACCATATTAAGCTTGCATTGCTCAATGTTAAACATTTAATTATAACATATATATATATATATATATGTCTACATTACATACACAATACACATCTACACTCATACATGGGAAGGTCATGTGTATATGTATAAAAAAGTCTTCCGACAGGGCAATTACAATATTATTGACAGATCGAAATTTAAATACATCCTTTTTTGATAATGTTAAATGTTTTAGTTTCATTTCATTTATAGGAACTTGGATGGGGGACAAAGATCATATTGAGCTTGATGGATTTAACTGTATAAGTCTGGGAGTGGTAGTAAGCAAAGAAGAGGAAGGTATCGACGAGTTAATTGTAGTGATTACTGACTGTACTAATGCAACGGGATGGGGTGAAATTGGTTGTATCACATATTTGCATAACTGTCGGGCGACTGTTCTGTAATATAAATAATAGGATGCATCCAACCAAGTCTTGGGCCTATAGGCCTGTTACGATCTCACTGATGAATTTTTTATCCAGAGTTTCCTTTGGACGGCCCAGAGATCTCTTCCTTATTGGACAATAACGAAGCATGACCTTGAGAACTCTATCCGAACTCATTCGTAGCAAATGATTCATTCACGTAAGTATTCAATGACCGGTACTAAACGTAGTTCATTCAATGGTTATACCGCCAATACTCGGTCCCTAGAGTCTCATCTGTTATAAGAAGGTTGCACACAGTTAGGTTAAGGTTAGGTTTTAGAATGCACTTCGCTATGCCATGCAACCCTAGGAAGCATTGAAAGGTGAATAATACAATACAATATGCTTAGTTTATGCTTTCATACCAGGTAATGAAACATAGTCTTCAATAACTCCACTTCTATACTAAATTAACTCTTGATTACTGCGCCTGTCTTTCTGCACGACCGAACTATCTTCATAGCCCGGTAGGTGTGTAGTTACGTGACACAACCCGTCCCAGCCCCTCGCGCGAATTTTGGTATAGTATAATTATTATTACTATTATCTATTTATCTATCTATCTATCTATCTATCTATCTATCTTCGGGTTTTTACAGCTGCTGCCGTCTTCCCGTGCCAAACCTCCAAAGCCTACGCTCTTGGGCATCTTCGATGCTTAGCCCTCTAGCTTGCATTACTGTCTTCATGTTTTCCTTCCATGTTAACCTTGGTCTTCCTCTTTTCTTCTTTCTGTTCGGATGCCATTCATACAGTTGCTTCGGCCATCGCTCATCTTCCATTCTTAAAACATGTCCTAACCACTTTAATTCCTTCTCCTCGATTCTTTAAATTATGCTTTCTTCTGTTATTACTATTATTACTAATAAATAACTAACTCACTGTCGACATAGATACTGGGGGATCATGGACACGAGGACATATACTCACCATATATCTCAATCATGGCTAATAATAGTCTCTTACGTAATTCTTGGCCTCTGTACTGAACGTTTTCTCTATGATTTTCCTACAAGAAATGTCTATTCCCCTTTTTCGTCACACTTTCTTGTCACATATTGTGTCCATCGCAATCTACGAGACTGGACTTCTTTGAAAACAATTGGTTTCGTAATGATCAAGCATCTCACTCTCAGATGTCTTCTCAATTCACAAGTTTATTCGTCTCTCTTCGATCTCAAAATGTTCCTAAGAATATTATTCCGAAAACTCGAAATATTTTCTTTTCTCTTTACAGCAAGAGACCGTGTACAATAATCATATAACCGGAAGAATAACCGTTCTATATATTTTTTTATTTAACGTTTATTGTGAGAAGCTGAGATGAAAAAGGCCCTTATACTAATCCAAAATTGAAACTGTTTTATGCATTTCTTTCCTGTTTGTTAGTATTTTTCGTAGGTCTTTAAACAGAGCCATTTAAACATTTCGCTTATTTGCTACTTACTATTAATTTCCTTTATATAAGACATTTCTACGTGTGACGATTTGTTTAGTTTTATTAATATTTACCTCCACAGTTTTAATACTTCAACTTGAAATAGAAAATCATAATTACTCAAATTAGGGTAAGGTAAAAAGTCGGCCGCGGTGGTCTAGTGGTTATGTTACTTGGCTCAAGTCCCGAGAGTCGCGGGTTCAAACCCGCCTGGTGTCGATGAATTATTAGGGTACAAAAATCCAAGTTCAAGTTCTCCGGGAGCAGCTTCAAATCGTATATATTGAGTCTGAAGATTTTTTGCCTCGTAAAAGAACCTCATGCCCGAATAAAGAAAACATCGGAACAAAATTTAACGATCTTATTCCGTTCAAGTTATATCTCAGTTCTCTGCCTTATGTCTCCTCGAGACGATGTACTAACCTCATGTCACCCGCTGACATCTATAAAGAAAACCATCCATAGTAATTCTGCCCGAGGGCAGGTCTTTCACTGCAATCATAATATTTTCATGCTATGCTTTGCAGCTTTACCAGGGAATTATAAGTGTGGTAGCTTCCCGTTGCTTTCCATACCGATGAAGGATGATGATGATGATGATGAGATGATAATGATAAGGATGATGATGATGATGATGATGATAGCCATATGATTTCGGGGACCGGTTAGGCCTTAAAGTTTTCCTGACATTTGTCTTACAGGTGAGGAAAACCCCCGATAAGAACCTCACCCAGAAAAACTGTCCCGACCGGGGATCGAATTGGGCCCGCTGCGTGACAAGGCAGCACGCTACCTCGAGACCACAGCGGTGGACATATAAAGAAATAAGCGTAACTACATTAGTCTTCTTAAGAAACTTCCTACTAGGGGAGCACCCATGTCCCGAGGGAGTTGAAAGGGGATGAATCAATCAATCAATCAATCATTCATTCAAATAAGTAAGTTATTACAAAACTGTAATTGAAACCTTAAGTTTCTAGTAACAAAACTCTAAACCAACATCTCTGAAAGTTCGTATGTAGTTTTGTATTCAATCTGTATACGCTTATTAGCCGGAATTTTAATTAAAGTCTCAACTATCAGAGGTTACGTATGTATTGGACTTTGTTAGCTAGGTTTTTTAACAATAGTGTGTGGCGAAAACTACTACTAGTGTTTGTACATCTCCGTATGCTGGTGAGATGTGGGGAAAACGGAGCTTGGGAAAGATCCAGTTGGAAAGAAGCCCAAACCCCTCAATCTTTGTATTGCAAACCTCTATCTCTATCTCTCGCACTCTCTCTTTCACGCTTCCCATCTTCCATTCTATCCTTTATATCTCTCTCTGTTCTCCAATTCTATTTCCGTCTTATTTTATCCTTTATTTTTTGTATTTTTCCCTTCTCTCTTTTTATTTCTCCTCACTTTCCCCTCATCGATCCACGACTTCACCAAGCTACACTGTTACCCTAGTTTTTCACTACCACAAAGCTCAAGTACAGATCGAAACTTGGGATTGGCGGAAAAATAGTATTTCTTCAGAAAAAAAAGTGTTCCCTGTTACTTCGCGTTCAATAAACATGAAATGATAAAGTTAACCCTTTCAGACACATATTTGTATGTTTCGCCGAAGATACTTGTTACATTTCAGGTAAAATTTATCTTCCAGACCTCGTTTTTAATGTTTTACAATTTTTAAATTTAAGGGATTTTTGAGCCTCCAGTAATCATCTACATACAAAAAACGAATGTATGTCTGTGTGTCCTTTATGCATTGCTATACCATTCTCCGATTGTGATGGAGCTTTTTGTAAAATGTTCAGGAGTTCTCCGGCAAGGTTTCAGGCTATAAGCGAGTTGTAATAGTCAACTACTTCACCCTTAATAATCACCCTTTGTTGTAGAAAACGTGTTTTGTGGAATATTTTAAGCATAAATGGCTTACGCCGCCAAAAACATAACATATACACCAAATTAATTTACACAGAATTGAATATCACAAAACAAATATATAAAACAGTCCGCGACAGCATATATCTATCTTGTACTTATAACTCATAATAGCAATTTTTTATCTTTCAGCTCATTAATGCCAAGAATATCGGGATGACTAGATTTACGGGCAAGAGTCGCAGCACACGGTGCGGATTCTTTTGCGGATAACTATCAATAATCATTTTTGTCTTTCAGCTCATTTATGCCAAGAAGATCAGGATAAGCAGATTCCCGGTCACCGCCGGGTAATCAGCACGGGGTATCTAAAAATAATTTCGATATCTTTTTTTATTATTTTTCTCTTTACTTCTTCAACAAAATATAGAAACACATTTAATTTATTTAGGCGAAACAGCGCACTTCGGATATTAGCTAGAATGTATAGGTCTCTTAATAGAAGTCAAACACTTCACTAAATACTTTTGAAACTAAACGTATTCCTAAAATTTGATGCAGTAATATGATATATATAAAAAACGTGATAGTAAAAAAAATATGTTCATTAGAAGGACACTGGACTAAAGAGATTATAACGTTCCGCTAATTCATATAACAGATTTACTTCATGTTACATATACTTAGCATTATTGAACATGATAGCGTTAAGGTCTTAAGATCTTATATGACAGTCAACCAGGTTAGATCAAGTTTACAGATATTAAACTCCTATTTTACAATATAACCAATAATTTCATCCTATGTTTACAATAAAATAAAACTCCTATTTTACAATAAAACCAATAATTTCATCGTATGTTTACAATAAAATAATAATAATAAATAATAATAATAATAATAATAATAATATATAATAATATACATTCCACTCAATCAGCAAAAATATACGATGTACAAATTATATATATATGTATGTATGTATGTATGTATGTATGTATGTATGTATAGTCCACAGCTGTAGTCGTGAGGTAGCGTGCTGCCTTGTCACGTAGCGGACCCTGGTTCAATCCCCGGTCGGGACGAGCTTCCTGGGTGAGGTTTTTTCGGGTTTTTCTTCATCTGTAAGACAAATGTCTGGAAGCTTAGGGCCCAACGGTCCCCAAAAATCATACTGCCATCATCGTCATCATCATCCTTATCATTATTATCGCCATCCTTCACCAGTGTGGAAAGCAACGGGAAGCTACCACTCCGATAATTCCCTAGTAAACTGCAAAGCATAGCATGAAAATGCTATGATTGCAGTGAAAGACCTGCCCTCGGGCAGAATTACTTGGATGGATATATATATATATATATATATATATGTGTGTGTGTGTGTGTATGTATGCGTGCGTGCGTTCATACGTGCGTGTGTAGAGTAAACAACTTTAAATTTAAAAAATACAATGTAGAGCAAATATACAAACATCCCTTACTTTATACACTAAAAGTACTGTAGTAATTGTAGTGCCGAGTGGTTTAAGCACGATGCATTGGTCCAGAACTACGTGACTTGCGCTGGTTCGAGGCTCGTGGCGGTGGACATTCTGAATAATTACTTTAACACTCTAACTTGGAAACAACCATAACAACCATATACCGATTAAACAGACACAATGGTGGTTGTTAGACTCGTACAAAGTAAACACATTAACATTTCTTGGTAATGAGCCACCAAAGCGATGGGTTACGTACATAAAAAAATACACAAAATATGCCTGAACATCTCTGAAAATTTTTTGGAGTAATTTGGATTCTCTCTGTATATATTTGTATGTGTTCATGTGCGTTTTATGGTCCAGAGGAAGTACGATAAATATCGTAAAATATATTATAAATATAAATAACTTATAACGCGTGATATTAACAATAAATAAATGCAATGACAGATTTGAGTTATGGGTACAGCATGATTGAATGTTTACAAATTAAAAAGAACTCATCATAACATTAGTATTATTTCGTTATCTAATAAATAATGTCGATTTTTAACATAATGTGTATCTGGTTGAAGTCTGAAGGTCTTTTTCACTGCGAATTGACTCCTAACGGGCGTGCAAAAAAAGCGGATCTTTATTATCATCACCTGGAAAAAGTTTATGAAATTTTGAGACGCGAAGATACCCAGAATTAGTTAACGAAATAGAGTTATCTTCCAGTACAATGCGAGACTCTATACTGCACGAACAACCAAGATAAAATTCGGATATTTGGATGAATCAATCTGCTATTAAATACAGCACTTTACCTTGCGCTTTTCATATTTCTATCCGTCTCAATCCATGATACATTTTTTGAAAGGAATTAAAAAAACATTGAAACTGTGGAAGTGGGTCTCAAGTAATTTTTCACATAAAACACCAGAGACTGCTGCGGTCACACATAATAAACCTCCCTGAAATATGGCTACAGAGCACTGAATCTGATGGTCTCTAGTTTGAAGACTAGATTATTTTCTTGTTAAATAACATTCAAAATAAAATGTTCGCGCGATGATGCGTTTTGTCGTGCTTACAGCAATGGCGACCATGATTAACTGTATTATTACATATTACAAACAACGTGTGGGAAGTAAAACCACTGCCCTCTATATATATATATATATATATATATATATATATATATATACATGTATGCATACAAAAATTATCCGAAAGGTAGTGTTAATGTAGACTACATTATACAAAACAAATCACTGCATTTTAAATGAACTGAACTTTACTTGAAACAATATGAATCAATGAATACGTACTTGTCGCCATTTTATTACTGATAGGTGTCACGGCCTCCTGTAGTTTCAACTAATAAACATTTCCCACACTGTAAAGATTAGCCAGTTGTTTATAATGAACGCAAATATTTACAAAATAATTGTTATTGTTTTACTACTATTTATTATTTTGAAAACACCATCGCAGAAAAAATAATGTACAACGCACGCTTGTGAAGTGTTTTGCAGAATATCGGAAATTAAAAACCTCGCTGTCGCTCGGTTGTTAAACACTTTCCTCGCTCCTGTAAAAACCACTTCCCTACCTCGCATCGTAATATATTATTTGTATTTAAAACACATTATATGCGTGACAGTACATGTATTCAACCAAGTGGAATAAAATTACTCAATTCGAATTAGGTTGACAGCACAAGATATGTTCGAAGATAATTATTCGCAAACTTAATCAAAAATATTCATAACCGGGTTTGCTCCACGTTGTGACGTCAATTTGCAAACGATTTGGGGTCACATAGGGTGCCACATTATAACCGGAATGTGAATCACATTGGGAAATCACTTAATGATCAGGTTACCTCGTTAGGGCGTTGGGTTCTTGGTTTCAGGACCGTTTATTTGCCTCGACGAACTCTAGAGCGGAGTTAGCTCTTTCTAAGGAAGAAGGTCATGAAGAAATGGGATCCGATGACTTTAGAACTTACACGTATTAGTCTTTTCCATCGTTAATTGTACAACAGACAAACCTACTTATCAAATAAGTCGTTACACATTTGACCTGTATATCAAAGGACACTCAGTCACTTTGGCACTTATAATCAGACGATGAGGATATGTCTCCCTGTATTATAATATAGCACTGAAACGGAAAAAAGAAATTTCATATTATGAAAGTATCTTTATATCACGGTTTTATTAATTTCACATTCGTGATATTCAATAATGGCACATCTCAAATTCATGTATTTAATTCTATCTTGAATCTAAAATATTCGTCTTTACACTACAATATTTAAAATCCTGATATACATTATTATTGTTGCTGCCGTTGCAGCTGTTGCAGCCGTTGCAGCTGTTGCTGCCGTTGCAGCCGTTGCTGCCGTTGCAGCCGTTGCTGCCGTTGCAGCCGTTGCTGCCGTTGCTGCCGTTGCAGCCGTTGCTGCCGTTGCTGCCGTTGCTGCCGTTGCTGCCGTTGCTGCCGTTGCTGCCGTTGCAGCCGTTGCTGCCGTTGCAGCCGTTGCTGCCGTTGCTGCCGTTGCTGCCGCTGCTGCCGTTGCTGCCTTTGCAGCTGTTGCTGCCGTTGCTGCCGTTGCAGCTGTTGCTGCCGTTGCAGCTGTTGCTGCCGTTGCAGCTGTTGCTGCCGTTGCAGCTGTTGCTGCCGTTGCTGTCGTTGCTGCCGGTGCTGTCGTTGCTGCCGTTGCTGCCGTTGCAGCCGTTGCTGCCGTTGCAGCTGTTGCTGCCGTTGCAGCTGTTGCTGCCGTTGCAGCTGTTGCTGCCGTTGCAGCTGTTGCTGCCGTTGCAGCTGTTGCTGCCGTTGCAGCTGTTGCTGCCGTTGCAGCTGTTGCTGCCGTTGCAGCTGTTGCTGCCGTTGCAGCTGTTGCTGCCGTTGCAGCTGTTGCTGCCGTTGCAGCTGTTGCTGCCGTTGCAGCTGTTGCTGTCGTTGCAGCTGTTGCTGCCGTTGCTGCCGTTGTTGTTGTTGTTATTATTATTATTATTATTATTATTATTATCATTATTAATGAATTTTATACGAAGGCTAGCAAGAATGTCAAAAAGAGAAAAACATTGGAACTCAGTTATAAGGGAGAAATTGAAGATTGAAGACACTATTTTAGATTATATTAAAACTCTGCCATCAAGATGGTACGATGTCGTCCAGCGAATGGAAGAGGATCAAAATCTGTTTTGGAATGGAAACCTGAGGGAAGACGAGGCAGAGGAAAACCTAAAACCTCCTGGAGTCAGGGAATGTACTTCTACATGAAGGAGAAACATCTACAACCAGGGGATTGGATGGACCGACAAAATTGGCTATTGGGTATCGGACGATGCCAAAGACATTAATCAACCGATGATCTAATATTATTATTGTTATTATTATTATTATTATTATTATTATCATTATTATTATCAATATTAATAAAAACAAGCGAAGATATCTGTAAAGAACTAGAAATATTCAGTTTGACAGATAAAATAGAAGAGTTTAGGAGAAAATGGTATAAACATATCTGCAGAATGAAAACCAACACATTACCTACAAAATGTCTAAACTATCAACCGAAAGGAGGAAAAAGAGATCGGGAACGTCACGAAATAGATGGACACAGAAGCTATAATACTTGCAGCCGGAAAGAACCAAAAAGTTTCAATCCGTGCAAGAATATTATTATTATTATTATTATTATTATTATTATTATACCAAATATTACGTGGATTCAGGGAATGAATGAAACTAAGAGGGAATGGGAAATAGAAGAAGATATATGGATGAACAGACAAGAATGGAAAAATGTGTTGAAACTGTGTAGTTAACTGTGAACATGGGTACCGGAAAAATGTATATTCATTGTAAAAGCCGGAATAATAAAAAAATAGTATTATTATTATTATTATTATTATTATTATTATATTATTATTATCATTATTATTATTATTATTATCATTATTATTATTATTATTATCATTATTATTATTATTATTATTATTATTATTATTATTATTATTATTATTATTATTATTATTATTATATTATTATTATGATCCCTGAACATCCGTCATTAACATTTTCTTATAATTATGACTCTCTATTTTTCACCATTATTTAGTAACATTGTCAAGGAGACGCCTTTCCTCAACACCAGTTAGCAGCAACTTATCAGAATATTTGTTGTACAACATATTTGTTGTAAACATCATGTAACTTGAGTCTTAAATCTTGACTGGCTCTTAGTTAAATGTTTATATTTAAAACAAAATGTCGGTTTAGCTGTCAATTGAAAACTATATTCTTATGGCTTACTAACGAATGACAATATACAGCATTCAAATAAAATATATATATTTAAAATTTAAACCGATTCAAATATTTACGACAAACATATAAACATATAATATTTAAATTAAACATTCTTATAAATATTTAAGATTTCACAAACTTTCTCACATATTTACAACAAAACAACTATATTTACAACAATATTTATCCAACAATGAAAATAAATATCCAACTTCACATTTTATAACATGCACGTGTAAATATACACTCTACAATAATAATAATAATAATAATAATAATAATAATAATAATAATAATAATAATAATAATAATAATAATAAATAATAATAATAATAATAATAATAATAATAATCATAATAATAATAATAATAATTATTATTATTATTATTATTATCATTATTATTGTTATTATTATTATTATTATTATTATCATTATTATTATTATTATAAATAATGATATTACTACTACCACTATACTACCATTGATAATATTAATAATAATAATAATAAACTAAATTCCTTGGCTTAAAAGCACCTTGACCAACCACCCGGCTACTTGATTTATATCATCATCATCATCATCATCATCATAGTACATTCACGAATTTCGGCCATTTGTTGACCTGTTTTCGGCCTCAAGAGAAACACCATCCAGAAGTCTTTTGAGTGGACGTCCTCGTCTTCTTCTTCCTGCAGGTTGATATCTTAACATTTGTTTGGGTAATCTGTATTTTCCATTCGATGTACATGTTGCATCCATCTTGACTTATAATCAGAAATTTTGTTTTCTAAGTTTGCATGTGTAATTATTCTAAGATGTCTTCATTTTTGTGTGATCTAGTAGTGTGTATCCTGCAGTCCTCCGAAGGTATATCATTCCACCAGATCTAAGTATCTGTATATCCTTCTTTTTCAACTCCATACATCACTACCATACAATAGAGTTGGAAGAGCCAGTGTTTTATACACTTTTAGTCTTGAATGTATTTGGACTAACTGTGGCTTGAAGATAGAATTTATTAACCCTTAAATTCTTAAGCATTTATATATTTTTGCATTTACATCCTTTCCTTCTTCATATGAGATATTGCATCCTAGATATATAAAATTATTCACCTGCTCCAAAATTTTATTGTCAAGTATGATTTTACTTCTGACAGGATCTACACCTTGAAATGCCACCTATTTTTTGTTTTCTCTGTAGATATCTTCAATCTATATTCTTCTCTAATTTCGTTAAGTTTATACAGACCTTTCTGCAGATTATCTTCTGAATTTGCAATTATTATTTGATCAACTGAAAACAATTGGGTGTTTCATTCTGTATTTTCTGATATTCATATTCCAAATTTTATATTTCTTGTTCCAGCTACATATTACTTCATCGATAAAAATTGCAAAGACTGTTGGGGATAGGGAGCAGCCATATCTTACACCACGATTTATAATTCCTTCTTCAGAAAATCTGTTATTTAATTTAATCTTTATGGTGTTATCTTTGTAAATATTTTGTATGTTCTGCAGAAGAAAATTTGGTATAATTCTGTCTTCCAACATACTGAAGAGTTTTGGTATCTTAACTGTATGGAATGCTTTGTCTAAATCTATGAAAGCAAAATGTGTTTTTAAGTTGAATTCTCTTCTTTTTTCAAGCAATATTTTAACAGAAAATGCTGAATCAATACAAGATCGTCCTTTCCTAAATCCATTTTGACATTCCATAAGGAATTTTTCGCTCAAACGTTTCAATTTCCCATTTAAAAAAGTTTGCATAAATTTTGTAGCATGTGTTTAACAAACTGATTCCATTATTGATTTATTTACACATATAATATATTAATCATAGAGATTGACGATCATGTAACCAGAATGGGTGATCAAAACGTCAAGTACCCAGCCGCTATTACTGGTTTGCTCAACCTGGAAACTCTACTCATCCTTTTACTGGTACAGTGCGTTCTCCCATACCCCTTGTCGTAAAATAAGCGAGATATTTCTTCGATAAGTTAGGTTAAACATGTGCATCCGTCTACCATCTTCTCAGTGTGTAAACAATGAATGAGAGAAGTGGATCTCTTATGCTTGCCTGTATTATTGAATTAACTGCGTTAAAATACCGAGCGAAGCTAACGAACGAATACCACTTACATTACAATTATTGTGAAAAACCATAACGTATATATATATATATCATACATCATTTTTTATATTCGTGTTATGTATGTTGGTGTAGCTTTAAGTAATTTATTTTATATCCTTCCATGCAAAACATGTTATTTATGAGACGGAATTCTCATTTAAATAGTTTTATTTTTATTTATAAATTTACTTATTTTTGTTTACAGAAAATGTCTAGAATGTCACGCCCATCTTTCATGAAAGTAGACGATCCTAGATTCAGTGAATTTGTAAACCAGATACTGGATGAGTTGGGAAACTGAAATTGTAGACAGTGATAATTCAACAATCTATCCTACATTTCTAATTGAAAACAAACATTACTCAGATTCGCTAGTTGAATAAGGTGATAACGATGAACCAAAAATGTAAATGGAACGTGAAAGACAAAGAGGCAAACTTTTGTTGGTCGGAAGGAATTTTTTTTAATGAATCTCCCCCCCCCCCACCAAGGAATGATCGAACCAGAGATCATAATATTATTCTGCAACTTCCTGGCTTCAAATAGACAGCTGTAGCTCTTGATAGTAGGCCTATGTCAAACCCACAAGATATATGGGGGTTGGTTTATTATTTACGAATGAAACGACTGATGTTACAATAAATTGGACGAATGAAAATTTTCGAAAAATGCGAGGAAAATATTATGATCAGATAATATCATTCATAATATTGAAAGATTTCGGGCTATGTGGCGGTGTTTTTTCCAGACGTTTCTCCCTCAACTGCAGAGGGCAATTTTCAGGGGCGAGTGCTTCTAGATGGTGTTCCTTTGTCGTTGACTTGACTGTGAATTGAGTCTACGACACCTAGAAACACTCGCCACTGAAGATGCCCTCCGCAGTTGAGGGAGAAACGTCTGGAAGAAACACCAGTTATAGTCCATGGCTACATAGTCCGGAATCTTTTAATATTATGATTACCAGCCGTGTAATCCTGCATTCCACAATATCATTCATGCATACAACCAATAGCATTGTGATGAAAGGATTTCTGGCTTTCCTTTATTTTCACAAGAATTTTTAAATCTGGAGACGAGATTATTGAAATTTTATTTCAATGGAAAGTACAGGAACATATTTATTAGTTATTACATTGCAGAATGACCATACAATTCTTATTGTTTTTGTTTATACTAGCGTGTTTTGATGACGGTCGTACCAGGGAAATCTGGAAACAAACTCGTCCGGTTGTAGCTATTTTAGAAATATTTGATATGCTTGTACACAACTCACAGAGAATGTATCTCCTGGTTTCTTTAGAGAAAATGTTATGTGGCGTTCAGGGGACGCTAAAAAATTTAAAGTATAGGCCTTACTTACTTACTCACTGGCACTATCGAACCCGTAGATTCATGGCCGCGCGGACATAAGCTCTCCATACATCCCTATCCTGAGATAATGCTTTACAATCATTCCTTGTATAATCTGCTTCCTTCAAATCATACTTAATGTTATTTTCCCACCTCATTCTTGGTCTACCAACTGGGCGTTTTCCTTCTGGCTTTCCTACAAGAAGCATCCAAGCAAGTCATTAATTCCCCATACGTGCAATATGTCCTACCCATCGCAGTCTACGAGACTTAACTGTTCTTATTACATCTGGCTTCCTATAAAGACCATGTAGTTCATTGTTATGTAGTCTTCTCCATTCACCTGTTTGTTCATCTATCTTTGGTCCAAAAATTTTCCTAAGTACTTTATTCTCAAATACTTGTAATCTCCTTTCCTCCCTTAAAGTAAGAGTCTATGTTAAAGTATTAGGCCTGCATGACTAAAAAGCCGCTAAAATATAGAATCAAAAAATATCTTTCCAACACCAAAAATGGCTTCTCTACAATTCCTACATTTATAAAAATAGAGGATCATTTGCAGTAAATCTTCCAGGAGAAAAAAAATCAATGTTACTTCTCAGATTGTTTTTAGATTTCTAAGCCTATTAAAAAATCACATAGAAATGTCGCCGCAGATAATTTGTTTCGCTCAATAGAAATAGTGGAGCAATTACCCGCTCGAGGTCTCACTTACGTTGGAAATAAAAAAAAATCATGTGAGTTTTCTTCCCAATAAGTCAAGAGAGGTAAATTTATACCCGCGTGATTTCCAAGCGGACATCACTCTTCTATCATAAGTGGCCAAGAAATTCAAGGCAGTGATTCTTACTTCATATACGCATATAGAAAACTGAAAGCATCCCCGATTCTAAAAACCTGAAATATTACACATTATTACAATTACACGAAAGGGAGAGTAGATAGTGTTGATCAGAAATTAGCAAATTATAGCTCAAACCGTCGTAGAAGAAGATAACCGAAGGGATCCTTGACATTAGTACTGTAAATGTCCTTGAACTGTTTAGGAGCTCAGTGGCGATGTATGGAAGTGAGGCCTTGGTCTTGAAGCAAAAAGACAAAACTAAAATTCAGGCAGCAGAAATGAACTTCCTGCGGGTAGTGAAAGGTAGTACAACAGAAGAACATATTAGAAATGAGAATAGGATTAGAGAGGAAATAAAAGTACAACCACTTCCTCAACAAATAGAAGAACACAGGAACAACTGGATAGAGCATCTACAGAGAGACAGAGGATAGGATGCCATAAATAGTATAGATGTATAATCCTGGATGACGAATATCGGTACGAAGACCTAGATAAGGCTAAGCAGAAAAAATGTGAGATCGCAACAGGCAGAGAGAGAAGATGATGGCTATTTAGGAGGTACCGTGATTCTGGTGACATTGTCCGACTAGATTTTGTGGAAAGTATAGTAATGATCCTAAATTCAGCCCCATATGAAGGGCACACATTCACTCACCTTACCATAAGATATGAAGATAAATATAAGGAGAATTTTGTAGCTTCCTAACAAAACTGAACCTACTGATACAATGGAAGGAGAGGTAATTGAGAAGAAGAAGAAGAAGAAGAAGAAGAAGAAGAAGAAGAAAACATGAACTATTTGCCCTCCAAATTGAAAATAAAAAGAAAATATCTTTTGAGGAGTGTCCGTGTCGAATTTTCTTGCAGAGCTAAAAATGTCCTGAAAATGGTTTATTTTATTTTACGAAAGAAATAAACAATTCATTAGACTTTTGGCGGCTCCGGGCGCAAGCGGTTAGATGCTTGCCTCTCACATCTGGAGTCCCGAGATCGAGTCTCGGTTACTCCAAGTGAGTTTCGTGTTGGACGAAACGGAGCATGGACAGATTTTTCTGGGAGTTTTCCCCCGTTTTCCCCTGCCACAATTTCATCCCACCATTTATCCATACTCATTTCATCTACTTTGTTTGATTTCGTTCATGTGTCCCCGTGATGGTGCCTCAGGCGTAGTCGGCCGGCACCCTTGTCATTCTCAGACCGCTATATAAAGGGGCTTTATCTCATCTCATCCCTCGATCCGTCCCTGAGTTGGACACGAGTTGAGGATATTTATTTATTTTTTATATTTTAGTTTAATATTATTGAAAGTAGTTGTGATAACAAAAGTCCATGTGATGTGTAACAGTATGCCTGTGCAAAGGTTCAGCCCATGTGTAATTCATTGCTAAAAGGTTCAGAAATTAAAGTCATGAATTTTAAGTGAAGATCAATTCGTGTTCGGTAGGTAAATGTAATTTCACTGACATTTCTTTTTCGATCCGTATTGCTTTACTAGGTCAACCTCTACAACATGTGGTTTTATGATCTCGAGATAATTGAATCATGTAGTGTGCACAAGTCTGGATATATTTCATTTTAGTTTTATTTCCTTCGCTTCTGACTTACTTTAAGAGGAACATGTTCTTAGCTATGTTCCAATTTCCTTATGCAATTCTCAAGAGTATCTGTTGCAAGTAGGTCGCGTATAGCAAACAACACAAATCCGGACTTGTTGCTTATCTCAACAAAATTACTTCTTGTATCTGAACAACTTGAATTCCATTTTATTAAAGACTAAATTGTAAATTAAATTAGATATTTTATATGACAGCAAGAAACTTAAAAATACTTCTATTTATTCAATCATTTCTATGTTTATAACTACAATGAGTATACCTCCGTTTTGCTGTATTTATGAGTATTTCTGCGTTTCATTAATAAATGTTGGCATATTCACTCTGAAAAGCGAATATAATAAAGAGCGGACTAAAACCTATGAAGATTGATTTGGAAAGTACAGAAGAAATTATAGAATACAAGTAAGTAAAAAATTAAAAGATACACACAAAAATAAATAATTATTTCCGTAAACAAAGCATTGCTTTTAAAAGAAGAATAAGAAGATCAAGAGTAAAAATAAAAAGGTATAAAAGAATAAAAGAGGAAATGTTGAAGAAGAATATGAAGAAGAAGAAGAAATGGAAGAAAAAATATTAAGAAGAAGAGCAAGAACAATAGGACAAAAAATTAAATGATGATGATGAAGAAAAGGAAGAATAAGATATTCTCCCTAGGCTCAAATACACTTGTAGGCCTACATTACCACGACATCAAATTTTAATTTATGAATTATGTTCATTTATTCTTTAGATTTTTGTTTAATACATAAGCCTACAGCAAACAATAGATACCGGTAATTAATATTAACATATTTCTCCATATTATCTTCTTCTTATACATTTTACATAGAATATTCAATAATGTTCCGCCAAGTAGGCTACTCTTGGCGTAGCTACTACATGGCATCCCTACCATTCATTTTTCAATATTGTATATTAATTAAAGATTGTTTAACACCTGCCTTTTTTAAAATAACTTAACGTACTGGGATTTACTGCTGTATTAATATATATATATATATATATATATATATATATATATATGGCGTTTCACAATGACTTTCGTGGTGGTGGAGGGGACTTAGTAGATAAAGTTTTGATAAGGCACCCATGTCTGTTGATGTACCATTTCGATGTAAATAGGTTTGAAGATAGAAATACAATGGGCAGATATCTTGTGTCTTTTGTTTTAGAATAAGTGTTGAAGACTTCTAGGGGTTGTACAACAAGTGTGGTTCCACGTGGCGACCCTGTTGATCCTAGCAGAGGGTGTATCTGCGACGTTTTCATGCACACTCTCTAAAAGACCTTTGTATGTTCGATAATTTCTGTTGCCTCCAGAATTCGTGCAATAGGATCTTCCTCCGATTTGATAGGTGTATCGTAAACAAGGTTATTCATATGGCACCGCAAAAAATAGTCGAGAGGAGTTAAATCTGGCGACCGTAGTGGCCGTGGAGTAGGACCACTTCGACCTATCCGCCTTTTACAGCGTGTTTGGTCGAGATGTTCGCGGACGGCAAGTGAAAAGAGTGCGAGTGCGCCATCGTTTTGGAACCACATGTGCTCACGTAGTGGCAATGGCAGATCATCTAATAACTCCACCAGTAGTTCTTGCAGGTAGGTCAAGAACCTGGGACTCGTTAGGCGGTATGCAAGAATATATGGCCCAATCAGATGGTCATCAATGAAACCAGACCATACATTGAAACCGAATCGTTTCTTTAATTAACGTGGGTGTCATTCCAAATGTGACTGTTTCGACAGTTCAAAGCAGAATCCTTAGTGACGAAAGCCTCATTCGTGAAAAAGAATGCGGCTAGGAAATTCTGGATTGTTGACACACTAGTGTAGAAACAATGGTTAGAAATTGGCACGTGGTGCAAAATCTATCGGGTTCAATGCATGAACTCTCTGAAGATGGTATGGGTGACGATGTTCATGCAAAACACGCCATATGCTCATGTTGGAACATCCAAGGCATGGACAATGGTTCGAGTACTCGCTGACTTATTCCTCTTCAAACTTAATAGAGCGGCTCGCGCGTCCGTGGAGCACCACAGTCAGCCTTCCTAGCTTGGAGGGTACCCGTTTCTCGCAGCCATTGTTGAAGTCTGACGAAAATGGCATGTGATGGAGTGCGGCCATGCGGAAAGCGTTCGTCATATATGCGTTGTGCAGCTCGACCATTAAGTCCTGCTTCACCGTAAATTATCAACAATTCAGTGCGGTATACAAATGTGTATTCGAACACCTTGTATTGTCGTCCTGCACTGCTCAATGACTGACTACCGACTGGCGTGAACGCCGACTCAAAAGAATTGACTGTCAACACCAGGCACACTATATGAGATCATTGTGTTTCGATCTTCAAACTTATTTTACAACGAAATTGTAATTTCCGGACATGTTCCCTTATCTACTACATCTCCTCTACAACACCAATAAGTCTGTAATACTTATTCTAAAACATCATGTATATTTGGTTTCTCCAACTATCACTGTAAACTATGTCAAATTTCATTCATGGGCAGAGGTCGAATAAAGTTCATTTTATTATTTATTTTATTTTATAAACTTCAAGTTTTATTTTTAAGTATTAAATCTGTATATAAGGTTAGGTTAATTTGTTTCTTATAGTGATGTAAAATTGTTGGTTAGAAAGAACTTTACACCTAGTATTGAAAAATTACTATTTAAAAAGTACTATCAATAAGTAAACAATTTTGATTTATTTTATATTATATCTTAGAACTTTGTAGTACATATTAAGTCTCATGATCTTGTGGTCAGAACTTCTATCTAATATTTATGAGGTCACGGGTTCTATTCCCACTCAGTCCATAGGAATGTTTTTTTTAACAGGAATTATTCTTGAGGTCGTCCGTCGTCTGGAATTAGGAATAAGTTTACGTTTAAAGTCTATCCGGGTGCTTTGTGTTGATTTATCAATTAACGGAACGGGGCAAAACGTAACTCCGTCTTCTAGATGCCCCAAATTCAGAAGTAGGTCACAATTACGCTAATGTAAAAGATAATTCCAGAAATGTAGTAAGACAACCAGATGGAATTAACAAAGAAAAACACTTTTAATTACTAATTATTCAACATTTCCGACGCAATATATTTTAAAGCATGCATTTCGTTAGAATATTGGCAGACGTTTACTGATAATGTTTATGCCTATGTCGGTTCCACTAGATTAATGGTCAACATGTTAGCCTCTAATTCCAATGTTAACGAGTTGAAAACTAATCTTATGTCTAATGACCAATACCATTCCCTCAGGATTCTTTTATGTTAATATTGTTCTTCAGCTCTCTTTGAGTTTAACAACTCACTCTATCATATATTAGCTATTTCGAAAGTGTTATGACACGGATTTATTTTACATCTGTTATGTCACCGTATTTAATTTAACGACGCTCTGTATCAAATCTAACCCCAAATAACTGTCAGTTTACTTTAAATGTTTGTCCTCTTATCATAACACCAAATCTCAGATTAATAAGATATTAAATATACCGTATGACAGAATATCTCATTATTCCTCTACCTCCACTATCTCACTTTCATTATTGTATTTCACGGTCAGAGAAAATTACGAGCTGCCGATCAATACGCTCTCAACACAAATAATTTATATTATTTCATCTAAAAGGTGATTCGCACAAATTTAACGATATTTCCTCTGTATGTATCTGAGATTTGAAAGCTCTATTGTAGTGTCATATTTTATTCTAACATTGCAAGTAATTTGAAAAGCACACATTATCTATATATGAATTTGTAACTACTGCAGTAATTAAAATTATATTTATTTTTCAGCTTACTTTTTGTTTGTTTGTAGTATTTAATATTAACTCGAGAGTTAATTACAGTGTATAAACGTACTTATATATAGACCGTTGTCTTCCACTCAACCACTGAAATAGCATTTATAATAGTTTATATAAAAGGTACCATTTTTTATCTTTTTATTGGCATTAATAACATAACATAGAATCAAATGGTAAATTTGTTTGACCAAACAGTCATTAAACATCAATATATTAGTAAATAATAGTGAAAATTGTTAGTAGATTATTTAGAAAATTAAATTAAAATCTACTAAATAACAAGTATTACAACGAATGTAACAAAGCATGAGGAACAAAGCATTAAAAATCAACATTATAAATATAATTATTATCATATCAAAATATTTTTTCAAAATCATTATCAATATTATAATCGTTAACTTCACTGTAATAATTATCATTAGGCCTATTATAATTTTCATTTCGGAATATATCTATAATAGTATGGCTTTCCTTCAGCCTCAAGAAACTCGTATTCTCTATTATTTTTATCAGTCCAGAACACCCTCACCCGTAATTCCCTGTTCACCCATATTTCTTGTCACTCCATTCATCTAACGCTCTTTGGCATACCCCTTCTTCTTCTTTGATGTATTATTATTATTATTATTATTATTATCATTATTAATGGTATCTAGCAAAGGAATCATACAAGACTACAAACCAGGTTAATGGCTAGCAGGACTGGATTTTGTTATAACTGACCGAACGCGGAAAAATCTTGACAGGCCCGTCTAAGTCGCAGGAGTAGGTACCATAAAGGTGACTAAGTTTTGGCAAGGACCAAGTTTCCTGGGATATAACAGGATCCTCTGAACAGGAATTCATGAGAAGACAGTCTGCGAGTTGAGTAGGACCATGCGATCCAAATACAGCTAAAAAATTCGGAAGCTATAGGGGTTCATACACACAGGAGCTAAGTTTAAGGCTCTAAAAAAGTAATGTTTTAATCGACCTTGCCTTGGGTAACGCTCATAATATCATATTTTATTACTACCGGGAATAATCAGAAAGATGTCGGAATAGGGCAAATAGGCCTAAATATCCAGATGATGATGATTGTTGTTGAGTTTTAATCATATTTTACTCAGATGATTTCCAGTGAAACCGTAATTGAACACCAGCGCCTAGAGAGCTAGATATGTATGTTAAAATCAACATTTCCTTCTTATTCTGAACTAGATAATACACGGCGTGCGCTGTTATACCTAAATAAATGATGTGTATTTTGCATTTAGTTTAATAAGTAAAACGAAACATAGATATAAATTTATATCGTTATTATTTTTAGATACCACTTGCTGATTGCCCGGCGTTGACCGGGAATCTAGGCATCCTGATGTACTTGGCATAAATGAGTTGAAAAACAAAATTCATTATTTTGAGTTATCCATAAAAGAATACCAGCCGTGCGCTGCTATATTTGCCCGGGAATCTACTTATCCCAATCTTCTTGGCATCAATGAAAGACAAAAATGGTTATTGTGAGTTATCCTTAAAATATAAACACATGCTGTCGCGGACTTTTCTGTAGATTTTTTGAGATATTCAACAATTTTGTGTATATATTATGGTTTAGTCAGTGTAAGCCAATTAAGCTTACAAAAAGCGACATTTTGTCACGATTTTTCACTACAAAAGGTGATGTTTAAGGATGAAGGGCTTGAGCATTAAAACTCTCTTATAACCTATAACATTCCCGGGAAAATACTGAACATTTTGCAAAAAGCCCCATGACAATCGGACGAATGGTATGGCATCCCGGGAATCTATCTACCCCGATCTCCTTGGCATCAATGAAAGACAAAATTAGCTATTGTGTGTTATCTCTGAAAGATAAACATATGCTGTCGCGGACTTTTTTGTAGAGTGTTTTGAGATATTAATTCATGTGAACATTAACTTTGAGTATTTGTTATGGTTTAGGGAGCGTAAGCCATTTAATGGTAAAAAGGGGACTTCTTCACATTTTTCACAAAAAGGGGTGTTTTTTAAAGGGGAATAGGATTTGAGTATCTCAACTCTCTTATAGCCTATGTTCATCCCGGGAATCTCCTGACCATTTTGCAAAAATCCCCATCACAATCGGTTCAACGGTTTGGCCACGCACAAAGTACGAACAAACAAAGAAACATTCGGTTTTATTTATTAGAAGATTGTAAGTAATAATAATATAATAATGTAATACAATATTAATATATTTATATACGTTTTTTATATGTTGATAATACTACGTCCATTTGGAATCGCTTTAAAGTCTCAAGAAACTTGAAAGAAAAGATGGAGTTATAAATAATTTGAAACAGACTGTACAACAATTTCCCTCAAACTACAACTCTACTTGAGTTGACCGCAATGAGAGTGTTAACGCCCGAAGACTGAGAGAGAGGTGGCTGTTCAGAAATACAGAAGTTGAAGGAAACCGCAAACATGGTGCACGGTCGAGCAATACCAACATCTGGACCAAGATAGATAACTCTAAATGCAAGCTGTATCTATTCTGTAATTTTAAAATGAAAAATACACCGAAACTGTTGAGAATTATCTTTTCAATGCGTACCCACAATATTTTCATCAAACTGTAATATTAAATTCAGTAAACAGGCCTATGTGTATATATACAGAGTGAAGAGAAATTCACAAAATGTTTCCAAAAAATATTTTTTATTTCAAGAAAATCATGAGGTAATTTAACGAAACACTTGTAGGAAGCCATAATCAGGAATTTTTCCACTTATCAAACTCAGCAGGGATCGAACCTGCGAACTTCAGAACCAGAAGCGAGCATGGTAACCTCTAGTCCAATGGGATCAAAATGTAGTAGTGGTAGTTACAGCAACTCTATAATTTCATTTAAAAGCATAGGCTATTCTTAAGATCCTTCCATCTAACACGATATCTGGTGACGGATTTCATCACTACGTCTCATCATCATAAAAAAGTTCCAAATACAAAGAGGTCATCCTATATTTCTGGCACCTTGAAGATATTATCTCATCAAATGCAGATTTCCGGATGTAACTTAGACTTTTCCTAAGCTTATGGACGATCCAGGGTTACTTTTTCGTCCTGATTTGCAACTTCATAGGTTTATCCAACGTGTTTTCATTGCTTATAGGTTCAGGTATGTAATACCTGAATCTATAACGTAAAATAGATTACTGCGATGGGCAGGACATGTTGCACGTATGGGGGATGAAAGACTTGCATGGAAGCTTCTTGTAGGAAAGCCAGAGGGAAAACGGCCAGTTGGTAGACCAAGAATGAGGTGGGAGAATAACATGAACTATGATTTGAGGGAAGTAGATTATACAGGAAATGATTGGAAAGCATTAGCTCAGGGTAGAGATGTATGGAGAGCTTAGGTCCGCGCGGCCATGAACCTACGGGTTCGATAGTGCCATTGAGTATGTAAGTAAGTATTAGTTCTCTCCCTTCCGCAGTTGACATTGCAGCAGTGTTAGGGATTATCACGAACACATTTCTTATAACCCATTCTATCCCCTGTTATATCTTTGAATCCAAGACAGGAGAAAATTGCACTGTCTAGTTTTGCTAATTAATATTATTCATATTTCTGTACGAATCATTATATATATATAACCACTCTGACTGCTACCATTTGTGCAGTTTACTTTTGGATCGTCTTTTGTTTCCGTTGTATATACTAGCGTAGAGTTCATAACATCCGAGGTTATTAATCAAAAACCTTTGCCAGGGCTCATAGGAGGCAAAGATTGATTCATCTTTCTTTCCTAAACACTTAAACATGAATCAACAATAGATCTCCAAACAGTAGAGTAGTTTATGATTCTGATTTTAAACTGAATGTATCATTATTGTTATTAATCATGAAAGCTAGACGGAAAATAATGGAAGCTAGAATGATCTCCTAAATAAGTAAGTTTCAGTACAGGAATATCAAACAGCAGCATGCACATAAATAACTTGAACATTAACCAGGATATATATAAAAATGATGTTTAATATAAACAAGACGTCTGAATTGGATGAAAAATATAACAAATGTAAATACTTGATCATTCTTCAAGAAAAAGAAAATAAATAATAATCCTTAACATCACAAAACTATATCATACCTCACACAACATTCATACCACGGTCCAAGCCAGCCAGGGTAGTCTTTCCCCGGTCCTCAGGACCAAAACTTAAACCACGCCACTCGCGGTTCCAGACGACGTTGTCTCAACTCAAAGTTCCGATCGAATGATAATGTTCTTGATGTGCATTGCGTATTTGAGAGTTCAGAGGTAAAAGGGGAGATGCGCAGCACAAACAGCGCAACAGGAGAGGCAAAAAGGAGAGCAGGGGTAGATGCATAGAGAAAGGATATTGGCATAGTTCACGAATCTTTCTGTTCACGGAGGATAACGGCACTGCAGTAGCGAACCGAAAATCGCACTTTCGGTTCACTTCTAATAGAATTATCTAATATCGTTTTCAATATTTATCCTCAAACCACAATTTAAACATGCAATCACATCATAATTTCTTGTTTAAATTATCTGTACATAGGACATCTCATCACTTCACTTCATATACTATATCCGTTTACCACAACAGGAATTCCCAACTACACGTACGTTGGACGTTGTAATCAAATAAACTCCACGGCCCGACAGGCCTAGAAGGCATTGGCCTACCAGCCGGCTGATGACCTTAGATCCACATGTTCTAATCATCCAGCCAGTGTAGGGCGACATGTGGTCAACATGTGGGTCCTCAGCCTTATAGCTGATTTTCTCAACTGAGCCACTATTTATCATAGCTACCCAAATTCCTCACGATGGTGGGTGGGTAGAGATCTCATACTTCCTGTAATTCCATGAGGAAACTTATTCCCCCATGAAGACCCGAACCAGCACAAGTCACGTAGCTCTTCGCCAAGGCATCTTTGCCTTAATTACTCGGCTATGGCGTGGGACGAACGTTGATGTAATTAAAACAAATTAAATCTACATTTGCTATAATTTTGGTTGAATATTACCTCGACTTTTAACGTAAATGAATTAACTGGCAGTTCTTGTTTTATTTTTATCATCATTATTCTATTTAGTGCTTAAAAAGAAAGGCTATATATATATATATATATATATATTCCATTTATTATTTATTAAGATTTTTCAATTTAGTACTATTTGCATATTACACACAGAGTATATACCAATATACCAGAATGTAGGCTAATTGGGCACCCATGAATATACTGTGTAATTTGATGTGGCCGCTATGTTTCTGAGAGATTAAGAGAAGTAGTGAGAAAGTGATGATTCATGGTGCAGAGCTTTGAAAAGGGTCTAATTTTAGACTTTCATATCAGTGGGTTGTCTAGAAGGGCAAGAACCACCAAGTTAAACAGGCCCTAATCAACAATAGTAATCGTCTAGTCATAGTGGAAGATTAATGGACATGGTGCCAATATTGAACGTTCCGTTCAACCTAAAATTATGACCAACACCCATCTCAGAACTGTAAAACATGAAACAATCATGCGACTTTCAAGCAGCAACAGGAATGTCTGCTAGCAAAAAAAAAAGAAAAGTCTACTAACTTGGATATTCCAAGCAGCCGCATATACGAAGATGAACATAGCTCAAACACTCAGCAAAGAGACGAGATTTAACTTATCTCGATCTGATGGACTTCTATGGGATTTATGATTTCTTGTAAAGAGCGTTTATCAGAGCAAATATGAAAAGTTCCTACAATTGAGGCGTTTTTACGGAATGGGCCCTTGTTTGAGTCCTTGTTAGAGAGACGATATAGGCCTATATGACGTCAATACTTACCCTGAAGTCCTTATTCACGCATTCTATCACCCCGAAATTACAGATGAATTATGCTCTGAATCGAATTGCTCACCGGTTGATTACGGCTGGTATACAGTTTCCTTAATTTATCTGTACAAAAATTTAGCTAACCACTTCATTTTCAAATATTCCTAATCTTTTCCCTGTATTATACATAGAGAATGTGTTTGACATCCATATAACAATACCGAAATAATAATCCCTTATATTATATTTTAATTTAACATTTATTTTAGAATAGGTGATTACTAGACTCCCTCTAATACATAATAGCCAGAATTGAGGCTATGTTTAATTTCTACCTACACCTTATTCTTGTTAATTATTATCGCCCTCTTTTTCCGAGGGTCGTGGTATCAGATCTGGCCTGAGAAGTGGCATGTTTTTAAGGATGGAAAATGTGAAAGGGGAAGTCCATGGGTCGCGAGTCCGAAGATTTTTGGCCTGATAGAAGAACATCAATCCTGAATTGACTCTGACGTATGTGCAAAATTTAATCGGCTTTTTCCATCCAATAAGACATGTTGCTTACTAGATGTCAATGCGAGTCGGTCAGCTAACAATTTTTCTATCTCTTATATCTAAAGGGCAATAACATTAATTAAATTAGCTTGATTAAATACTTCTAATACGAGGTAAAAAAATAGTTTTATCGTTATTTACTTCCATTCTCAGGTTTGTAGTGTTATTTAATAGATCGTAGATTATGATGCAATATTTTAATTTATAGACTATTTTAATAGGGATTCAAATAAGCGATCGAAACTAATAATGACAATTTTCAGGTAGTTTCAGAAAAAAAATTACTTAATTAAAATAATATTGTTATTAAAGACAGCTTAAAAAACACAAGAATGAATAAAAAATAAGTTATAAAAATATAACATAATAAAAAATATAAAACATCAATGGACTAAACATATTTAAAAACATAGTAACATTTATCCTGATGAAATTATTTGATAGTTTACTCTATAATTTAATTCTGTTAATTTAAACGTCAAATGCATTTAGTGACGTTTCTAAAAATAACTATATAAACTAATGTTTTATTTTTTATTTAATGTAACAGATGTTATAAAATGTTGACATGTAATAAACTACAGTTCAATAAAACTAAAAGCAATACATTGAATATGCATTTAGTTGTGTGGACTTCACAATTGAATATAGTTATATATTGATGTGTCTATCAATACCCATATATCCCCCATGGGACAAGTGTGGTCTATTGCGTAACCAAGCTAATTCATTTATACTATTTTTTAGCAGTGGTCTGCGATTAATAACTGGTTAGGTAATTTAGCCTCAATAAGGTATTCTAGGTAACTAAGGTTTTATATTGATGGGAACGCTCGTTTAAATTTTTGTCGGAAACTTATTTCGGTTTGAAGAACTTTAGAAATTCTAAAACAAAATCTACGTGGCGCAACAGGCTTAAAAGGTCATTGGAGAAGTGTATAGAGATAAGTGCGTTAAGATACGACACGTTACATTTCGTTGCGTTTCGGTACATTTGGTTAAGTTAGATTAAATTAAACAAAAAGAAATGCCCAAATTAACAAAGTAGAATTTAGTTATCGAGCATAATTCTAGGGTATGGGATTGTACGAGGAATAGGAGGAAAATAAATTAGAATATCACATAATTCTAATCTAAAATCTTGAGAAAAATCTTTATATTATGGTAGTTAGATTACGATTTGGAATAGATTAGCTACATTGAATTGAAGTTAAGATTATTTTATTTTTTTAATCTTTGTTGTTCTATGGAATGAGGTATCGTGATCGGTAAATTTTACAAATCCGCTGGGTTGTCAATTTAGTTTTGATATGATTGTGATCTAACTTTTGGAGCAACCATTTATTATTAATTTTTTAGGTTAAATTTATGTGAATTTCTATTTAATTTCTTCATTCTTTCTAGTATGTTTTTTCTCAGCAAGAACTAAGTAGGCCTACATATGTAACATAAGAAAAATAAATGCCTGAATGGGATTTGAACCCGGACCTCTGGACTGATATATCAGTGCGCTACCACTTACGCTACAAGGCAAATCTAGTAGAAACATTTATTTTTCTTATATATATATATATATATATATATATATGTATATATGAGGGCACGCCGTAGCGTAGTAATTAAGGCACTGCGCTACAAGCCGGAAGGTCGAGGGTTCAAGTCCCGGTGGGTCAGGATTTTTAAACTGACCCAAACCTTCTGGCGGCACTATGGCTCTGGAGTCGACTCAGCCTCTAACGGAAATGAGTACCAGACACTTGTTCTGGGGTAATGGCGGCCGTCACGCAGGGCTGACAACCCGACTGACAGCAAGTGCCGAATGTCCAGAAAAGTGGGAGCCTTAACCTCCTACTACCCCAAGGGCTTCCTGAGGCCTATAGTGGGAATACTTTAATTTACTTTACTTATATATATATATATATATATATATATATATATATATATATATATATATATATATGCACTCTATTATTACGAGAAGTAGTCGGAACTCGGTCTTCACTGCCATCTAGTAGCTCCTATACTAAGTTAGCAAATTAAAGAAAATATTTTTACTTTTAGAGCAGTGACGCTTTTTGCATGTTATAATTAAATATTTTACATTGAGCTGAGCAGTGCAAACTTAATATGGCATTATAAGAAAAATAAATGCCTGGACGGTATATATATATATATATACAGTGAGATTCACTTGACTTGCGGTTACTAGCGTGGACACTGCGTGGGCAGCACGAGTTGAAGATTCAATGCTTGCAGGCACTTTTGCCGCTTTTTGTCGCACGTCGAATGAAACTCACTGTATATATTGTAAACGTTCACACTGTCGACAGTGTTTGTCTGCTCTCTATGTACTATATGTAATGTAACATTTACTTAATCTCACTAAACAGCACACCTACTTCAGGGCGGGAAAATAATATCTGAATCTGTTTACGAAGACTATTTAACTCATACTCCAAATGGGAGTCAATGATCAATCATGTTTCAATGAATCTTTTGTTACAACCAATCACAGTCGTATTTAACCCCGATATTTATCAATTAAGTTTATCATATTAAAGACATCTCTTCCTTTTTAATATTCTGAACAGGCCATAGCATTATTTTGCAGTGACTGACTCTCTAAGAAATACGTTGAATATAACAATATTTATGTATTAATGTGTAAGAATCCTAGAATGTACGTGGCTACTAGATTGTATATATAGTGCAGGAATGTTACCCGATACCGCTTGTGAGATATAATAGAAAAAAATTGTAGGAATTTTTTATACCACAATAAAATGAAAACAACAGTTTGCACTTTCTTAAACGTATTATTTCCCAGGTATGTACGTTCTAGAAATAATAATTGACACATTTACATCATAGCACATCATAAATTAAGTAATAACCTATAACGTTGGTTATAAACAATTTGATGTTTTTTTTTCATTTTTTCTCAACTAGGGTGCATTCTTACAATATTGCGATCCGATTTGGCAATAAATAACATGAACTGGTTACAGTGATGAACAAATTAATCATAACAAACGTTTCTCATTTGCTTTCAAACGTCGCTGTTTACATTAAATATATAGATATTTTAAAATAGCTATATTTAAATAATGATTAGTGAGTAAACAGCTTAATTTTATTTGTTAAATATTCCTTACAAACGCCAATCTCGATGTTATAATTCTCTACATAAATTGGAAATCACTCGTGGCATTACTTATAAAGTTCTGCTCGTCCAACTGGGGACTTTATAAGTACCGCATAATTAATAACACGCAATAACTATTTTCATGTTAGAGACCAATTGACACAAGTGCCATATAGGGCCATAACCTCTTACAAGAGCATTTTAAACACTGGATCACATATACAATATTTTGATCACAAAAGAACATGGCAGGTCTCCGTGGATGAATGATCGGCTGATTGCCAACTTCAATTCCGGAACGACACGAAAATTCAAACGATGGGAAGCCATTTATCCATATACTTATACAGAACTAAGTACATATGGTGTATATGTCAATGATGGACAAATAATATTCGGATATTATCTAGCCTTGAAGTTTTCTGGCATTTAAAAACAATTAAAGAATTAATAACCTTGTAATTTCAGTCTCCTCAACTGATAAAATATTATTATCACATTCGAAACGTTTATATATGAGCGTGTCAATAGTATGCTTCTTATTATGTCTTATTGTCCTGGAGGAAGCCCTGAGCTGATCACTCATTCAGGAAGGTCCTTCATGTTATGTGGTCAAAAAGTATAAGTGCGATCTATAGTTTAAGATCCCTCTCCCGGCAGGTCGTGCCACTACAAAGTCCGAGAGGCGAGTTGAATGTAAATTGTATCTAAAACGTGAGAGGATGAACGAAGTTAATTGAATTGAATTATATTTTATTTGCTATAAGTGAATTCAGAAGGAATGAAGTTTTGTGATTGTAGCATTAAAATATTGTTTTTTTACATACCTACCTACACGATGCCGAAAATCATCACGGGTAAAATGTAATTATATCTATATACAGTGCGATCAGTTGGATACGCCACTAGTCTACCGACCGTAGCACGGCAACTGTGTGGGACAACGATGCATCTACGCCCGCTACATTTTACGCCTAGTCTATGGTCGTTTAACCAGCCAGTAGGTACAAATGTTACTCTAATGTAAAAGAAAAATATATCGAAATCGATTTAGAAAGAACATTCCTGACATTTACATGAGTTTTATATGGTTTCAATTTTAGATGCATCGTAGTCTTATGTGGCGGACACGTACTTGTGCTAATCGACGTAGTTATTTACAAGGACTAGCTTCTAATCTAAAACCGATTTCATCTATATTTTCTTCTGTTAGCATACGTCGTTCATTTCTCGGATTCTTCACAAGGACTGAATCTGCCAAATGAAATTTTTCCACTAATCTGTGAATTTTCGTATTATCAGGAACCGATTATTCTGAAAACTGTCCACAGAATTTTCGCTGACACCTTAGCCATGAAAATTTGTTTACAAAAGTTTCAATTTTGAAAACATGTTCATATTTGTATCTCGCGTCTAATCAACACAGGCTCTTCTTGGAGACTGAACTAAAGTTTGTCAAGCAATATGCGAGAACAATATTCTTTATCGCCTTTATTCGTCTAGTCGAACTGGACGCTACGCAATCCCTTCACGCTAACCCCCCCCCACTTTTCAGAGATTCGATGACAAAGGCAACTGATCTCCCGTTATATTAGATGATGTGGGTGTACGTTTGGACAACTAGCGTCGTTTTTTTTCGGAAGCAAACTCGGCAAATGGAAATACATTAAGGAATGTAAGAGTGTGTTTGTTAATCAGCAAACGTGGACCAGTAGGAGTGGAGGTTTACCTGAAAGCAGACATTTTTATGCGAAAATCTACAACGCTCTATCAGGTGCAATATAACTTAGTCTGAAATATTTGATTATAAAAGGAATACACATTCCGTAAACTAGCAAATTCGAGTTTACCGTATTTTATAAAATTTTCGGAGGACCACTGGTGCTCTACTCCAGAAAACAAAAGGGATAGCTGGTAGGAGAACAATGAATTGTACAAACACAGGCGTTTGAATTTGAAAACAGAACGATACATTTATCAATATAAAAAACACGAAATATCACATAATTTATATCACTTAATTAACTTATTGTAAACTTATTTATATTGTTTCACTATTTAATTTAAGGTTTTAATAAAATTTCTAAATTTAACGTACGTATTATACGGAGTGAGGGACCGCAGGTCTAATCCTGATGTTTGGTATTCCTCAACTGATGCGACGCTATCAATTCGCGCCTTACAAATACGTACTGGAACATTCCAGAAAGTATTGGATAAAACTACGTTGGCCACACTGAAATACAATTCCCAGCATGCACCAAAGTAGACAACGAATCAGAAAATATTATTCAAATATTATTATCATCCAAGATGGAAGTTTACACAATGGGCAACCTTTACATTATTAAAATAATTTAGTGACTTGCAAAGATTTCTTAAACAAATGCACTGACGTCACTACCAGGTCTAGACACGTCTAGAACACTTGTATTATATCCAGATAACTTTACTCCTGCCAACCCTTTAGTTACACCCATTCATATTCAACCAAAATTATACTTTTTATTTGCCTACGTCATTCTACGATCAATTCCCAATAAATTTCCATCGTATTTATCCTCCCTAAAGTGCACGAGTGCATCATATTAACATAGTTTTAAATATATATGATTCTTTACAAATTAGAATCTAAATTAATGATTAAAGAAGTGAGAAGATAAACAAATCTTGCACGGACCATGAATTAGATTTGCTGAGGAATTCGAATAGTTCACTCAGTTACTGTGTGACAGACATGTGTATCTTAAAAGCGTTTAGCATAAGTAAAGCATGAATTCCATAACCAAATACGGTAATGTTAACAGCAGTTGAAGTAGTACGGCTTGATTATTGACAATATTCGTGCTCAGCGTCGGCTGTAATAACACGTCGCAACCTTTGCCTAATCTTTGTACATACAACTTGTTTCGGGTACGTCAGCAATGAAATAGCAATTAATAATGATGGGTATGTATAGGCAGCAACTTTAATATTAACATTCGATGTGGAATAACTTATTTAGAAACATTTTTATGGCAGGCAAGTGACTTATAAAAAGTCAGTGAGGTACGAATTGCATGAACCATGCGAATTCCTGACCGAGTAACGTTTATGGCCTATTATGCTCTTTCTGAATATACAGGTGTATAAAAATGATGGCGCAAACTTACATAGTTGAAAGTACACGATAATAGGAGCAACAATGTCCCAGTAAACATGGGTCCGCAAACGAGCCGTTTGCGAGATTATTACGAATGGATGGTTACAAGCCGGCACTGACTTCATTGTAAACATCGTCCTAGTTAGTACAAATTCATTTGAATTTAGACTTTACTATATATTTTTCATCTCATTTAGTTCACATTTCACAGTTCAGTTTACTTATGGCTTACCTGTTAAAGGAGGTGTTCGAAGTGTCTTCCTTGCATCTAGATGCAATACTGTGCTCGTCGCTGCAATTAATGTCGAATTCTTTCGAAAACCCCTAGATCATTTCTGAATTCTTGTTAAGCATGTAGAACTCTCTGCTCCAGTTCTTCAACTGTGCTGACGGGTGTGCTGTATACTTCGCTTTTGAGGTGACCCCAGACACAAAAATCCAAAGGATATAGATCTGGTGACCTTGGAGGCGAAGGTACAGATCCGTCTCGACCTATTCATCTTTGGCCGTATCTGCGCGTTAGATGCCGTCTCACAGCAGCAGCAAAATATACCGGAGCTCAATCATGCATGTACTACAAACTCCGATGTTGCTGAAGTGGTACATCCTCAAGCAATCCTGGAAGATGACGCCGCAGAAACTTAAGGTACCTCCGTCCATTAAGTTTTCGTAGAAGAATGTGTGGTCCAATGAGATGATCACCTAATACCCTTAACCACACATTCAGTGCGAAACGGTGCTTATGTGGTGACTCATGAACAACACGTGGGTTTATTTCACAGCAAAAATGTGTATTATAACAATTAAAAACACTATCGCGTGTGAATCCTGCTTCGTCTGTAAATAAAATGTTACATGCGTAACGAGGGTTGACTACAGTCTGTTATTGCATCCGCTGACAAAACATCATTGTCCGCATCATTGATACATTGAACTCGTTGGAGGTGGTAACGGTATAGTAAATTGCGCTGTAAAATTCTCCATACACTACTGTGGCTTAGTACAGGCACTTGTGTGGCAATTCTTCTCGTCGAGGTTCCTGGAGTGAGCTGTACTGCTTCCACACCATATCCTCAACCTCAGGCGTAATGCGAACAGGCCTACCCACTGTTCTGCCATGTGCAAAACCCCCATTTTCTCAGGCGCTCATGGACCCTTGTAAATGTACGACTTTCGGGGTGTTTTCGTACAGGATATGTTTCTTGGTACAAGTTTGCAGCCTCCCGTGCATCGTCATTAACCCTACCGTACATGAAATGCCTATCCGCATACTCTTCGGTACTGTAAGCTTCCATTGTAACTTAAAAAAGCACAAGTGACACTCCTCAGACGAGACTGATACCTTTTGAGACTGTGTACTGTATTCGTCCTGTAGGTTCTTCGTGTATGGTTTGATTACAACTCCACCTCTAGGCAGTGTTCAGTTCTGTAAACATAGAACGTAGGACGGCTTCAAGTGAGCAAGGAGTAAACCGTACGATGTTACAAACAATGACGTTAGTGGCAGCTTGTAACCATACATTCGTAATTATCTCGCAAACGGCTCGTTTGCGGACCCTGTTTATTGGAACATCGTTGCTTCTATTATCGTGTACTTTCAACCATGTAAGTTTGTGCCATCCTTTTTGATACACCCTGTATATTTAACTAACTAAATGACTGACACTATCCAAACCTTAAGTATATGGTTACGCGGACATAAGCTCTCCATACACGGCACCATTATCATGTGCTAATATTTGTCCGTCGTCCTTTGTATAATGTACTTCCCTAAAATCGCGGTTAATACAATTATTCCACTGCATTGTTGAACTAACTGAGCTTTTTCCCTTTAATTTTGCTACAAACAGTTGTCCCTCTTTCGTTCACCATTCGTGTCGTTGCCATGGATTTCCTGAAGTAGTCCCCGCCCGGAAAACCGAATGGGGGACCATTTTACTTCCGAAAATTATACCCTGTGGAACGCACGTCCGCGTTTCTTGACGGTTATATTTTTACGGTGAAAGTTCATCGCTCTTTCAACCAAGATACGTTTTTCGTCTGGCTGATCGCCTTCAATCAGTCCGGCATGAGTGACCTTTTCGGCAGCAATGTAACTGCCGTCCCGGCATAGCACTTTGGATCATTTAAGCACGCAAGCCACTCCACCACTACAAGATAAAGATACAATGGAATATCGAAATACATATTTACTTTGATAAATTGCATAAATTAAATGTCTCACGCCAGCTTATTTAAAAGTGTGAGTCAGCAGTGAAAACAATCCACGCATAACCATACATGTTGCATATTGTAGTATAATTTGACACATATTTAAAAATATCTGCTAATTCATTTTTCCATCACTTTATTAAATATTAAATAAATTAAACAAAATTACCTTATAGGACATATTACAGGGACTCTTGTCATCGCAACTCCTTTCAAAAACGTTAAACTGAAAGTATATAAAAGTTATTCTCGCAGTTATAATATATCGATGCGAAACATGGACTCCTACTTTAAGGTAAGAAAGAAGATTACGAGTATTTGAGAATAAAGATCTTAGGAACACTTTTGGGCCAAAAATAGATGAACAGACAAGTGAACGGAGAAAACTTCCTAATAGTGAGCTACGTGATATGTATATGAAGCCAGATATAATAAAAAGAGTTAAGTCTCGTAGACTGCGATGGGTAGGATGAAAGAGGTGCATCGAAGCTTTTTTGTAGAAAACTCAGAGGGAAAAAGTCCAGTTGGTAGACTAAGAATGAGGTGGAGAATAATATTATCCATGATTTGAGGGGAGTAGATTATACAGGGGATGATTGGAAAACATTAGCTCAGGATATGGATGAATGAAGAGCTTATGTCGGCGCGATCATGAACCTATGGGGTTCCATAGAGCCAGTAAGTTCTTTAAGACACATTTATATTTAAAGGGTTATATAAAATGTATGTTACACCTTGGGGCGATGTGAACATGTCCGGTTTTAATTTCGGGTTTGATGTAAATCACATCTTATAAAGGTCGGATTTCACTGATATTTGAAAAATAACTTTCTGGGTTTATTTTAATAGCATATCCTTAGTTTCGTTGCAAAGATAGGGCATTTTGAAGGCTAGAATAATTTTTAATATTTCATTTCAAGTGAACTCGTGGAACTATGGACTGCATTTAATATTTAGAACTCGACCATAATGTTTTAATTGATTGTTATATGCCATGATTGTTTCTGATGAAACAAAAATTACGGCCATTTTGGTCATGGTCATATTCGGTGTCTATTGGATAGGACAGGTGAATGTATGTAAAAAAAAAGAACGTTAAAAAATCTTTACATGAGAACGACCTCAACAGATTCATTTCATCGGAATTCGCTAATCCTTAAAAACAGGGCTACATATGACAATGAAAACTGCAACATATATATTCTTGACAACTCATGACGAATGGAAGAGAAAAAAAATTGAAACTTTAATTTGAGCAAAACTTATAGTCCTCAAGGAGTTTCAAGATTTCCATTCCAGACGTTTAGTTTAAATATGGCTCCTTAGGGAAAATATCAGAGATTCAAGCTCTTCTATCCGCTAGGTATTTCAAGACAGTAAGAATGATTTAAATTGATTTATTGATTAAGGTAGCGATTCAGTGGAACAGAGGGTTTGGCACTTGCCTTTTATTTCTTAGTCCTGAGTTCTCGTCTCAGTTAATCCAGGTTCGAATTAGATAAATAATAGTTACGGCAAGTCTTCTCTGGGTTTTTTTCCTTCTTCCCTAGAAAGATATATAATTACGCCACATCCTCATGTTATACATTTCGTTTAATTTAATTTATTCTGCACATGTCATGCCCGCTGTAGGCCTCCTCAACTGGCCATATACCATATCACAGATATTCTATAATGAGTTAGCTTTTTATCGAATCCCTTGATCTGCGTTACGTCTGGCAAAAGTAAAGGTTAATTTTTGTACGTTTTGTTTAATCCTCTTCCATTCCATCATTTATCAGTTATTTATAAATTCTCAAGCAGGAATAGTTTTGTTTTTACCATTTTATAAAATAAAAAAAATATAAAATAGTACCTGAGATCTCATGCGTCGTCAACAATAAGCAGTACAGGAGGTCTTTCGATAACGTAAGTTTCATCTTATGCTTGTAATTTGGTACTGCAAACTGCAAGCATAAGATGAAACTTAAGTTTCCGAAAGGCCTCCTACATAACTATACTGCTGATTGTCGAGGACGACTGAGATCACAGGTTTTATCTTGTGTTCATTAAAATTTTAACATAGTACCTCAATGTAGTTCCGAAATGTATTTTAAAAATCTTGACATTTACGGTATAAGAGTATTCATTATAAATTGTGTAAAAAATATAGTACAATATATGACAATTTTAGTCCACCGCTGTGGTCTCGGGGTAACGTGCTGCCTTGTCACGCAGCGGGCCCGGGTTCGATTCCCTGTGGGGACAGTTTTTCTGGGTGAGGTTTTATCGGGGTTTTTCCTCACCTGTAAGACTAATGTCAGGAAAACTTTAAGGCCCAAACGGTGCCCGAAATCTTATGGCCATCGCAATCATCATCATTCATATTGATCTTAGGTTAAGCTTAGGATTAGGGACTCTCCTGGCGCACCACTATCATCATCATCACCCATCATATCATCGGGGCAACGTAACCCCGCCTTCCAGGCGCCCCAACCTCATAAGTGAGTTACATGTACGCCATGCCAGGAGAGAAATCAGGAATGTCGAAAGACAACCTGGGGTATTTGAAAAAAAATATATATGGCAATTTGTGATGAAATTTTAATATTTGGATTCTGTTTGATAACTTAAATTCATTCAGGTTTATTTAATGTATTCATTAAATCATTGATACTACATACATTTTCTTAGGCCTATTAGCGATGCTTTAACAACTAAGGTCATTAGCGTCGCAAATAAAATCTGGTCATGAAAGGACCGAAAAAATTCGCTCAGACGCCTCGTATTTCAGGCTTTATATTATTTTACATTCCATGAATATACCACATGGTATCCATGGCTTCAGTTTATTTCAGAAGAAAACCATACTCAGGATTTTTACGCCCTTAAATATCGATTAATCAAGGCTGATATTGAACTCGCGAACCTTGGAACCAGAAATTAGTATGATTACCTCTATTTCATCAGAAACGATATTTTATGTTCAAGGAGCCAACATATGAGATGAAACTTAAACAGCACTAACATCGAATGTAAAAAGTGATCGTACATTACGTAATTTGATCAATGAATGTTTTAATTGACAAAGTCCTTCCTTTGAGCTGCTCTTCCATGGGGACCATTTTGTTTTAGGGAATTGAACTGTGGAATTGCTTCCGATATTTTAATACTGATATGCATTTATTATGCAACCAAAAAATTGTAGTTTCTTCGTTTGTTTATTTTGTTTCTTTCCGGAGCCATTCAAATGTTTAATGTATTCTTCACAACTACACTGATAGCATTTTAGATTCTTCTTCTGTTTTTTCTTTCCTTTTTCGAAGCCATTTAATTACTTTGTTCAATCTTCCACAACTGCACTGGTAACACTTCTGGGGTTTTAAGTTGTGAATTATTTACCTATTTATTTGGCCATATTCATTTAAAGTCATGTGACTTTCACTTCCAGTCACCAGAACAAATATATGTTACAATCAAATACAAAAAATTACAATAATATTAGATACTAAACGATTACCTGGCCTAAATGAACAATAATAAAAACTAATAAATAATAATGCAATAAAGTTAAAGATTTATTAAAATTAACACTAATAAAAGAAATACACACAATCTACTATACTAAAAAAAACACAAGCAATGCAATAAATTGTAATAAGTTAATATATCACTTAGGCCAATGTAAGACATTAGATAGGAAATATTGATACATCTGAATACTATATTTATTAAATAAAAGAAAAACACATAATCAATTATTAAAAGAATATTAATAGTGATATGTTTTTCTCAGTTAATAAAAAATGCAGTTTGTTTCTAGAAGATGTTAAAATTAGGCAGTCTCTGATGTAAGGGAAGAGGGAGAACAATTTTTACTCACTTCTCACATATAGAGTAATGTCTACAATGTTATATTTATATTCATAGCTCCATACAACTTGAATGTCCACCGCTGGGGTCTCGAGGTAGCGTACTGCCTTGTCAGAAAGCGGGCCCGGGTTCGATCCCCGGTCGGGGCAGTTTTTCTGGGTAAGGTTTTTATCGGGGTTTTTCCTCACCTGTAAGACAAATGTCAGGAAAACTTTAAAGCCCAAACGGTCCCCGAAATCATGGCCACCATCATCATCTTTATCATTATCATCATCACTCTTCACCGGTGTGGAAAGCAACGGGAAGCTACCATAGCAAGCATAGTATGAAAATGATTGCAGTGAAGGACCTGCCTTCGGGCAGAATTACTATGGGTGGATGGATGGATATAACATGAGATTGTATCTATTTTAGTATATAAAAAGTTAAACTATCATAAAACTGATGGGAAATATATTTCGTAATAATTATGTTCAACAAATGGCAATATTAATTCCTTTAATAAAAATAATTATCTGTACGACCAGTTTTCACACTCGCTGTAAAATACTTTAAAACATTGGATTAGGAGAGCATTTAAATGAGATGTTCTGCAATGAATCTTAAGACCACACACATAGATACTTCTATATAACATAAAGTGGCATATAAGTTTAAATAGAAGAGTGTTATAAATTTAGTTTTGTGGGTCACCTGGCTGAAGTTGTATGAACTTACAAGGACTGTTGTGGTACAGTTACCACAGATGAAACATTAAGTGCTGTAGGGCACACTTCCTTATAGAGAGGGAGAATATTTTACATCCATTTTTTACATTAACTTTCCAACTTACTCCAGGATATTTAATTTTTATTAACCAAGTCCAGCTTTTAGACAGAATGTTCTGTTTGTTTCTACAAGAAATATCCGCAATACTGTAGTGTTGTAATAGCTATGACTGGAACATATCTCACGTTTTGTTGGAAGTTACGTACGTCGATATTGCAGGGTGATCCAAAAAGATGTTTTACAATGTTTGAAGAATAAAGGTGGCCAAAGTTTGCAAATATTAATCTGTCAAAATCTATGTCGAAAATTATAAAAATATAAATCTATAATACTGAAATATTAATAATAATAATTATAATGATTAATAATAATTATTATAATCACACCCGTATATATGTATATCTTAATTGTTATATATAGTCCACCGCTGAGGTCTCGGGGTAGCGTGCTGCCTTGTCACGCAGCGGGCCCGGGTTCGATCCCCGGTCGGGGCAGTTTTTTCGGATGAGGTTTTTATCGGGGTTTTTCCTCACCTGTAAGTCAAATGTCAGGAAAACTTTAAGGCCCAAACGGTCCCCGAAATCATATGGCCATCATCATCCCTATCATTATCATCCTTCACCGGTGTGGAAAGCAACGGGAAGCTACCACACCTACAATTCCCTTAAAGCTGCAAGCATAGCATCAAAGTACTATGATTGCAGTGAAGGACCTGCCCTCAGGCAGAATTACTATGGATGGATATCTTATATATATATAAATCAATGTTTGTTTGCTTGTTTGTTCGTATTTTATGCGCGGCCATACCGTTGATCCGATTGAGATGGGGCTTTTGAAGACTGTTCAGGAGAATCCGGGGATGATCATAGGCCATAAGAGAGTTGTAATACTCAATCCCTTCACCCCTTAAAAATCACCCATTGTAGTGAAAAAATGAAATAAAGTCCCTAATATGACGCTTAAATGGCTTACGCTGCCTAAACCATAACAAATATACCAAATTAATGTACACAGAATTGAACATCGCAAAAACTCTTCAAAAAAGTTCGCGACAACATATGTTTATCTTCTACGGAAAACTCACAATAACCATTTTTGTCTTTCATTGATGCCAAATATCGGAATAAGCAGATTCCCGAACAATGCACGGCTGGTGGTAAAAACACATTAACATTTATTTATGAGTAGCAGCGCACGCCGGGTATTAGCTAGTATATATATATATATATATATATACAAACACATTCATTAAATCTCACTTGATGTGAAAACAGGTCAAAATGTCTAATTTCAAGACGTAGAAGAAGAATATGATGAACTGTTATAATTAGTATGAAATTAGAACAAATTATTTGATTGCTGTAATGAATTTATTTCACAAATACAAATTAACTTGTATATTTCAAGTACGGCTATATGTGTGATTGCATCCTGTGTTGACAGTATTATTATGATTATTATTATTATTATTATTATTATTATTATTATTATTATTATTATTATTATTATTATTATTGGAAATATGTTATTAAGATTGGAAAGAAAACTCTTTTTAAAATCTTAAAATTAAAAGCAAATCAAATCACTTAAGAGTAATATTAACTAGTCACTTTATTACTCAAACTGTTCGCCATTTACATCTAAGGATAATTGTAACGCTTTGGGAAATATATAATTACTTTATGATTTAGGCTATCTACCTTAGAATAGCAAGAATTTCTTCCACGATTGCTGTATTAGAATATCAACATATTACGGCCACCGGCCTTAGAATAACTCCATAACGCATAGGTGTATTCGCGATACACTCTGTACATGACATGAAAAGTTAACTCTCAAATTCAATAAAACGTAAATTAATATACAAAATCACCTCAACCTGCATCATTTTGAACGCTGGACTGATCGTTCTGTTTTGAAAAATGTGCCACTCATAATGAGGCACTCCAAGTTCATGGGGGAATGTGAAGGCCAAGTTATTCACAGGGGGTTCAATGGTAAACTCACCTCCTCGTGGTGTACCATGGTAACTCTATCTAACGGCAAAGTAGTTTACCACAACGCATATAAAATGACGACTGGATGCAATTCAAAAATCCTTCTCAGGCTGCACCATCATTAAGAATACTACAATGGAATTGTGGAGGCCTTTCCCAACAGAAGAAACTAGAACTAATGAAGATGCTTCTGGACAACAACATCGATCTATTCATTCTACAAGAGACCAACAAAACAAAAGAGCACATAGAGGAATATAGCTTCCCAGGATATGCCCTGTATATATTAGAAAAACACAGGCAAGTTGCTAGTGGAATCATTGTTGGTGTCAGCCAAAAATTAGTAGCTCAATTCAAAACCACAAAAATTATGGGAGACACTAATGATAAACTGGAGGTAGTCAACATCCACTCTTGAAAAGCTAACCAGTGGTTTAATATTTATGGTCTGTATTATCCACCAACCAATAAACCAAACCTTGACATTCTCAATATCCGCCAGAAAACTATTATCATTGGCGACTTCAACTCTCCCTGTAAAATGTGAGGATACTCAAATACATCCCCCCAGGAAAGATACTTGAAGATTTCCTAAACAGCACGCTTATGGAACTAATCTACACACCAACAGATCCCCCCACTTTCCTTAACTATAATGGCACTGGAACTAACCCAGATCTTCTCTTAGTTTTATCAGATATTCCTCATCAGACAACACGGGAGATTATAGAATACCCAGAAAGTGGACATCGTATAGTTATAGCCTACATACAACTACAACATAATGACAATAAGAAGTGCACATTAAAATCATCATGGAACATCAAAAAGGCCAACTGGCCAAAGTACACAAACATTCTAGAATCTGAATTAGAGAGAAGTAAAATAAATTATGCCCAACATCCAGATAAGATCTGCAACCAAATCAACAGCATAATCTTTAATACAGCAAAAATGGCAATCCCATTTGGAAAACACAAACAATATAAATGTTTTTGGAATGAAGATCTAAATAAACTGAAGAAAGAGCGTGACGAACTACGTAGACAAGCAGACTCATCTAGATATCCAGCCCATGTAAAGATGTGGAGATAATCAGCTGCAATATTTAAACGCAAGGTAGCAGAAGTTAAACGATCCAGTTTTCATAATTTCATTTCCAAACTCAATTATAGAACAGATAGCAAGAAGCCATATACATTCATAAATAGAATCCAGAACAGAATTAATGTCTCGAAGAAAGAACCTATTAAATCTAAAGACAACTTCTAACATCAGATGAAACGATCGCCAATAAGTTTGCTACGCGTTATTCCTCATCGCAGAAGAAGACACGATACATCAAACAACAAGGTAGGGCACTTCGACGACTTTTAGCAGACAGTTCTGAGGAATCATATATTACAGATTATAAGGAAAATGGAATTTTTAACAAATATTTAACCCCTTAAGAACTAAACATCGCAATAATCAACCTCAAAACCCGAAAATCACCAGGACCTGAAGTTATATTCACTGAGTTCCTGTGCCATATGGGACATAATGCACGTGCTACAATATTGTGCATATTTAATACAATTTGGAATACTACATTCCCATCACAGTGTAAAAAAAACTGTGGTAAGACCCATCCTGAAGACAAATAAATCACCTGAATATATGGAAAATTATAGACCAATTTTATTAACAAGCCACCACTCAAAACCATGGAAAGAATGATAGTCAACAGATTAAATTGTTATATGGAAAACCTGCCCAAGCTGGCTTTAGATACAATCGTTCAACAGAACAACAAGTTGTGTTGCTCAGCCATCATATTAAAGAAAACTTAGATAAAGGCCTTATTACAACTGTAATATATGTTCACTTCAGAAAGGCATACGACTCAGTGTGGAGATCAAATCTATTCCTAAAACTCTTCAAATATGGAGTGCATGGGAAAATGCTCCAGTGGTTCAAAAACTTTCTTAGTCAAACGTACTGTCAAGTCCGTTTTGGAGATGCCACCTCAAAACTTAAACAACTTCAAACTGGTCTACCACAAGGGGCAGTATCATGCTGCTCTTTATTCAATCTTTACATTAATGACCTGGTACAAGCTTTAACCCAAGATAATGGGATAAATGCCCTGCTTTTTGCAGATGATCTTTTAATGTGGACTGCAGTCCCAAAACCAAAATTAAAGAAAAAATTGAAGTTCCCTCAACACTGCACTTAAAGAACTGAGTAAATGGTATACGAAAAATCCCATGACAATAAATGTATCCAAAACAATGTGCCAGACATTTTCTCTTTGTCATAAACAAATAAAACCATCCTTAAACCTTAACACATTGGTGACGGACAGCTATGCGTTCCACTCACCTCTGCTAGACCGGACATTTCTGTCAGTGGGGTGGACTTTTAAATTTTAAACCGCGCTAGCACAGTGTGGTTTTTACATCAATATATTTACAGTCAATAAAAATAATACATAAGTAATTCTTTAGTAGTGTTCTCACCAGACGATCTAGTATAAATTGAGAGTGTAATAGTTTTGGAAATATTCCCTTTATGTAAAGACACAATGCAAAAGAGCACAATATAGTGAGTTTCTTTTGTTGTGTTCACTGCAAACGCGGCAAGGTTTGGATGCGTATTTTGTTCTTTCCAGTAATTGGTGTTAATATATGTTTCTTCATGTCTCAGCCTCCATGGTGGGTTTTGACGTGGTGTCCTAGAAGTGGTTTCATTTTCTCTCTGTCTTTCTTCCTCTTTCCTGTCATGTGTTCCTAATTTCACGACTGCCAAACAAGAGGCTGTTTCAAGCAAAAAACTTCTGTTTGACATTTTGTTGTTAGGATTTTGAAATTTATAGACCCTGAAAGCATTAAAGAGTGCACAAAAATCAGAAGCCCCAATACATCTTTCTTGCTCCATTTCACTGTTTTTCTAAGGATGTAGTAATATGATAGGTACTGGTCAGCCCTGTCTACGCCCTTCACATACTTGTTACATTGAAGTATTCAATAGGGCATTTTTACAACTTTACCCACCCCACTCTCGTGTTGCCTGATGTAATGTGCTAACCATTCTTACGTCTCTTTTATCTTTCCATGTTTGAAACAAAACTTCCACCTTATACAAAATAAACTTTCTCTTGGTTTGAGTTTATTTTCTGCTTCCACAAATTATTTTGGAAGCCCTCTGTTAATCCTTATTGTTCCACAAACTCTCGTCTTTCTTTCGAGCACATTTTCAGCTATAGTCACACTATTATAATAATTATCTTGGTAGACAGGATGCTACGGATATAAATTCGGCTCCAGAACGCAAAAAAGTTTCTTCTCATTTTTCACTCTGCGACATATATTTACAGGTTACATACGTATCCCGTAATCGCCTAACTACTGGCACTAAAATTCCATATTTCACCAGCCGTCTATCTTAAAACTGTAAACACCTCTTTCTCTAAAGATGGAAATTTCATAAAAGCGAAGAGAGGGGTAAAAAACAAGAAACATTTATTTCACAATGAGAAAAAAACAAAATCGCATGCCTCTTTCAAAAGCGAAGAGGCAGCGAAACCATACAAAATGTAAAAACGGAAATCTCCGTGGCCCGTCGTCTAGCGCTGGACATTTAGGACAGAGATCTCCGTGGCTCGTCACCAATGTGTTAACAACACTCCGCTTTATCATGTTACTAAATACAAGTATCTGGGTGTTACTATCGATACTAAACTTACCTGGAAAGAACACATAGCCGATATAACCATGAGAACTTCTAAAAGGCTCAACGTTCTGAAGAGACTGGCTGGTAAAAATGGGGTTGTGCTACATCAACATTAAATCTCACATATAAAATTTATGTTAAACCTGTATTAAATATTGTTGTGGATCACTTATAACTGCTTCAAGCTTGCTAACCCAGAAAATGAAACTACTCCAAAATAAAGCAATGAGAATTGTATCAGGTGCTATAAAATCAACTCCGATTAGCTCCCTACTCCAATATACCAAGAACATGGACATAAAATCAGAAATTATTGAATCAGCACTCAAAGTACATTAAATACTAATATGTTTGCCTAAAATCGACTAACCTCCTAAAACACACATCATAACCGTAGGCTCAAAACACAAGAAAGTTTCCTACAAAAGATATTAATTAAAGGAAAACAACTAGATATATCCTGGAAGGGATCTGAACTGCTCCCAATAAACAACTCCCTTGAACTACAACACATAAATTATAACCTAGACCTATTGTAAATACACAAGAAAAGCTATGTTTGTGATGAGGTACTTCAAACTACAGCTCTGGAGACATTGCATGTTCGATACCCTATAGACAAATGGCTCCACGTCTACACAGATGGTTCCCAATTAGATAAGAGTGGAAATACCGGAGCAGGAATCAACTGCCAAATCATCTCCACATACCTCTCTCTTGGACTACATCAGACATCATTTTACGGCGAGGTTAGAGCTATATCCACATCCCTGAGCCAATTAACGTGCAGATCTCAATCGTTTCTGAATGCTGTCATCTTAAGCTATTCTAAGGCCGCCATATCAGCAATAGCAAATTACCTAGCATCTCCTGCTAACAAAGAAATATTACAGAGTAGACAGATCATCATAAATCTCAATATAGCAGAAAAAAATATTTCTCTGCAGTGGATACCATTCCATTTTGGCATTACAGGGAAAGGAATGGCAGATTTGCTGCCCACGAAAGGAACCCACATCCTTGAGACATTACCGACGAACATTATATCTTACTCTAGAGCAGCTATGGACATCCGCTTTAGAGTGAGAGAAGCTTTCAGCACCTCCCTAGAGCTCCAAATTACTGACAAACCTTGGAAAGTATCCATCCAAACTACACTACCAGATTGGCCCAGAAGAGTAGCCGTTGCATCATTCCGTACTGCAACAGGACACGACTGCCTAGATAAACACCTTCATCGCCTCGGTCTTCTACCAACTCGACAATGTATCCTCTGCAACACTATGGAAGATATGGGTGCTGATCACATCCGAACTTGCCCAAACCTAACAACCAACAATTTCGTGGGCAGATACTGCGAAGCCAGGGAAAAGATGATGAACATTTTATAATCTTTCTTATTATTGTTTGTTAGTGTTATTGTCTGTTTTCCTCAGTCATTATTGGCGAATGAAAAATTTCAAAAACCACTGCATTTAAACAAATAAGTTACTCACAGTCCCATTTCGATAGGACATAGGCCTACAACAACTAAGGCAGCGGACAGTCGACGCGATTAATTTTCTCAAAAATTATTATAAAAAAAGTAATTATGTGTTTTTGTAGCATTTAATTAAAGCGGTGGTTCGAGAATTATTACATTTCTTTATTACGTTATTTAAAAACATTTTAAAGTAATATTTCCCCCTTCATTACTTAAGACATACATAGGGGACATTTATTTGTATGTTTCTCTATATAAAACTTTGAAGATTATTACGTTCTCTTTTTCCAAACATTATATTTATTATTTATGTTTACATTGGTTTGGAATAAAACAGCACACTTATAGAATGACATGACGTAAGTTTGGGTTAATTCAATTATAACACAATTATAAGGACATTGATTAGTTTATGGAAGAAGCACCTGAAGCAAATTTCAACAAAATTGAATTAATTGTTTAAAGTTGTGTCCTGCTTTTAATCGAAGTTTATAAAGTTTACTAATGTCATAATATTTAATTACTCAGCAAGTTAAACAAGTTTTATAACTAATTTCACACTTTCCATAAGCAAGTGTAAAGTATGATTGAATAATATAGAATTTAGTATGTTTATATCAGAGATAAGGGTTCAAATTCCGTTGGGGTCAGGATTTTTAAACTGACCCAAACCCTCTGGCGGTACTATGGCCCTGGGGTCGACTCAGCGTCTAACGAAAATGAGTACCAGACGCTTCTTCTGGGGGTAAAGGCGGCCGTCACGCAGGGCTGACAACCCGGCTGACATAAAGTGCCGATTGTCTAGAAAAAGTTGGAGCCTTAACCTCCTACTACCCCAAGGGCGTCCGGGCCTGTTGTGGGATCACTTTACTTTTTTCTATATCAGAGATAAAATTATAATCAGAGTTCTGAATCTCTATACACGTTATTATTTTATCTCCAAAATTATCTTCTATTCCCCCCAATACAATCCGATACTTGTGACAGAGACTTAAGTTGGGTAAATCACACTCGACTAATTGATGACATGTTAGGATTGCATTGGCATGAAGTTTGGACACTGAAAACTAGTGACGAAACATTTGAATGACATAGTACTTCAATAACATGATAGACATGCCACTTAAAACAAGACTGATGTTTATACCAACTATACCCTGGCTGACTGATTCTATCCGCACATTCATGACCATCAGAGACACAGCCTATAGAAAATAAAGGAAGTGTAAGGAGAAAGCGGACTGGGATAAATCTATATATTAATACGTGAAGAAAAAAACTTTCTACCCCTTTTTAAAATACTGCGCGCACGGAGGAGTGTGATAGTTGGCATAATTAAAGTTCATGTAAGAGAGGGAGTACAGAAAAATAAAATGTATGTATAATATGTTACAAATAAATTAAATTACACAAAATAAAATCAACTGTCTCTAAGGAATTAATGTGTATTTCTCATTAATTTGTGTACTCGTTCATTTGTTTACGTTCATACTGAAAGTGCATTGATGTAAAAAAAAATTGTGCAGTAGCAAAGTGAATTGACTTACTCTCGCGCATTTATTATTAGTGGTTTAAAACAAGTGGGTACATTTTGTTATTTAAATTTAAATTAAACCCTGTCAAATCTTTGTTTCAGTAATTTCATTACACATTTTTAATTTACATATTCGCACCTGCTTCCATTATGCCTCGATATAGAGCACTGACGGATCGGAGCGGAGACAAAGAAGGACATATATTTCCGTACACACAATAATAGGCCAAATGCTAATTTAAATATCATGAATGGCATAAATATGTCAAATGACAAATACTTTTTTTTAAATGTGGCTTAGTCAAGCTATACCATATATTTCCTATCGTTCGTATTTTTAAAATAAATAGAAAATTAATGCATAATGACGTATTTACGACAAATTAAAACAATTAATGAATTGTCGACTAATTTCGACCGCTGGGCGAACACTGGTACAAAAAATTACATAATAAGATAAGATGATTCCTAACGCAAATTTATAAAGCAAACTATCAACTCAACAGACTTGTGGGTTAATTTTAAAATAGGTAGGAATCTGTCAACAATCTCAGATAACGCTCTAAGATTTACCACTTGACCCAGATTACATTAGAGGATAATGACCTGAATGAAAACAACAAATAATACATCAACTAGCGACAGTTCCCCTCCTACACTCCCGAGATAAATTGTACTTATCTTACATCATTCCTCAGGATATTAAATGGCTCTACAATTTTACTCTCACATTTTATTCTATCGCCTTTCTTATGTATGTATATATACAGTATGTAAATTTGTTATTCATACACTTAGATTTTATAATTGAAATAGCACAATTTTAATTCTCGGAATATTGCAATTATATTGCCATTAACTAAACATTTTCAGGTACACTTCTTGACATAATATATACAAATCAACAAATTCTATAAACAATTTAATGTATAATATATTAAAAAACTTTAAAAGTTGTAAATGTTATAGTCACTTTTCTATTCATACAGTCAAGATGGGGGGAAAAATAAAAAAAACGAAGAAAAAAAATGAACTGTCCTCAATAATTTGTAGGGTAACCTTTAGCTTTAATAACAGCTTGACATCTACGCTGCACGTATCTAACAAGCCTATCACATATCTGAGGACTCAATTTGCACCATTCTTCAGTAACCACCTTCTTCAATTCTTCTTTGGAAGAAGGATTTCTGCTGTGGACCCTAGGTTTAAAAAACGCCCATAAATGTTGTATAGAGTTTAAGTCAGCAGATTGAGGAGGGGTTTTCAATTGATTTGGCACGTTCCATATCAACCAAGTCTTATTTAAGTCCGCCGTATGTTTGGGGTCGTTATCTTGTTGGGACATGTGCGTAGGGAGCATATCCAATTTTGCTGCACTTTGTTTAACATTCTTATGAAGAATGTCGTTATACACAAATTTGTCCATACCATTGTCAATGAACTGTATATTGCCAACCCCTTTTGCCGACATACACCCCCACAACATTATAGACCCACCCCCATGTTTTACTGTAGGTGTTGTATCGGTCTCATCATTATCCACATTCGCATTTCTCCAGACTCTTTGAACGCCATCTGAACCGAACAGGTTGATTTTAGTCTCTCAGACCAGAGAACATTATTCCAAAATGCCTGCTCCTATTTACATGTTATTTTGAAAACTGTAGTCTTACAACACGGTTCTTCTTACTTACTTACGGTCTTTTTCTAGTCATTCTTCCATGATAGCCATTTCTGCGTAACACCTTCCGAACTGTCTCAGTACATACCTTTTAACCAGTAGAAACTTCTAGGGTAACCGCAATTTTGGAGCACTAATTTTGGGGTTGAATTTCACTTGTCTCACAATGGTTTTCTCCCACTTTTCACTTAACTTCGTTTGTTTAGGTTTTCTCGGAACATTCTCTATTGAACCTTTATACTTGAATTTATTTAGTATATACTGTACAGTTGCATGACATTTGCATATCAGTCACCCTATTTTTCTCAAAGAATATCCCTTAAGTGCAAGATTTACAATTGTATCCTTGAGATCAGAACTGAGTTCTTTACATTTACCCATTTTGGAGGCGACTGACTGCCAGTGTACACAACCAGCACAGTAGCAGATGTAAACATTACAATTGTATCCTTGAGATCAGAACTGAGTTCTTTACATTTACCCATTTTGGAGGCGACTGACTGCCAGTGTACACAACCAGCACAGTAGCAGATGTAAACAAATGCACAACTTAGAGTATTCATGTTGCATTAATGTTTAAGCAAGTTAGACAAGCAAATACACTGTAGTGTTGTCTTTAGTGTATGAATAGCAAATTGGCTTGTCTTTGGGTGTAATAAAGATTATTTATTTTGATAAAATTATGTTTATTTTATAATTAAGTTTTGAACTGCATATTTAGATATAATTTAGTGTTTCCTTGAAACCACAATAAGTATTTTTTCTTTACTTTTAAAAACATTCTGAAAATTGGATTTTTAATAATAAAAATGCCTATGTATAAATACCAAATTGACATACTGTATATATAGTAATATATATATGAATCATCAGAAGTATGGAGATTTCTAAAAACACTGAAAACCAACCAAGGATCCAGCAAGATAAATCTGTTAGTAAAATCAGACGCAGAAAAACATTACAAAGCTTTAGTGTCAGAAAATAGAAATGAGTTTATGGAAACAATAGAAAATCCAACTATAGAAATGAACGCCCTGCAATTTGATACAATAGATATAGAATTAGAAATTCAAACCCTAAGGAATAAAAAGGCACCAAGGCCGGAAAACATAACCAATGAGTTAATTAAATATGGCCCAAAAATGTAATAGGCAGATTGAGGGACTTGTTTAATAAGTGCATTGCAATACAGAAGATTCCTGATGAATGGAAAATAAGCTACATTGTACCAATATACAAGAAGGGCGATAGAAGAGACGCAAAAATGCACAGGTGACTAAGTATAAATAACACATTATATAGAATATTTACGAAGTTATTAATAACAAAGTTACAAACAGATATTAAAGACAAATTAGGAGAAGATCAAAATGGATTCAGACCATGAAGGTCATGTGTTGACAATATATTTGCAATACAACAGTTAATTGAAAAACGGACTGCAGTTGGAGAAGAAACCCAATTTACAATGATAGATTTAGAGAAAGCTTATGACTCAATTCCGAAGAACAAATTATGGGAAGTATTAGAGAAATACAATATTGACAGACACCTAATATAAATTATTAAACAAATCTATAAAGATAACTCCGCTTATGTTAAAATTGGAAATATAATGTCTAATCCTATAAAAACAACAAAGGGATTGAAACAAGGGTGCAGTCTATCGCCAATTTTGTTTAATATTTATGTAGAATTTATATTAATGAAATGGAAACAAAGCTGCAAAGGTATGGGGATCCCAATACGCAACACATTTTTGCTGACATTACAATTTGCCGATGATCTACTGGTTTTAGCGCAAGACAAATTTGATATGGAATTCATGATAAAAAGGTTGAAAAACACAAATGAATCATGGGGTCTAACAATAAGTTTACAAAAAACAGAATATCTGGCAATAAATAGCAAGGAACGAGAAAATTTAATATTGGAAGAAGGAATCCAAATAAAGCAAGTGAAACAAACTAAGTATTTGGGAATAATTATGGATAACATTGAAGGTATAGGCAAAGAGAACATAAAACATAGAATTGAATTGAGTGGCAAAATAATATCATCGTTAAATTCCATATGGTAGGATAAGCATATTTGGAAAGACACAAAAAAATATGTTGGTAAAACATTGGTGGAATCTGTTGCAATGTATGGAAGTGAGGTATGGACAATCAATAAGTACTACAAGAACAGACTAACAGCTCTAGAAATGGATTATTTACGAAGAAGTGCCAGAAAGTCTAAATTAGAACATGTCACAAATAAGGAAATTAGAAACATAATGGAAGAAGAAGAAAGCACAATTGAAAGAATTGGGGAGAAAAAATTTAAGTGGTTAGGACACGTTTTAAGAATGGAAGATGAGCGATGGCCGAAGCAACTATATGAATGGCATCGGAACAGAAAGAAGAAAAGAGCGAGACCAAGGTTAACATGGAAGGAAAACATGAAGACAGTAATGCAAGCTAGAGAGCTAAGCATCGAAGATGCCCAAGACCGTAGGCTTTGGAGGTTTGGCACGGGAAGACGACAGCAGCTGTAAAAACCCGAAGATAGATAGATATACGAATACGAAAGTTGTCTTGGGTTTTCCGCGTCTTGGATTCAAGTTCTACCTCTTACCAATGATTCCGACGTTTCGGCATTATCGCACATGCCATTATCAAGGAATGATAAGTTCGAGTTACAGGTTTAGGATCATGCCGAAACGTCGGAATCATTGGCCAGAGGACGAACTTGAATCCAAGACGCGGAAAACCCAAGACAACTTTCATATTCATACTTATATCCGCGAAAATCTGCATTAATACAATATATATATATTTCTAAGGCAGTTTACCAGAAAGTTTGGATTCTGTAAGTTTTCCAACATCCGTTAAATAAATGCAGTAATCGTAATTAGCAGCACACCAGTGCACAATGTTTTATTAATTCCATAGTGGTATTATCTAATACAGGGATGTTTCTGTACTTAACCCATCAGCGAGGACATTTAAACATGGCGTTCCTTTCCCAGATGCAGAAGGACGTGTTGATACGCCTGGACTTTTAAATATCCAAATGCAGATTGCCATACATTACGCGTTGATACAGCTATGATTTTCAAGGCCTATACGGAGTTTGTAAAACATTCTGGAGAACTTATTTTTTCTTGCTGTGGTAGAAATATCTCCCCCTCATGTTATGGCATAATTTACGACAGGCATGTGGAGTGAGTTAGCTACTTATTAGTGAAAGGAGAAACTCTTTGTATTTTTTTCTCTCTTCAGCTACGCCCTTCCTTCGAACTAGTGAATGCCCTATTTTGCCGAAAAGAAATATCTGTAAAGTGTCCCACTGTGTGGTCTCATAACTAACCTTTCTTTCAATACCAACGTGGATCTTGTGTTTATAGACAAAAATCACATGTCTCAGACATTTCCAACTTCTAAAACAAATTTACGTGGCGAATTTGATGTGTACAATTATAAAAAATAAAAAATATAATAGAGAAATAATAGTAATAATAATAATAGTAATAATAATAGTAATAATAATAATAATAATAATAATAATAATAATAATAATGGTAATGATAATAAAAATATAATTAGCAATAATAATAATGTATGTACTGCACACTTCCAACACAGGTGCTCCCCAGCGGGAGTTTATGAACCAAGATAATCCATTCAACAAGTTTCCGTAATTATATAAATTAATTTATATCAAATAAAATTTAGATTCTCCAACTTTTACAAATATTGTACATAGTGAATCTGAGTAGATTATACAGGGAATGATTGGAAAGCATTAGGTCAGGATAGGGATGTATGGAGAGCTTATGTCCGCGCGGCCATGACCCTACGGGTTCGATAGTGCCAGTGAGTAAGTAAGTAAGATGTGTGGAATTATGAAAATCTTTAATTTAAAAATATGAATGAAGGATATATAGATAAAGTTTAGAATTATAAATTATAAGTAAACCTTTAGCAACAATTTAAAAATGAATGCATTTTAACTTATATCTTGATGAAAGTATTAGGACATCTCCATCTACAATTAAATATAACTTGTAATTAACCGATGAAAGACGCCATTCTATATGATTCTTTGTTTCGTTACTATATTCTATAGTGCTCTGTTCTAGTACAGGACTTTCGCTGTAATCTTAGAATTTTCTTGCTATGATTGCAGCTTCATTAGGGAATTATGGTGTGGTAGCTTCCCACCCAGGGGGATGATATTGATGGTAAAGCTAGATGATGTCCATGGACCGTTTCGTCCTCAAAGCCCACTGCATGACAAGACAGTATTCCACCTCGAGACCACAGATATAATAATTAATATTTTATTAACCCTTTCATTTTGTTATTTGTTTTATTTATTGACACTTACGCTTATTTGCCAACATGTCAACAAGATGCATGTGGTTAGCACATCGCCTCAATGAGAGATCTATTAGAAAATTGAGGTGTAACTTGGAAGAAAGAAGAACATAACGTGATATCTATGTAATCTAGATGTAATAAAACATTGCAAGTCTCATAGGCTGCTATGGGTAGGGCATGTGGCACGAATAGGAAATTATATAGGAACTTCGTGTACGAAAACTAGAAGCAAAGTTCCCAGTACGGAGGGATAACCATAAAGTGCAAGAAAAATATTAACCAGGATTTGAGGGAGATAAATTATACAAGACCCTCACTGCTGGGTTTCCGAGATCGAGTCTCGGTCACTCAATGTTGGTTTCGTGGCGGAAAAAACGGAGCTTGGACAGGTTTTTCTCGGGGTTTTCTCCCGTCTTCCCCTGCCGCATTATCATTCCATCATTTCTCCATACTCATCTCATCACATTCATTTCGTTCATCTGCCTCTGTGGTGGTGCGTCAGACGTGGTCGGCCACACCCTTGTCATACACAGGCCTCTATATATAGCGGCTTCTTCTCATCTCATCCCTCGACCCGACCCTGACTTGGACACGAGTTGAGGATATTATTATAAATTATACAGGAATAATTGGAAAATATTATTTGGGGTAGCAAAGTATGGAGATGTTATGTATGCATAATCGTGACCTCTATGTTCGATGGTGCCATACATTTTAAGACAACACAAAACAAGTTGGTTCCCAATGTCCTTCATTTTTTTTTAAATTGTCCCTTTCATTGAATATTTTAATAATAAATTCCATTCTCTCTACCTTCCAAATCAAGATATTGTAATTGATGAACCATTATGGTTTATGGAGGAGGCAAACAATTCCCTCCACTTAAAGAACTTTTCAAATTTGCTTTTAAAACTTACGAATTGTGTGACTCTAGAACTGGGGTAATGTGGTCTCGAGGTAGCGGCCTAGTGCTTCCGTGTCACGCAGCTGACCGAGATTCGATTCAAGTCGGGAGAGGCTTCTTGGGTGAGTTTTATTTCGGGGGTTTTCCTGACCTGTATGACAAATATCAGGAAGCTTTAGGGCCCCAACGGTACCCGAAAATCATCCGGCCATCATCATCATCATCATTCACCGGTGTGGAAGCAACGGAAAGCTGCCACACCTATAATTCCCTAGTACAGCTACAAAGCATACAATGAAAATGCTATGATTGCAGTGAAAGACCTGCCCTTCGGCAGAACACTATAGAATAGAATAGAATGATCTTTCATTGTTTACATTCTATTAATCACAATTTGATATGTATCTAAAATAAGTTACTTGGAGAGTAGAGTTTAAAAATACTACAGCACAGGGGTACTGCTTCGACTTTTAAATGACCGCACAGAAGGGAGGAAACCGGTCTCGTATATATACGGCAAACCACGCTGAGGGGAGAAAGTTTGGATTCTGTAAGTTTTCCAACATCCGTTAAATAAATGCAGTAATCGTAATTAGCACATCAGTGCACAATGTTTTATTAATTCCATAGTAATATTATCTAATACAGGGATGTTTCTGTACTTAACAACGTTCAGTACACATGTTCGTCCTTTTATGATAAGAAAGCTACAATTTTCTTTCATAACATTTTTAAAAAATGAGTTTAATTTCCTTCCATATCTTCTTTTATCCAAAGTTTTACATAGTTATTAATCCATTCTTGTTCTATAATTAGATTTAATTTAACAGAACTTTTTTTTCCGTTTGATTTAAATGTTTTACTTATTTATAACCTACTAGATAATACCCGGTGTGCGCTGCTACACCTAATTAAATGATGTGTTTTTCCATTTAGTTTTATAGGTAAAAGGAAAAAATAATATAAATGTATATAATTATTTTAACTGCCCCGTGCTGATTACCCGGCGTTGCCCGGAAATATACGCATCCCGATGTACTTGGCATAAATGAGCTGAATGACAAAATTCGTTATTTTGAGTTATCCATAAAAAAGTAGCCGCCGTGCGCTGCTATGCTTGCCCGGGAATCTATTTATCCCGGTCTTCTTGGCATCGATGAAAGACAAAAATGGTTAATGCGAGATATCCTTAAAAGATAAACATATGCTGTAGCGGACTTTTTTGTAGAGTTTTGTGAGACATTAAATTCAGTGTAAATTAATTTTGTGTATTTACTGTGGTTTAGGCAGCGTAAGTCATTTAGTGTCAGTTTCGCCAACAGAGGTAACTGTATTACGCCAGTTTTCCCCATGTATAATGCATAGTTTAAACTGGCGAAATACAGTAACCTCTGTTGGTGAAACCGACACTTAAGGGTAAAAATAATTTTAATTTCCAACACGTTTGGGATAAAATTAATGTGGTCAAGAAAAAAATAATCTCCAACACATTTAGAATAAAAATAGAGTTATCTACAAAAATTAATTTTACCATCAAAAGCGTGAGGTGCTTTTTATCGTTTTCACATTTTCTTCTTAGAGACTTTACTTTTACCAACATCTGTTTATTATCAAATTGATATAGAGCACCCCACGCTTTTGATGGTAAAATTATTTTTTTGCAGATAACTCTAGGTTTATCTAAATGTGTTGGAGGTAATTTTTTATTGACCACATTAATTTTATCCCAAGCGTGTTGGAAATTAAAATTATTTTTCAATTTTTAGTTCGGTTTTCTAATAAAGCGTGTTGTTTTAGTTTTTTAAAACTATTATTTATTTTTTAGTTTGGTTTTCTAATAAAGTGTGTTGTTTTAGTTTTTTAAACTATTATTTATTTTTATTTTTTAGTTTTAATATTTTACAGAATAAGATAAAAATAAAAATATATTTTAATTCGATACTTTTGTAGTATGAGCTAAAAGTAATACTCTACTAAAAAATCCTCCGGGTCGGATTTGAACCAGCGACCTATGACTTACTGAATTGATATACATCTACAGTCCACCGCTCTACCAACTCAGCTCCTACAACGATTGAGTAAGGCGTTGATAAGTCCGCAACCTATAATATTTTGATTTTCTGATGATTCTGGCCACAATTTTAGAAACATTTTGGAAATTATTGTATTGTCATTGGTCCTTTACAAGTATACAAAAGTTTCAAGTTGATACAATGATTTTAAGTGGGTGAAAATCTCGTTAAAGGATTCCGTTACATAAATAGGTACAGGTCAAGCTAATACAAAGGGTGTAAAATGGGACTTTTTCACGTTTTTCACGACAAAGGGCGTTTTTAAGGGTGTAGCAGTTGATAATCACAAATTTCGTAAAGCCTATATTCATCCCGGGAACTACTGAACATTTTACAAAAAAAAACCATCACAATCGGATCAACGGTATGGCCGCGCATAAAGTACGAACAAACAAACAAACATTAATTTTTATATATTAGAAGATTTCTTTCTTCCAATCAACATTATATTCCTTTATGTTTATATATTTATCCTACGATTCTTGATGAGTTTTTCTTGCAACTCTTTTAGCTATTCTTTTTCTCGCCTTATATTTCTTATATGACTCTTCTGTTTACAATCTTAAATATATATATTGCATGCGTTTCACTTTTCATCTCGTGTGTTTTTATATCATCATTCCACGTTATTAAGCCCTTCCATTCCTTACTATATTATTTTTTCCAAGTGTCTCTTTTGCGGTTTTACTCAGTATCATATATATATATTTTCATTTTAGTATTAATATCTTCTGAAACTGTCATCTCTGATAGTTTGTCATTCTGCTTTTAGTAACCATGTTTGATAGTTTCATCCTACAAATTAACCTTGTATATTTCTTCTTAATTTCACCTATTATGATAACTGCTGTACCGTCCTTAGGAAAAATATTTATCTTGTATATCTCTTTGATCTTAATATAGTAATACGAGTATATATATATATATATATATATATATATATAATGTGGACTCGGTATTTTAGTTTCCAGGCGGCATCAAAGGCAACTGTATCCCTTTGGTTCAAAAAATGTATTGTTACTGCTAGGCAAAGCCGAGGAGTTGATGTTTTTAGTAGTAATGGAATTTATTTCCATTTTTTTCAAAAGAAAGGAACAACATTTGTTTTTAAATTGCGCACGGGCCTGCTTGGCCATGCGTGCATTATTTTTCCATGAATAAAAGATAAAAATAAACATAAGAATATATAGCGCATAAAATGTATAAACAACGTGTATATATGTGTGTGTGTGTGAATGTACCGAAATCAAGTTTTCGATACATGGATTACATCATACTGTGCAACCAATACGTCATCGTGTCTCCATTTCTTCTATGATCTTAGTGAACAGTGCCAAATGCTCTCCTACATACCCCCTCTTTCCTTTATGCGCCGTGTACTACCGTGCATCCACCCCTCTCCTAGTGAAACCTCAAATAAGCTGCGCTTACCTACATCACGGTCATCATTTGTTTATTAACCAAAGGATCAAGTCTATACAGCTCGGAGGAGCTCGTTTTGTTTATTGGTCCCTTAGGCCAGGGTAGGGCCACTAGGACCGTGTACCATAGCCATTGGCGGGACTGGTATGAATGAATAGAATGTACGTATGTTTCATTATTATTGCTTTGTTTAGGTAGCCGATAATGCTATTGTTTCTTTTTTCTCAATTTATTTTCAATGTTAAATTAATTATTTATTATTATTTGATTGTTATATCTTACTGTTTTTTCTTTGACTCTTATTGAATATGAGATATCTGCTTTTAGTTAACTTCTGTCTATTGATTCAGTAGCTAGTCATGTCAGATATGAGTATAAAATTCCAAAGCTTTCTCAAGCGAATATGATTTCCTCTTTCGTTGAAACTTCCTCGATCATAATCTGTATAACTTAAAATATATTACATGCTTAACAATCTATTGAAGAAAGATGAGTTGATCTTTGCCTTTTATGGGCCCGGGCAAAGATGTGTTAATTTGAGCAGTCTATGTTCCCTATTCAAAATAATTATCAACAACATTGATATGATCCAGCACCAACGTGTGGTTCAAATTGTAGATAGCAGAACGCACGGTGCATATGTATATACATACACACATACATACACAATCTATGCGAAATAAAGTAAACATTATGACGAAACGTAATCTCCTTGGTGCTTCTAGGATTTGTCCCTATTATTTGCAATTAATGTTAAGCATGTGCTCTTAATTTAAGGAAAGAGAAGAGATTTCGATTATATGATAATGTAGTTCTCAGGAAAATGTTTTGACCAAAAAGAAGGGAACAAACAGATGAATCTACATAACTGTGAAGTACATGGTATTTATAGAAAATAAGATGTAATAAGAAGATTTAAATATCGTAGAATGCGATGGTCAAGACATGCGGCATGAATGGAAATAAAAGAGCGACATGGGAATTTGTAAGAAAACTAGAGGGAAAACTCCCGATAGGTAAGCTAAGAATGAGGTGGGAGAATAAAAATAACCATTAATTAAGGGAGGCATATTATAAGGGGATGAGTCGAAAACTTTAGCTGTTATAGGGATGTATTGAGGGTTTATGTCCGTGCTACCTTGCACCTATGCTTCGCTAGTACCAGTGCGTTTTATTGTAAAAGTTCCGCTTCCTTAAATTTACGTCTGGTAAATTAGTTTTTCAAAAAGTATAGTGTACTTTTAAAACTCATAGTTGAAATTTTTATTTTCCCTTTTAATATACCGCTTATAATATTATTCACTAAATTAATAAAGGAGAAATGTCAATTCCTATGAAAAAAATCAATTATTGAGGTAAAAAAAGTCAAATCTGGTGACGTCATTTAAAATGTTACATTTTATTATTAATACCAACAATAAGTTCATGTGGAGACCCAGATTCGGTGGGTTAGTTGTTAATATGGTGAAAGTTAAAAATTATTAAATTGTACCTGTAGGTAGGTGCAGTCGTCCTAACCTTTGTTAAAAGTATTGTATATAAAATTAACTGGAGCGCTTTCGGAATTTAATTTCCATCTTCTGCAGGTTGAGTTTCAGCTTTTTGTTGCTGTTGTGTACGGTGATGTTTACTAAAACTGTTTGACTGGGTGCGTTCTCATTGATTAGTGAGGTGTAGTTGTTACTATGGTAATTTCTGTATCGAAGGTTCGCGGGAAATAATCTCTAATTGGTGCGGTAAATTGTTTAAGGCGTAAAATCTACTGTACGACTTCCTTAAGAAAGAAAGTAAAATATGAATCCCGTGTTTTATGTTTAAGGCACGTGAAAGAACGTTATGGCTTACATATGGGCCATCCTATGAAAATTATCTAACATTTATTGTCCAGCATTCATGTAAATGACCCAAGTAGTTATATTTAATTTAATGAAACGCAATTTTATTAGCCCATCATATAGAATTTAAAACACTAATTCGTTATTAGAACTTTAATAAAGGAAGAACATTTATCTTTATCTCATTATTTGTAATTATCACATTATTAAATTAATTATTAAAAACTGATAGTGTTGAAAACAGGAGAAATCAATTTGTATTTTCTTTTTTTTTTCTTCTTATTCTTATTCGAGTTTTCCATTCTTTGCCATTACAACGTTGGGACTGCCTCAATCCTCTTCCAAAATTTTACTCTTGCCTTTTCCATTATTGTAAATTCTCCAACCCCTTCCCTGTTTCTTGTAATATACTCGATTACATCCATACATCTTTAAAATCCCCTCATATTGCATTATTGAATGATAAAATAAACGAAACGAGTAACAAACAGTTAACCCTGTTAAGAGGTACTTTCCCCAACGTAAATAAAAATGTATTCCCATACCAAGGTACTTTCCTTTATTATTAGCTCCGTCTTCTTCTTAATCTTTTCCCATCTGTTCTTGCATCCATTACACTGGTCAACATGATACTGTCTCATAAGTTGTACTTAATTGAGTTTTTCTTCGTGTTTTCAAATATGTATTCGGAATTTTTCCATCACCCACAGTGTTTTTTTATTTAAATTTAAATTAATGGATTTAAATAATTATTTTTTAATAAACGTTTTTCGTCCATTTTTCCATTGTAAAATAAAACCAAATGAGCTAACTCTAGTGGTTTCAGTTATGGAAAAGAGATATCAATGCAAATGTAATCCTCATATGGTGATCGATTATTGTTGGACCATAAAGAGGGATGCTCCACAGGCGATATATAGCAGAAAATCGTCATTTCTTAATTTCTAGGTGAGTCCGAATGTTCGAATATTGTGTAGTTACGAATGTAGAAAATATTAAAGTGCTTGAAATTATAAATTCTTGTTTCTCGGTAACCTTGAGTGATGGAGAAAAACCGATATCATATTTGCATTCAGGAGAATAAATACTATCAGAATCACATATTTTTCTTTCTGAGACAAAAAAAGTTTATTTTTTGTTGCTCAGTATTATCTGCTTAGGTATTCTCTTCCTTTCTATATCCACTACACGTAAAAACAAATTTTAAAACAATTTAATTGTTTATGCTATTGATTTCCTGATCTTTTTGTCTCTTTTCTCCTTTCCTATTTTCCTTCTATAACATTTAAGTTCTACAGCAGTTATTTTATTTATTTTATGAATTCACAATGGACAACTTCCTTTTCCATATAATAATAATAATAATAATAATAATAATAATAATAATAATAATAATAATAATAATAATGGTTCAGTTACTGTTGTATACGCTTGGAAATTCCACGTAAGTTATTAACGAATTTAACTCTGATATGTTAGAAATTATATCTAGGAAAGTGCTTGGCAGATTTATGTGTGGGAGTATGAAAGGACAAATCATGACTCTCAAGTGTAATTTCAATTTCATCAACATCGCAATCTAGGGGAGTTATTGCATTGTACCGTGCGCTTATTGGTGACATCCACTTTCTCACATACCACACCTTACTTTGAGTGGTGTTCAAATCCTCTGGGATTCTGGTGTTGTTTGATACTAAAGGTATGGAATTGCGAGCTCTCTCATTACTGTACGCACTTCAAGAGCCCAAACAGATCACCCTACCGTATTATAACTATTTCATTCTATCTTATTCAGAGTGAAATAGAAGTATATCGACAAAGTACAGTCATTAGTTATATACGTGAATGTTGACTTCGTATAATTTCAGACTTTTTTTTTGAAGAATGAAAAATATTTACATTTCAAATAAATTTGTCCTCCAGAATATTTTTTCATATTTTTAAAGTGCTATTTTCTTACGGTTTTTAAGCCTCTCAATGCATACGAATATATATCTCATTAGTTTAAAGTAAATATATTCACCCGAAGGTAAATCTAAACATAAGTGGTTATTCGAAAAAATCAAATGATAAATTATGCTATTACAATGAACATTAGGCTTGAAATGAAACGTATAAAAAAACCATGCTTCCGGTGAGAGTACATAGTAAAGATTTATTGACGTGTTATAAATGAAGCCTGTCCTGTGGACCTTGAAAAATGGGTTCTAACAGATTACATAAAAAAAATGTAAAACTAAACATCTGCTGATGTAGGTACACATATAGTTAGGGACCGGATTCTCAGGTTTTTAACATTTTTTTTTCATTACTTCTAAAACGAAAAATAATGTGGTTATTTTAACATTTTTCCGAGACACACTCTAAAGAAGCATATCCATGAATTCTGTATATTCGAGTACCTAAAATTACGTAGTTTCTTGTTAATAGGTTTTGATCAATTTACTACGTCACAGTGTATAGCTCATAATTTTTAAACGTAAACACAAGACTGTGTTTATTCTTTGATCTGTTTGATTGAGATAAATCCCACCTGCCATAAAATTCAAATGAAGTAACAATTACAATATAGAATTTTTCATTTATCCTGTAGAACATCAGTCTGGTTTTAGAACAGGACATCATACAAGTACTGCACTACTTGACATTGTAGAAGACATAAGAGACTCAATGGACAAAAGCAAACTCACCGCAATAGTCCTACTCGACTACAGCAAAGCCTTTGACACAGTAGATATAGACTTAATGCTAGCGAGACGAAAGACACTACATCTGTCGGAAAATTGCCTTGATTGGTTTAGATCTTACCTCACTAATCGTCAGCAATCAGTTTCTGTTAATAATCGCTTTTCTTCCTGGGCTTGGTGAGGAAAGGGGTAACTCAAGGCGGCGTCCTCGCTCTTCTTCTCTTCTCCATTTATATTAATGACGTGACCAAGAAACTACAAAACTGCAAGCGTCATCTTTACGCCGACGACCTACAGATTTACACACACTTTAGGCCTGACGAAATTAATGAATATATTAACAAAGTAAACACGCACCTCAGGCATATATCTTTATGGTCCAGACAATATGGGCTGAAACTAAATGTAAACAAAACGCAAGCAATAATTATCGGACATCCAAGGCTATTAAACTCCATAAACAATGGCAATATGCCGGCTGTCATATTAGATAATGAACAAATTTCTTATACCGACGTCGTTAAAAACTTGGGATTTTACTTAGATTCTAATTTAAATTGGCATGTGCAAGTAAAACAAACATCTAAAAGGATCTTCTCCATAATGCATTCCCTAAAGCGACTTAAACATTTTCTTCCTACAACTCTTAAAAGAATTTTAATCCAAACTTTAGTGATGCCGCATTTTGACTACTGTGACGTTCTACTAACTGACATAAGTGACGGATTGTCGGACAAACTGCAGCGTGTCCATAATATGTGTATCAGATTCATATTTAATGTTCGAAAATACGATCACATTTCTCCATTATTCCACGAATTGTCATGGCTACATCTAAAAGAGAGAAGAAAATCGCACTGTCTAATTCTCCTATTTAAGATCCTACATACCTCGATTCCCAATTATTTATCATCCCGTTTCCAGTATCTATCCTCAAACCATAACTTAAACAAGATCACAACATAGTCTCTTACTTAATATACCGCAACATAGGACATCACATCACTCCATGTCATATACCATCTTCACTTCTCGCAACTGGAATTCCCTACCACAACAAATAAGGGGCTGCCGGACATTGGCATCTTTTAAAAGAAATCTAAATTTATATTTGCCCTAAACTCGACTTCATTATTATCCAGTGTAAGGTATATATATTAATTGGTGTTTCCCGTATAATATATCATATTATTATTATTATTATTATTATTATTATTATTATTATTATTATTATTGTTATTACCCTATAAAATGTTGTTTGTACATGACATTTACATTGCTACATTTATTGTATCTTTAACTGTTTATAATTAGTATAGTGTATATCTATATTTGTCAAATATTTATTTGTATTTGTGCTGGTTGAGTGGAAGAGAGGGCCTTATGGCCTTAACTCTGCCAGAATAAATAAAGTATTATTATTATTATTATTATTATTATTATTATTATTATTATTATTATTATATAAGTAACAATTGTGCTCAAAACGCTCTGTATCCCGGAACAAAATTCCAAAAATAAATATGATTTACTATATAAAGGAGACAGTCCACCGCTGTGGCCTCAAGGTAACGTGCCTTATCACGCAGCGGGCCCGGGTTCGATCCCTGGTCGGCACAGTTTCCTGGGTGAGGTTTTTATGGGGTTTTTCCTCACCTGTAAGACAAATGTCAGGAAACTTTAAGGCCCAAATGGTCCCCGAACATCATATGGCCATCGCAATCATCATCATTCATCATCTTAGATTAAACTTAGGATTAAGGGCACTTCTGGCACACCACTATCATCAGCATCACCCACCATATCATCCGGGCAACGTAAACCCCGCCTTCCAGGCGCCCCAACCTCAGAAGTGGGTTACAATTACGCCAATATCAGGGGGTAACACCAGAAATGTTCAAAAAGGACTAACTTGGGACATTAATATATATATAGGCCTATATATATATATATATATATATATATATATATATATATATATATATATATAAGGGAGATACATATGACACCGGAAGTGAGTAGCAATGTACAATCTGAATCCTATAAAAAATAATTCTTTATTTGAAAATTCACAGAAAATAGCTTTAATCAATACTAATAAAATTCATATCAAATTCCGTTGAGGGGAAGTCATACGATCAAAGTTAAAAATGAAATTGTACCTGTTGGTGGGTGCCGTCGTCCTGAACTTTGTTAAATATTGTATATAAAATAAACTGGAGCGCTTTCGTAAGTTATCTTCCATCTTCTGCATGTTGAGCTTCCGCCATTCGTTGTTGTTGTGTACGATGATGTATACTCCAACTGTTGTAGCAGCAACTGACTTGTTTTTGACGATCTCGTATAATGGGTTTGACTGGGGTGCGTTCTCATAAGAAGTGAGGTGTTGTTTGTTTCCTTTATAATTTCGAGGTCTTCAAATATATTTATCCTAGATGGAGAAAACATTCCAGATAGGATAAATACATTTGATGACCTCGAAATTATAAAGGAAACAAACAACACCTCACTTCTTATTGAGAACGCACCCCAATCAAACCCATTATACGAGATTCTCAAAAATAAGTCAGTTACTGCTACAAACAGTTGGAGTATACATTACTGTAAACAACAACAACGAGTAGCGGAAACTCAACCGGCAGAAGATGGAAGATAACTTCCGAAAGCGCTCCAGTTAATTGTATATACAATATTTTAACAGAGTTTAGGACGACGGCACTTACCAACAGGTACAATTTAATTTTTAAATTTCATCAAATAGTTTTACACTCATTGATGTTTTGTGATTTTTAATTATGGCATAGCTCCTTTTCAACTCGCCATTGTTGTCGACACCGTTAACCGTTACAAATATAGCTGTGAAGAAGGGAGGTGGAGAAATATATAAGTTTCTGTCAGAAAGGTACCTGTAAACTTGAACCTAAAGGAAATTTATTATTGGCGTATATCTCTCAGTGACTGTTTGTGTCTTTTCATGAATTTTAAGTAAGGCTAAAACAATTTAAGTCTAATATATCACGGCAGTACTGGTATCTATGGAGACGTGCTGCGCCAACTCCAGCAGCAAAACGCGTCCCCTCGGTGGCGTAGTGGGGAAAAGGTCGGTGGATCTGCTAGTCAGTCCTCCCTTCCAAGTTCGATGGACTCGCGGACTATGAGTGGGGTCAGCAGGAAAATTTATGCGAAAGGGGCCTGCTGTCTAGCCTAGAACTATCCCGGCCCACAGCGGGGGCCTGTGCCGCTGTTGGCGTGGCGGTGGGAGAGTGGGGGATCTGTCGCTCCTTCTCTCTTGGTTCATTGAACCTGAGACCATCTGTGGGGGCACCATGGGAGATGAGCACCCTGGATGCCTACATTGCTCAGTGAGCTGCCTCACAGCAGCTACACGACTAGGCTTGGTCTTGCGAACGGGCTGCATGGGACAATACCGGGCGTAATGCTGGGAATTACCACCAGGTCGACAAGCTCGAGAAAGGAGGAAGCGCGGTCTTTTGGCTTTTGGGACTTAGCGCCGACTCTGGAACCGAGTGACCCAAGGACAATCTGTAAGGTCGTCAGGAGTTGAGCGACCTGACGTACTAATGCTCAGGCTGGACCCACTTCAGCAACCAAACACGTCCCCAGCTGGTGCACTGGGGGAAAGATCGGTGGATCTGCTAGACAGTCCTCCCGATTAAGTCCAAGGGACTCGTGAACCATTAGTGGGGTAGGCAAGAGTTGAGCGCCTTGTCGTACTAGTTGCTCATCTGTTGGAGCTTGCGAGCTCCGTGCTGGTCCACAACAGCTGCAGAAGGCGTCCCTGGGTGCACAACAGGGCTCGGCTCGGACCATTACAGAGGGGAGCTACTGTACTGGTTCCTGGCTCGGCCTACGGGCCCTTCGACAAACTGTGGGGTCGCCAGGAGATGAGCACCTGGATGTACTAAAAGTCTCACACTGTTGGGCTTGTAGCCCTAGCCGGTCTCACAACGGCTGCAGGACACGTCCCTGGAGGCAGAACACGGGAATGGTCGGTGGATCTGCGACAGCAGTCCTCCCGTCTAGGCTCATGGAGCCCGTGGACCAACTGTGGGGTCGTCAGGATTGAGCGACCTGATGTACTATGTAGCTCAGCAATTCCCAGAACTGCAAACTCCAACACCCTCTCCCTGGGGTGTTGGTTTAAGGACCGTGAACTTGAACATAGGATAGGGAGGACTAGAACTAGGACTTGGGAGTATGGTCATGTCGACCGAGGTATCCCAAGGGGTGGACGGATGGGCCTAGATGGTATCTATGGAGATGATCCAATTTTTAGCACAGACGACAAAGTGATATGTCAAGCTTGCCAGAAAAATCTAAGTGATAATTTATTTTATTTGCTAATTCACCTCTCTGCCCTATATGAACATATAAATTTATTTAAATACGATTATTAGGGACTAATTTTAAGCTTTGTGTAGTTCATGTCTACTGTTTCACACTTTACACGTAAAACTATATTTAAAAACCCATTCTATATACTAAAAACGTTAAAAAAACTATTTTATCTTTTTGAAAACCTACAATTACAATTTTAAAAACCTAAAAATCCGGTCCTAATTAATAGTACATTATGATGCAGGTATGAGAGACAATGTTTGACATATGGGTTAAAGTATTCAGGCCCGAGTCGATAGACGGGCGAATATTTTTTAAATACTTTTATCAAATCTTCCGTACCGTACCTTACGTAAACATATGAGAAATTGCATAATTTAAGAGAGAATATTGATAATATTATTTTAAACAACAAGCAACGATTTCTTACAAGTGACGCTACAATAAACAGAGCAAGTGTATACGGGTGTAGCAGAACAACACCGACATAGGAGGTGAGATGGTATATTGAATACAGTTCATACTGGAGACGTATCAGGACCTGCAATGTATACAGCGCCTTAGCTACTAGTAGCGCATACTCATCCTGCTGATGATGGAAGTTAACTTCCGGAAAGACTCCTGTTAATATTTTACATACATTATTTTAACAAAGTTGACGATGACGGCATCTGCCAACAAATACATTTTAATTTTTAATTTTTATCTTATGACTATTCACCTCAACGGAAATTGATATGAATTTTATGAATATATTCATAGCTGTTTATAATTTTTAATAAAGTAGCAATGTCCGGAAGCGATTTCCGGTAGCTGGGTTTCAAGAGTCAATACTTGACAATACTGTCACAGTCATATCAACATATCCATCGTCCATCTCTTTCCAGAGCGTAAATAGGCGTATAGTGATTGGTGCACACGTTAAAATACGCCTGGCTTCTTTTGAATTAACTGTGTAGCAGCATGGATTTGGGCTATAAGATCCATATGTAACTCTACTAGAGTCTGATAAACATGTCCCCCACTGAAACTAATCGAGAGGGTTAAGATTAGGTGATGATCTCGGAGGCCATGGGACTTGTCCCTCTCTGCCAATCCATCGACCTGGATACGTGGTATCCAAATGTCTCCTCACATTGGCAATCGAAGTGAACTGGCGCTCCGTCATGTTACAGCCACATTCCTTTGCAAGCCACGTATCACAGGTTCCGTACCTGTGAGGTGATGTCAAGTAATGAGACTTCAAATACTTCGAACTAACACTAATCTTGAGACATAATTAACTAGTCATAGTGTGAAAACGTATCATTTCCGGACATGGGCGCCATATTAATAATGTTCAAGATATGTCAATTAAACTACCTCACCTTCGTTGTTGTTTTTTACAACATCCTGTGTGTATGTGTGTGTATGTGTGTGTGTATGTATGTATGTGTGTGCGTGTGTATGTGGATGTACGTGTGTACGTGTGTACGTGTGTACGTGTGTACGTGTGTACGTGTGTACGTGTGTACGTGTGTACGTGTGTACGTGTGTACGTGTGTACGTGTGTACGTGTGTACGTGTGTACGTGTGTACGTGTGTACGTGTGTACGTGTGTACGTGTGTACGTGTGTACGTGTGTACGTGTGTACGTGTGTACGTGTGTACGTGTGTACGTGTGTACGTGTGTACGTGTGTACGTGTGTACGTGTGTACGTGTGTACGTGTGTACGTGTGTACGTGTGTACGTGTGTACGTGTGTACGTGTGTACGTGTGTACGTGTGTACGTGTGTACGTGTGTATGTATGTATGTATGTATGTATGTATGTATGTATGTATGTATGTATGTATGTATGTATGTATGTATGTATGTATGTATGTATGTATGTATGTATGTATGTATGTATGTATGTATGTATGTATGTATGAATGTATGTATGTATGTATGTATGTATGTATGTATGTATGTATGTACGTATGATGTACGTATGTGTATGTATATTTATTTGAATTAATAGACATTCGATTTGATGTTATCAATAAAATAATTGAGTCCACAGATATTATATTTAAAGATGCTATGAACATCATTTGAAGCAAATGTCATTAGATTTAAAGTTAGCAAGGAAATCATTTGAATAAACGTAAATTAGATTAAAATGAGGAAGGAAAAAATGTAAGCAATTGGACTTAGATTTACAACTACCTCAGTTTAATAATAAATAGGTATGCAAAAAAATCAAATGCATTAGATTCTCGTACATTCATCAAATAGTGAAACCGTATTTCTTTATCCTAAGTAGCATATGGGTAATCCTTTGAAAGCCTACGTTAGAAATAACGTTCTTAGAGAGATTTTAAAGAATTGCAATGCATTACCCCTTCAGATGATATTTATTTTCCTCGTTTCAGTAGGTAGTGGTTTCACTCAGCTTTCATTATCAGAAAGAGAGACCTCGGACGTGATCATGAATTCTATGATGAGAAAATGTTCACAATCCCATCATCTCATATGTCAGTACAGTAATAAACAGAAAAGAATTGCATATTCGTGTAGTGTTCATCAAAATTTACTAGAGCATAACATTCATTCAACTGATAACAGCTGATCATTTCTGTGTTTGTTCAAATTGAAGTTCATAACAAACTGTCACAAACAATTTACATTTGTTCAAATGGTATGGCTACACTATCAGTCATTACCGCTCATATATTCCATTTAGAGCTCTTCAAAACAAAGCCCGAAAATAAACAAATTTAAAATGTTATAAGGTACAGTTTATACCAGTATTACTGTTCCGAAGCGAATCTTGGATACGCTATAAAACAGATAGAAATGAGATTCAGTCTGCTGAAATGAGATTCCTCAAAATGGTAAAAATATATAGGCCTACAAATTTGTTATTTATGCAAAGTGATAATATACGAGAAGATTTAGAGCCTAAATGAGAAAACGGAAGAGTATAAATTTAAGTTGGAGGCCCACTTAAGTCGCATGAATAACGAAAAAATCTCATCTCGGTTTTTTTTTTTTTTTTTTTTTTTTTTTTTTTTTTTTTTTTTTTCCACCCTAGTACAATAAACGGATCCTTTGACTTCTGATATTACATCATAATGAAAACTGCGAGTTTGAGTTTTCATAGCAACTCATCCATATTTGACATCACCCAATAACTGAAGAATAACCTATTACGTTCTTGCCCCAAAACTAAATATATATATATATATATATATATATATATATATATATATTGTTGCAAGTTCTACAAAATACATCCACGTGGTTTTAGGTGAGATTTTATTTTCGTTTATTTTTAAGAAGGATTCTTATGTGTAATTATAGACTAGTAGAAGATAATTATTTCATTAAATTTGTTCATTTATGCATTAAATACATATTTAATGGATTCGATGAATGGAAAGCAATAATAACTTTAAAAGCGAAACTACGTATTGGGACCCACGTACGGACGTCTATTCAGCATGTAAATACCGCCTCTTTTGATGATGTTACATGTATCTTCATACAATCTATCAATCGTAAATTTCCTAAAATAATTAGCATGTTTCAAAATGCTCCCAACCTTATTTACAAAATGTTCCGTTCTTGGAATATCATAATTAAATTAATTAATGCAAATTCGATATTCTATCACTACGTCTACTTATCGATATCCTGTCCAAATCATCTTGGGTACTCACAATCTCCGCATGTAATCTTCGGTCAAGTATCATCGATATCATCCATACGTTCCAACATTTTATTCGGCATACTTTTCACAAATCAAATAATGCAATAGAAATAATATATCCATATTTCAAGTCGAATACATTGTATCGTCAGATCGAGCTTACTCTATCAAGCTGTTATCCGCAGCGCATACTGTATGGCTGTGAAGCGTGGGGTATCGTGAAATTTCATAAAAAAGGTACAGATCTTTCAAAATAAATGTCTCAAAATTATATTTCCGTGTCTCATTACAAGAGTATCCTGAGATTCATGGCCACCCCGATTGCTATATACTGCGGCACACATGTATAATTTAGTCACTAAAATTAATTATTTCCTTCTTGATCATATCAATCCACTTTTACCAATATATAACGGTGTACATAGCTACGTGCTGTACATCGGAACATATTTATCATATTCCCCTAATTAATTGATGATCATCTACTATATTTAATTGTGTGATGTGTCTTTGTATGGAGAAACGTGGCTCATTCTGCGCTATCGGCTTGTAGCTCCGCTTGTCGGGGAATGCACTTTATTCCATCCTGCTCTAGGGTTGTACGTCCTCATTTATCATAAAACGAGGTCTACGTTGGGCAGAATACAAACGACGTCAAAGTGTATGGAATAAGTGACTAAACGCATTAACGATTCACCAAGTAATTAGCTACTAAGAAACCATACCAGATTCCAGTATGCAGCGCACAATAGATTTTTAAATTAAATAATATTTCGCAAGATTACAACCTAGTAATTTCTTCAAGAAAAACTAAAGTAAAGGTCCAGTGTGGCAAAGAAAGAAAAAGAACAAAAATAGTACTAAATGACAAAACGCTAGAAAAAGTAAAATATTTATATTATCTAGGGGTATCTTAAGGTTCTAATAGAGAAAGAGATTTTAATAATACATTACAAATATTTCAATATATATATGTGGCACCCTTAAAAGAACACTGGGAAAGAAAGTATGTAAAGAAACACGTTTAAAATGTTATAAATTATTAGCTGTACCTGGAATATTGTATGGCTCAGAAATATAGACTCTGAATAAACAGTATCAATTAAATTAATAGAAGCAGCAAAAATCAAATACTTACGATTTGTGACAGGATGTACTTTAATGGATAAAGAACGGAGCGAATATATCCATACAGAACTACAACTATTCAGTTTGACAGATAAAATAGAGGAGTATAGGATGAAATGGTATGAACATGTCTGCAGAATAGATTCCAACAGATTGCCTAGGAAAAGTCTGAACTATCAAACAAGAAGAAGCAAAAGAGATCTAGGACGTCCACGAAAGGGATGGACACAGCAGATATAATACGTGTAGTCGGAACGAACAAGAAAGGTTTAATCCTTGCAAGAAAATGAATAAGAAGATTCCGTAAGCCATCAAAATTCTACTTACTCAGAAATTTGTTTAGTTTACGCGGTTCATGCGTGACGGACTTTTATACTTTTATCGTTACATTAGTTATAAAAGTATTAGATTGATTTACATATTTATAATAAATTAGGGATACATTTGATGGTAGTTAGGTGTTCATAATGTATGGTACCGGTACATCATGTTTTCATTTAATTCTTACTAGTTATACAATGCAAGAAGGTAACCGTAACATAAATAAAACATAAGAACATGGCTTACAGTTACGTCGTTATCAAACTTCACAGCGATCTTGAGCTGATTTTAGATTAAGAAAGAAATAGCCTCTCCTGTATCCTCTGGAAAACAAGGAGAATGAAAAGGATATATTGGCAGATATTCCATGACAAAGTTTCTTCCTTCAGGGATTAATAAAAGAGCGCGCATCTCATAGTTCTGCGCCAATACCTTGACGGTTTGACCTGCGTAAATTATAAATTTACAGTAAATACGGGAACAATTATGCTCAAATTTTATAAAGTCATGGGAGTACCAATAAAAACATATGGGACAGAAAACTGGAACATGAATAGATCAGATAGAAGGCAGTAATGAAATTTCTTAAGTATGTTCCTGGTTACACCCAAAAAATCATATATCAAGTGAAAGTATAAGAGAATAGTTAAATATATTTATTTTACACCAGAAAATAAAATTGAAATAATCAATTGGCACGCACATGTAACATGGATGAACTCAGCCAAATTTCCAAAACAAGGAACTTTATACCATATAACTTTATAAGGTGGAATTACATTACACGGCCTATAAGAAGATTGGAAGATAAAATATCTTGACAGTAAATAAGGAAACCAGTCCTAAAACGAAAATGATATTGATAACAAATGTATGCCTTAACCGGCTATACGCGATGGCATTCTACCTTTGAGCTACCCAAACATCCATGGACAGACACGATTTTTTTTGCAATTTTAAAAACAACAGGTTCTCTTTGTAGTTAAAACTATTGACATTATAATAAGAGTTGCTTCACCACGTAGTCATTTCTCCGTGACATTTCAGCTAATCACATATGCAATAATGAAATTGTTAAAGATACAGCTGAATGAATAGAACAATAAGCAGCGTAATATTTATGGGAAACAAACTATAATTGGAAAATTTGAGTCTCGTAGACTACGATGGGCAGGACACGTGACACAAATAATGAATGAAAGAGGACAATGGTCATTCCTTGTAGGAAACTAAAAAGAAAACGCCCAGTAGGTAGACCAATATTGAGGTGGGATAAGGATTTGAGGGAAGTAGATTATACAGGTGAAAACAATAGCTCTGGATATGGATGTATTGAAAGCCTATATCAGCGCAGCCATGAACCTACGGAATCAATAGTGCCATTGAGTTAGTTGTATTGAGAGTCAGAGTTGCCATCCGCATGCATTAGTTAATAAAACTAATGAGATTACCAGAGATTACTGGATTATCTTCCAATTAAAAAGCCATAGGAAATATATGGGGGGTTACATAAGACTATACAGAATTACTTGTTAGCAGAGCGAGGACATAATACCTATATCTCTTCTAGAAGAATTCAAGCAGCGTACATCCTATTCACTCAACTTGTTTCATGTCATCACTACAGTCAGTCTAAGGGTTAAATAGAAATATTGATAAAATTCAATTCCATCACTATTTTGCCATTAAAGACATATTTCAATTTATTATCTTAAATAGAGAAGGATTAATATGAAATAATTAATTTGTTCTTTTATACAATTCAAAAAAATCCTCTTTTAAAGTGGTTTAATACGATAGCTACCGGTACATCGTAAAAATAAGTGAATGTTGTTTGGTTAGCTCTAAGCTTAACTTAGGTGAAGGTAAATGAAATCAGATAATAGAAGAACTATTAGAGATCATTGATTGGCGAAAATGTACAAATTAGCTTATATATTGCATACAAAGACTACCGTGCACTTGTGCCTTGGTAATATGGATAATCTTCCGGTTCCAGATGGGGTTTGGTTATAGGTCATACCGGGATTTTTCGGATTTTTCTCGGGTTCTGTCGTTTTCCGAATTTTATTCCATCAACACATTTAATTCTTCCTTCCCTCCCATTCATACCATATTATTTTTCACTCATACATATCACCCCTCACCTCACCTCATGTTAGGGAAAATAGTTTCTTTGGCACCCACAGGTATTGAAAGTATGAGTTTGCGGGGATCTATTTGGATGTCCTATATGGTACTAACTCATGACTCCGAGATTGAACAATAGAAAATCGCAGGAGGGCTAATGGGAGGAGTGTTAATTATCCGCTCGCGGCCACAGGCTCAACCCAAAAATGACGGTATGATTTATGAGAGACGAACCTGATATGCCGGACCCGGAAGACGACCTACAACTCACTTAACACCGTAGAGTAAACTTTTATTCCGTTCATCCATTATATAATGGGATAGCGCAATAGGCATTTGAGATTCCATTCCCCAGATAAGTCTGTCCACCTAGTCTAAACAATTAACTGAATTTATGTTTTTTTTTCAGAAATCAGGGATTAATAAGGAGAAGTAAAAATTGATGAAATCACTGCAGTACTAAAATATAAAAAAAGTGTTGCATTAGTAAATGAAGAAGAAACACGAACTTTTATCCTTCAATTATAGTTTATGTGCAGCGTGTCCATAATATGTGTATCAGATTCATATTTAATGTTCGAAAATACGAATACATTTCTCCAATTATTCCACGAATTGTCATGGCTACATCTAAAAGAGAGAAGAAAATCGCACTGTCTAATTCTCCTATTTAAGATCCTACATACCTCGATTCCCAATTATTTATCATCCCGTTTCCAGTATCTATCCTCAAACCATAACTTAAACACAAGATCACAACATAGTCTCTTACTTAATATACCGCAACATAGGACATCACATGACTCCATGTCATATACCATCTCCACTTCTCGCAACTGGAATTCCCTACCACAAGAAATAAGGGGCTGCCGGACATTGACATCTTTTAAAAGAAATCTAAATTTATATTTGCTCTAAACTCGACTTCATTATTATCCAGTGTAAGATATATATATTAATTGGTGTTTCCCGTATAATGTATCATATTTATATTTATTATTATTATTATTATTATTATTATTATTATTATTGTATCATTATTATTATTACCCTATAAAATGTTGTTTGTACATGACATTTACATTGCTACATTTATTGTATTTTTAACTGTTTATAATTAGTATAGTGTATATCTATATTTGTCGAATATTTATTTGTATTTGTGCTGGTTGCGTGGAAGAGAGGGCCTTATGGCCTTAACTCTGCCAGAATAAATAAAGTATTATTATTATTATTATTATTATATGCAAAATGACTGTAGGTACCATACCATTTTACTAAGAGCATAAACAATGTAGACATTTCATTAAAAAATACACTAAGCTGGAGTCTACCAGTGTAAACAATCATTGAATGTACTGTGGGTGTAAAAGTTACAATGTCATCTTACGGCTAAATCATCCTATTGATGAAAAAAAAAAATTCCCTAGACAAAACCCAGTATTCTGTCGCAAGGTCTGTTGTAAATGTTGTTTCGACAGAGAGACATATATTGTTTTCTATTAACTTCTGCAGTGAATTATAAAAGTAACCACTGAAGTATTGTACAAATATAAATAAAATATATCCTAAATATTTCTTGGTACTTGTATTATACAGAATTAGTTTCTTACACACCCCTGTCATATTTGTTTACATTTTCAGGTACCTGAGTAAAGTCACCTAGCACTCGTAACGTGGAGTCTATACTGGAATCCGGGTAATCATTGTTAGTAAATCGATATTTGTACTGGTTCTAGATATTACCATTTAAGTTCCTGATATGTAGTCCATCCTCCAACTGATCATCACACCTCTCATATTTCGTTTCTAATCTTGGCGTGGTTAAACAACATAGAACGTATTTTTGAAATTAGATTGTAAAATTTATTTTAAATAGTAGTATTCTCTATAAAAATGAAAATTAGAAAATCAATATCTTTATTTGTGGGCGATTTGTAGAATGGTCTATTTTAATGTAATATGCAAAATATAAAAGAAGAGCAGTTAAAAGGAAACTTTTCTTTACAAAAACTTGTGTTGAAAGGAATAGCTCCAGAGGGAAAACTTATATGATGGTGTCTCTTTTCAGTTTCTTTCTTTATACTTCCGTTTTGCTTGTCGGTTTAACTCTCATACACAGTTCTTTAGCATTTGAATATCACATCTTCAGTTCAAAATAATTCGATACTTTATTATATTTCTCTCTTTTATATTTACAGCTTTAACCTCTACATATGTGTATATATTTACCTACCCCACGTTAATCGGACCAAAATAGGACACGACCTGTTGGGGAGGAATATTTAACTTTGGGTTCCATATATCATTTTTGGTTATATACAAATATTGAGGGCCACCCACGATGAGTGATTGGCTCAATGTTAATGCCATTTCCGAGACAATACGAATATTTAAGACCCGACATACCATTCACTCATATATAATAATAATAATAATAATAATAAATAATGCTTTATTTTAGCTGGCAGAGTTAAGGCCATGAGGCCTTCTATTCCACTCAACCAGCGAATAGTAGAATTATACAAAAATTACATACATATTACAATTTTAATATATCATTAATATACAGACTAAACAAAATACAATGATGATTTGATATAATGCTAGCTAATACTAATAAAAACATAGAATATAATAAAATTAGAATTATATAAAATAAAGTAAGTGCTTCTTAGACGATTATTTATAGAATCCTCTATATCTTTTTTATGAAGTTAATGTTTTCATTGTATCGAACTTAAGATATCACTTAATTTGGATTTAACTAATGGTATCGAATGACAGTCTCTGACATGACTGGGAGGTGAGTTCCATGCTCTAGTCATAGATATTGTGTAAGATTCAGAGCATAGACATATCCTGTGCTGAGGTATATACGTGGGTGTAACAAAAATAGTGGCAAAATTGTTGTATAAGCGAACCCAGACGGAGTTAATTGTTCAAATTTCTGCCACATGTTAATGTACTTCTGACTTATCTAACAATAAATGGACTCGTCCGTACGTTTCAAGGTGCATGCGCTTTTGGAGAGAGGACGTTAGACTCCTCTAAGTTCCCGCCCCAAGCTGTTGTGTTTCTCCATGTTTACAAAACAAGAACAGCAATCATCATCATCATCATCATCTTCATTCATGGATTAGGTCTGTTGACCCGTTCCGACTTCAGCCCATCTCTTTCTAGGTCTGCCCACATCTCGGGTGCCTTTAGGTTTGTATTTTGTTATTTGTTTTGGATATCTATCTTCATTCATTCTGTCTATGTGTTGCTTCCATTTTTGTCTATATGTATCCATTTTATCAGTTATTGCAAATATTTCAAGTTCCTGTCTTATTTCTGTGTTCTTGATTCTGTCTTCCTTAGTGCACCCTTTAACAGATCTCAAAAATTTCATTTCTGCCGCCGTTATCCTACTTAGGTCTTGTTTTTTATGTATCCAGGCTTCTGATCCATAGAGCAGTACCGGTACTGCCAACATTTTATAAAATTTCAGTTGGGTCTCTCTTCTTGTTTTGTTATTTAGTGTTCGTTTTATCGTACCACATATTCCCTGGAATTTTGCTATTTTATTATTTATATCATTATCATAATTAAATGAAATGTCACATCCTAGATAATTGAGATGGTTCACCTGTTCTATGATTTTGTTTCCTATTACTATTTTCGATCTGATTTGATTTTTTCCTTGGAATGCCATTACCTTAGTTTTTTCTATGGATATTTTGAGATTATATTGTTCACATATATTATGTAGTTTAAAAATATTCCTCTGAAGTTCAGCAATCTTGGTTGAAAATTCACTGTGCCCGTGGCTGTACAACATGCCAATGTCATGAAGGAATTGTGGAAGCATATGGGAAGACAGCATTACCATACATGACTGTGGCGAGGTGGATTCAGAGCCTTTAACGAGGGGCATGACCCAGTGCTAGAGAAGTGGACGTGGAAACTGTTTCCGCACTACTAGACATCGATCGACGGTAAAACGGTACATGAGTTAGCCCTGGAGATATAACTAGGTTTCGTATTCTAAAGAAACGCCGGAGGATGCGAAAAAAAACTGTATCTCGGTGGGTTCCCTGGGATTTGACTGAGGCGCAGCGAAGGCTACGATACGACTCCGCTCAAACTCAGCTGCAGCGTTATGGTCGTGAAGGCGACGCCTTCTTACGGCGCATTATTGCGCTTGATGAAACCAGGGCTAGGCCATACGAGCCTCTACTTAAGCTTCAATCAAATGAGTTGCATCATCACGGGTTACAACGTACAACAGTAGTGCGTGGTACCCCTACAAATGTCAAAGTGATGGTTATCCTTGCATACGACTTCGATGGCATCATTCTAACGTATACCATCCCGCAAGGACAGGAAGTTAATGCGCAGTATGTCCGTTGTTATTAGGAGAAAAACCTGACATTAGTGTTGCGAAGGAAGCGCCCACATTTTTGCAGAACCCTTCACCAATCTTGCTGGATAATGCTTAGGCTCACATGGCACACCCTGCAACTGAACTGTAAAGTCACTGGGAGTGAAAACTTATTTTCTATCTGTCACATTCACCGGATTATGATTTGATTTCTAAGATGAAGGAACCATTTCCTGACATTCGATTCCAGACTGTTCCCGAGATTGTGCTGGTATTAAGGCGGTCAGTCACAAACATCAACAGAACAGGAGATGGTACAGGGATACTACGACTTCTATATGGCTGGTAATGAGTTGTAGACAATGCTGGGTACTACAGCATTGAAGGACTCTAGACGTTTCACAGGACTGACACTTGTATACTAGTATTAAATAAATATTTGCCAATATTAAGGTTACAACCTATATATATATATATATATATATATATATAATTCTAGATTATATCTTTCCAAATTACATTTCCTTTTTAGAAAAAAAGTGTTCTCGTTCAATCCACTTCGTTCTATTGTTTCCTGAATATTTTTTAAAAAATGTTTTAAGTTCGTCCCAATCTCTTTCTCCTTGGTGGTACTCATTCAACGATTCTATATATAATCTGTGCATACACACTCGGGATACTGTAAAATGTTTATTAATACTCCTATACTATTATTTTCTTAATGTCCTCTCTCTCTGTACTTTCCATAATATAACCTCTCTCTTTGTAGGTACATTTACTTTTACAACCCCATCCGGACTGGTTAGGGACATGCCATGCCGAGATAGGATTTGAAACTCTGTATCTCATATTTAGTTTCTTGGTCACAGAAGGACATAGAGGGCCACCCCGGATGGGCGATCATTGTAATTCCAGGGTCACATCCAAGACAACACGAAAGTTTAAGAATTTCTACTAAACAACAGGAATATAATTATGATTGTTCTGATGGCGTTACGACGATCGGGGACCATATTTTGACCCTTTAAGTTCCCTTATATTTGTTTCATAGTTGAGGAAAACCCCCGAAGAAACAACACTCGGGAAACTTTTCAGGAAGGGAAATCGAACCCGGGCCCACTGCTTACGGAGGTAACGACTTTATCCGGAGACAGCCGTCGATTTGCTCTTCACGTTTCTTCTGGAATTAGGATATTACCGTGTTTAAACATAAAGTTTTCCCTTCCATCTCATTAATTGGACGTATATTTTCTTTTCCTTTTAGTTTATAACTAAATAAATAAATATATATATATATAAATACATAAATAAATGAATATATATATATATATATACACATATATATATACACACACACACATATATATATATATATAAATTATGTGGGTGGAATTTCTTTTGGTGATTTTTTTACAATGTGTTTGAATAAATTAGTTACTATTCAAGTTAGTTTTTTATACGAACAAAAATGATTAATTTCTTGTACCCTATTTCCCATATTAAATCTATGCATAACTTAAAAATTAAATTCCATATTAACACTTTACTAATATGCGAGAATCGATTCCGTTTACACCAGCGCACAGAGTCAATCGATGTAATATAATTTAATTACGGTTGGGTTGTAAATTTAATTATTCTGGGCTGCATGAATATTGCTCAGCTGCCATCTAATATGGAGTTAAATTAAAAAATAAAGTTGATGCTCCGTTAAATAACCAATATTAATATCAAATTATTACCTCATAAGGGTGTACAGAGAGAGTTAAAATATATGGAGGTAATATAATAATTGGTGTAAAGAATACTACAATTAACAGTAACCATATTTGTCTGTTTTTATATTCGGCTGAGAGATGAGATTGCCCTAGGTTCCGCGACATGAAATATCTATTGCGCTATCCCAGTATTATGGAGATGAGTGGAGTGAGAGTTTACTGTAAGGTGTTATGTAAGTTGTAGGTCGTCTTCCAGGTCCGACAACACCACGTCTATTCCCGTAACCGATACCGCAATTTTCGATCTGTGTCTGTTATTAATAAATCCCGAAAAACACCAGAATGGAACCAAACAATTCTAAAATGTAGCGAACGAATAGCAAAACTGATGATAAACTAAAAGGCGAAGGTTATAAGAAATATAAGGAAGACCAAAGACAAGATGGGCTCATAATTGTTAATGAAGGAGACTAGAACATGTCTTATGAGGCTTAATCCATGACGCTGATGATAATGACGAATATTTTGTCCATACTTTATTGTAATACGGTTTAAAATACACACTGCAAATGGTTAATCATTCAATTGGAGAAACTAGAGTAGATTAGAATGATTAGAGTGCTTTTTTGAGGGCACTCGATATATTGGATAATTATTTTATGCACTTTTCTATCGTTGCTGTTTTTCGGAGCTATTCTTTTAGTTGTGGATTTAAGATTTGTTGTTCTTTGGTAGAACATATCTCGTCATGTAAAGAAGAGCCAAAGTTTATATACCCTCATCCAGTTTGTCTAGATTTATTCTGATCTCCGTCGAAGTTCAATTTCGTTTTCGGTTCATAGGTTGAGGCGACGAAAAATTAAGTCTCAGAGATTTTTTTTGTTAGACAGCGATTATATAAATAAATAATCATTCATCGTGTAGGCCAAGTTATGTATCGGAGTGCAAAGAAAACAAAAGGATGTGTAACTCTAATTTATTACTATTACTGTAGGGTATATGGTGTAATTCAACGTTAGGCGCCGTACCCGATCGGTTTAAAGCACAATGTCTTAGTGTAGAGATACAGGACAAGCGCTTGTTCGGGTCACCATGAGAGAAGAAATTTTCTTAAGTAAATTTGGCCAGTGCGTAACAAGTGCCCAACCAGTATTATGAGGAATTTGGGTAGATAAAATAAGTAGCTACTCTAAATTGAGAAAACCAGCTATAACGGCTAAGGGAACCAAACATGCTCACCACTGTGCCCTTTATACCGAGAGGATAAGCTTCAATCTCTGTTATAGCATATGTGGATGTGGGGGCTTCTAGGCTTGTAGCGAAATTGATTTTTTGAGGAATTAAACACAAATTTGAATAATTTATGCTTACTCGTTTTCTGAAGTATAATTAAAAATATAAATAAATTAAACCAGAGTATCTTATAGGATATTTTTCAAGTTTAAAGTTAAATAGAGTAATATATTGAATGGAAGTAAACATCAATAAAAGTAAATTTATAAAATAAATGGGCAGTTAATGATAAATAAGAGAAATTGTGAAGAAGTAACTGAATTGAAATACCTAGGAACAATAATTAAAACAGGAATGAACAGCCCAAAGAAATTAAATATATGCTCAATTCTGGTAATGTAAGCTATTGTGTGTTCCAGGAACAGCTGTCGTCCCAAATTCTGTAAAAAAAACAATAAACTGAAAATATTCTCAGTCACATTATATGAAATCGAAACACGGGCTCTTATTTTAAGGGAGGGTAAAAGTTTAAGAGTAGGTTTTTTGAGAAAACAGTTTTTTGGAAGATGTTTGGACTAAAGAGAGATGAACAGAGAGGCGAATAGAGAAAGACTACATATCAATGAGCTACAAGATCTTTATAGTAAATCAGAAAAATAAGAAGAGTGAAGTCTCGTAGACTGCGAAAGGTAAGACATGTGGCATTAATAGGAAATGAAAAAGGGTTATGAAAATTTATTGTAGGAAAAACGGAGGGAAAGCGTCCTGTTAGTAGAGTAAGAATTAAATGAGAGAATGTAGAACGAGTGGGGGACGAAAAAGGGGTAATCCAGATATAATAAGAACACTTAAGTCTTGTAGACTACGAAGGTTAGGACATGTGGCACGAATGTGAAATGATATAGAGCTATGAAAACTTCTTGTAAGAAAACCAGAGGGAAAGCGCCAGTTGGTAGTCCAATAATGAAGTGGGAGAATATGACACTAATGGGTGATGATATAGGTGTATGGAAACTTCTTGAAGGAAAAAAAGAGGTAACGCGCACAGTAGATAGGACAAGAATGAATTGGGAGAATAAAATTAACCATTTTTTAGGGAAGTAGATTATACAGAGGATGTCCTGCGCCGTAGCCGAGCGGTTAAGGTAGGAAGCCTTGGCGCAGAGCTACGGGACTTGCGCTGGTTCGAGTCTCCATGGGGGAAGAAATTTTCTCATGGTATTTCGGCCAGTATGGGACCGGTGCCCACCCAGCATCGTGAGGCAATTGGGTAGCTACAATATGTAGCGGTTCCAGGTTGAGGAACCAGCTATAACGGCTGGGGGACTCGACATGCTAACCACATGTCACCCCTACACTGGCTGTTGATCATCTACCTCTGTGATTGACACATGTGGATGTGAAGGGCCAGCAGCCGGCTGGTAAAAGGGCAACCGCTGAAAAGTGGAAAGACCCTCAATCGGAAAATCGGAAGATTACACAGAGGATGATTGGAAAACTTGAGCTCAGATTAGGGGTCTTGTCCGCGCGGCCATGAACCTACGGGTTTGTTAATGCTAGTGAGTTAATATAATTTTGTTAAGGGAAACGATAAGGAAAGAATACGATTGCAATAAAATTTATAAAAGATTTTTGTATAGGCTATTTGTGTTTGTATAGCACGTCCTCCAAGACTGTCGGAGATAAATAGAAGAAGCAACCACCCAAGCTGGGAGATCTTGGTCGTAATCCATCTCCAGGGCCGGGTGATTTATTGGAAAGAAGGTGGCTTGCAAACAATGCAGCAGGAGAACTAAGTAACACGTACAGTGCAAGGTCAGGTATTTCTATACCACTGAACAATTCCTGTCAATCAAGAATATTTTATATACTGCAACACGATATACTTCTTCTCATTTGTCAATCTTAAATGCATTATTAATTTACAGTATGGCAATAATATTAGACAGTATAAATATTATTATTTTATTAAACAACTATATAATACCCGATGTGTGCTGCTACGCCTAAATAAATTAAATGTTAAGGTTTAATTAAATATAAGGTATACTCTATAACGAACCAATCTTGGCGGTTCCTAGAGTTCCCGGTATCATACTGACGTTCAAGCATCCATTTTTCTTTTCATATCATATTTGCCTTCATTGCCAAATGTCAAAAATATAGTTATAACATTTAAATATATAAACGTTACTGCTATAAAGTAAATATTCTCTTTAAAAATTTGCTTAACTGTTATATTAGCCACTAGATGTCAGTCGGAACGAATTTCCATTACCTCTTGTGTGAATTGAGAATACTGCATATATAAGAAAAATGTATGTTTGAATTGGAATATTTCGGTAGCTCAGGTCGTTAGAGCGCTAAACGTACAGAGTTTAGAGATTCGGGTTCAAATCCCGACTGAAGCATTCATTTTTCGTTTCATATCATGTTTGCCTTCATTGCCAAATGTCAAAAATGTAGTTATAACATCTAAATATATATATATATATATATATATATAACGATTCAATTTAATTATTCGGGTCAACAATAACAAAATTCTATGCTATTATCCTATTATTTTGTTTAATTATGCTTTTTAACAGCTGAGACCATTATGATCATTAACATCGCAATTGAAGTGTGTGTGAAAGGACCAATATAATTTTCTCAGACGTATCTTTTTTCAGGCTACTGATTATTTTCCGTGTCGTAAATATACGATACAGGACCCTCAGCAATGTTTACTTTCCAAAGGCACACATACTCATGATTTTTATACTTTGAACATCCATCTACCTCAGCCGGGTTTGAACCCGCTAACCTAGGAAAGAGAGGCGAGTTTGGTAAACACTATCACACCAGGAACAACCGTGTTGCAAAATATGCTGCCCATCGCAGTGTACGACACGTAATTATGTATTTTTAAAGGAAGCTGAAAGAAAATAAAATTATCATATATATTTCTCTGAACACTGTGTATAAATTAATGCAAGGTGATTTTTTTACTTGGTACAGAGAATATACAGGTCGAGGATGGGATGAGATGAAGCCCCCATTATTTAACATTTATTATAAATGTGGAGCCGGATAACTAGGCCTGTCGTATCATCACAGGAGTAGATGAATTTAAATGAAAATAAATGCAGATGGTGAGTAAGGAGTCGTGGTGGAATGAACATTTTTCCAGGAGAAACAGAAGCCACAATATTGAAGGTATGTATCCCGGTGAGATGAGAATTTTAAAACGACGCTAAACCTTCTGTCTGCATAATTGCCCCTGTAGTTTACTCAGCCTCTAACAAATGAATACTAAATTGTGTTTTGGGGTAAAGACGGCCGTCACTCTAGGCTGACAACCCGGCTCTCGACAACAACTCGTGCCGAATATCTAGAAAGATGGAGCCTTAACCTCCTATGACCCCAAGGTCTCCTAAGGTTTGTATTGAGATCACTCTACATTTTTCTTAAACATAATATACCTCGAGATAACCTGTCGTTGCTCCGATTTTTCCACCACGAACCCCAAAGGAAATAACCGAGATGTGAACTCGGTAGATAGAATTAGAGATCGAGTGACCAATCACTTGCGCCGCCGTGGAGACGAAAACAAAACTTAAAACAAACAAAAAACTTGATGTTGCTATATCTGAAATGAACATACTTCTAAACCGCTCAAGCGATCTTCATCAACATTTGTATTCGCAGATTTTCGGTATAGCGAGCGTTTAACAGCTATCTATTTTCCAGAAAAACCATTAGGTGTAGGATTTCACTTGAAAAAAAAAACTTTAAAAACTGGTGGTCACAATTTAGGCCGTTTCACGAAGAATCTCAATATAAGCTTCTTCTTCTTCTTTCCAAGTATTAGGCCAAGGTCTGTTACGATCCTATAGAAAATTTTCCCTCCAACGTTTCATAGGACGGCTCAGAGATCTTCGTCCTCTTCGTAGACCTATATAAATATAAACAGCTATGGGGATCCGATTTGAACTCATTCTTTCAAGATGGTGTTTCCAATTTAGTTGGTACTGTTTAATATATTCCAAAATTGGCGTAGTCTTCAATTCTTTTAAGATATCGGTGTTCTTTTCCGATCCCATCTGGTGTAACCCGCTGTTCTGCGCATGAATCTAATTTCACAAGCGTTTTTCTGCTTTCATGTTGTCTTTTAGTATAAGCTATTAAGATAATTCTAGGTAGATATTATAAAAGAACAGTAAAATCCAAGTACGTATTACAAGTATGGAGTCACGAGAAATCCGAAATTTAAAAAAATAATTCTAGCAACTTCCATTCTTTTTTTTTTTATAAGAGTCTTCATATGACAGCATGCTCCACTACAGTTTTCTGCAGTACTACATGCTTTGGTTTAGCAATATTAAAATATCTCTATCATTTTATGTGTGTTGATGTTCCTGACTATGCATTTATAGTGTTATTTACTAGTTCTAATGTGTGAAATTATTTTTCTATTTTCGATTCCTTAAAATATAATTTTGAGTTATTGTGACGCTAAATTGTTCTATTTCGTTGTGGTTGTTATTTGCATTTCAAACAATGCTCTCTGTTAATTATACTTAAGCAAGTTATGGTTCCTCTTGGCACTAACAAGTTATGATTAATATTTACAGTTGCTTGATATTGTTCCTATTAGCACTTACTTAACCCTTAAATTGGCGAAACAATACTTTCTAGTGCCCGTCATTCAAGTGTTTCGGACCGCAAAGAAAATAAAATCATGTAAAAGTAAGTTATTACTGTATTTTTAACGTAATTTGACACAATCTTAGGTAATTTATGATAATTTGTTTTATTTTTACTGTTTAATAAACTATAACAAATAAATTAAATCAATGTTTCTTATAAGATACATTGTAAGTTAAGGGTTAAATTAGTGCATTCTTCATTACTATTCCTAACAAAATATGGTTCCTGTTTACATTTAAATTGACTAATCCTATCAAGCTATAATCTATATTTACACGCTAAGTTAATATTCTATCCATTACTAATCTAAGAAGATATAGCTCCTATTTACACTTAAGTTACGGACTAATTCTAACATTTTATGAGTAATCTACTATTGAAAAATATTTTACTGTCCTTACAAGTCCTAAAAAATTAGGCTATTAGGTTCCTATTTACACTTATAGCACTGACTAATCCTAACAAGTCATGATCAATATTTACACTTCCTTAAAATAATGTTCTTATCCTAACACTTATTATCTAGGTCTATCACTTTATGATTTACAGTTCCTTAAAGTATACTGTCCAAGTAATGTTCTATTGTAATTTTTTTAAATCTATGCTATTTGCGAATTTGGTGAATTGTTTAGTATACTTAAAAGCTAATTTACTCTTATTTATGGGCCACCTTTCACTACCTCTATTTACAAAATTTATAAGAGTTTGTCTTTCGTTTTTAAATTCTATACAGTTATATATGACATGGTCCACTGTCTGCTCACCAGCACCGCATGCACACATTGCACTGTCCTTTATCTTGAAGCGATGGAAGTAGGCGTTTATATTCCCGTGTCCGGTCACCAGCGTTGTGAGATTGGGAGATATCTGGATTCTTGTCTGTAGTCTGTCGCTGACTTTCGGGAAGAACGATTTCGTCAAATTCCCATTGGTGGTTGATTGCCATTCCCTTTCCCATTTTTCTTCACTAATGGTTGTCAGGTGTTTCTTCACAGCACTTACTGGAATCCTGTCGTAACTCGTTTGTAGGCCGCCGTCGCACGCTGCTTGCTTCGCTAGGCGATCCGCTATCTCGTTGCCGTAGATTCCAGCATGTGCCTTGACCCAGCTGAATTCCACTGTCCAATTGTCGCCTTCTAGAGATTTCAGCTTATTCCTAATTTCTTCAATTAAATTGTTGCGATTATTTCTGTTCCTTAGGGAGTCTAACGTGATCTTGCTGTCAGTGTAGATTGCCACATTACGTTCGTCAATCGGTATTTCGCTGGTGTTAAGTCCTTTTAAGGTGTCTAGTGCTTTCATGATGGCAAGTTGCTCAGCCTGGTTATTTGAACATTCTTCGTACAACTTAAATTTCAGCTGGTTTGTTAATACATGTTTTTTGAATATAACTATTCCCGATCCAACTCCATCATTGCTTCTGCTTCCATCTGTGTATATTTCATAAGTGTATTCTTTGTTTTCTCTTGTATCCTGGATTTTTATGAATTTTGCCGGATGTGTCCAGTTTTTGTAACTAACTGTCTGATCAACGTTAAGAGTTTCGTATTTGGAACTTCCTCTTATTTGGTGAATAGCCGAAATTTCTTGTATTTTTAGATGTATAGGTGTTAATCCCGTCAGAATGCAGAGAGCTTCGTAGGATGCAGTGCGATATGCCTTTGCCATTCGTATGCTGATCAATCTCTGTACCTGTTTAAACTTTCGGATATTATATTTCTTGTCCAGTGCACTTATCCATACTGGTGCCGCGTACGATAACAGTGGCAGAATTGCACCGTTATAAATTGTGCACAGGGCTTTGTCACTTAAACCCCAGCTTATTTTTGCTGTCTTCGAGAGAGCATTAATAAGTTTTTTGCATCTCTCTGCTACATATTCGATATGCTGGTTGAATGTAAATCTCTTGTCGATTATTATGCCAAGATATTTAATCTGGTCGACCTGTTCTAACTGCTTATTATTTAGAAATATATGTATTTGTTTGTTTTCCCTTCGTTTTCTTCTTGTTATTAGAATAGTTTTTGATTTGCATTCATTGAATTTGGATTTATTGTTGTGGGCCCAGGATGTAATCTTTCTCATTTCAATATTTGCATAATTCTCAGCTTCGAGAACTGATTTTCCCTTTGTTATTACTATCAGGTCGTCTGCAAATGCTATTACTTTAGTATGTTCGGTGTAATCTAATCGAAGTATGGAGTTGTACTGGATGTTCCAGAACCCCGGACCGCAGCAAGATCCTTGTGGGCAGCCTCTCGTTACATTTTTGTCTACTTTAGCATTGTTTACTGCTAATGTAGCTGTTCTTTGGTTAAAATAATTGTTTGCAAGATTATACAAGTTCCTTGGGCACTGGAATTCCCTCAGAGCTTTCATGATCCCCGGCCACCAGGCCGAGTCAAAAGCTCCTTGGATATCCAAGCTTACTAGCACCAAATACATATTTTCTTTTAGATTTTCCTCGATGTATTCTTTTAGTGTCATCGCTGCGTCCACCGTGCTAGTTTGAGGAGTGAAACCGAACTGTTTGTCTGACATTAGGTCTTTTGAGTTGACATGATGCATAATTCTGTTTATTAACAACTTCTCCAGTACTTTTCCTCCTGTGTTTAGGAGGCTTATTGGACGGAATTTAGTAACCTCCTGGTAATACTCTTTTCCTGGCTTTATGATAGGAATTAATCTTGCTTTCTTCCACTGTTGGGGAAAATTACCTCTCCTGAGACAGTTATTGTATATCGCTGTTACAAAGCTTGGTAGAATGTTCATAACTTGAAGTAAAATTCTGCTCGTAAATCCGTCTTCTCCTGGGGATTTATTTGGGTCCATATTTTCTAAAATGTGTGCTATTTCTTGTTGGGTAAAATCGGAATCATCTTCAGTTTCCACGGGACGTTTATTATCTTCTCTGACTAGCTTGTGGTAGTTGTTGTCCGCTGTCTCGTCATCGTCTGGTGCAAAATGATCTATCATATGCTGCAGTGTTTCTTGTAGGTCGGATGTATGAGAGCCGTCTGCTTTCTTTAGAGTGGTTAAAGGTGTTGCGTTTCTGGCTTTTCCAGACACTATGCGGTAGACTGCGTTCCATGGGTTGTTTGACGGAGTCAAACTACAGTAGTTTTTCCAAGACATAATTTTTTCCTTTGTAATAGTTCTTTCATATTTTCTTTTGGCTTCTAAATATTGATGCTTTCGTTGTTCTCTCAGCTCTTCGTTGTTTCTAGTTCTCTGATATCTCCTTCTTGTAGCATTCGCTCTTTTCCGCATTATGGTTAATTCTTCTGTCCACCATGGGAGAGATTTATTCCGGTGTAACTTTTGTGCTCTGTTTGATATTCTGAAGTGCCTACTGCATGCCGCTGTGATGATATCTTCAAACTCCCTGACTAGTTTTTGTGAGTCCGGTTCTTCCCTAGCTATGCTGCTCAGCCCCTTGTCCAGTTCTTCAACAGTGTTCATTATCGTTTTGTTTAGTAATCTTTCTGAGAACATTCTTATGATGTCATTACTGAAGTTCTCAAGTCTGTTTTCTTTTACTATATATTTTTATACCTTGAAAATTGTTGGAAGTGTTCGCGTTATTTTTAGATATGTTGAATGTAATAAATCGGTGATCAGAGCAACTCTCTTCTTCCTCACACTTCCACTCGCTCACCATGGTTACTAACCGGTCATTAGTTATGGTTAGGTCGTTATTGCTCTTTCCTGTTGCACTCTCGAAAGTTGTATATTCACTAGATTCATTCATAACATACAGCCGTTTTGAACTCAGATATTCTTCTACTTTTCTGCCTCTAGTGTTGGTGATAGTATCATGCCACATTATTGACCTAGAATTACTGTCCACGCCTACTATTATTCCATCCTCCTTCCTCGTAACTTCTAGTATATGGTCCAGCTTAATGAAATCATCATTAATATCTGCTCTGATATCCATATACATACTAACTACATTGAATTTTAATTTATTGTATAAAATTTCCACAACTACGGCATCTTCGTCAGATATTTGGTTTATTAGTACAGCATCTATTTGTCTATTTGCTACGACAACGGCTGCCCTAATCCTATTTTCTCCTTTAGAAAAGGTCCTATACTTCCTGGAAATTCTAGCCACTTTGTTCTGGATAACATATGGTTCCTGAATGAAGATTATGTCAATTTTGTGTGATTCTATCATATGCATGAGATTACTAGTAGCCGCCTTGGAATGTTTTAAATTTATTTGAAGGCATTTAATGTGTGTTTTCCCTCTGAGCTTAATGGTTTGACTAGCATTGCAACTGTGATTGGTTGAACCTGCCATTTTAATATTCAGTGTTTTGTTTATATAGCATGCATGGGCAGGGGGTTGTTCTTCGGAATGTATGCCTTATATTTAAGCGTAGGAGCGCAGACCGAGTATTAGCCAGTTAGGTATATTTAACAATATCAAAATAAATGCAGAAAAGTAAATAAAGTAGTCATAATTAGGAAAGTGCGCGGTGCATTTTTTCTAAGTGAGAATTGTTTATGAAGCTGATTCATGAAGGCATCTAAAATGAGCTTTTATCTTGCCACATGCTAATAAAATTTATTTCACTTGAATTCACAAACTCTGTCATCATGCAATAAATTATACTACAATGCGAGAGTTAGCAAGAGAGAGTGAGTGTGTGTGTGTGTGTGAGAGAGAGAGAAGAGAGAGAGAGAGAGAGAGATAGAGAGAGAAAAGCAGAACGTCAGGGATATAGTGAAAGAAAGGGAGAGAGGGAGAGAGAGAGAGAGAGAGAGAGAGAGAGAGAGAGAGAGAGAGAGAGAGAGAGAGAGAGAGAGAGAGAGAAAATAAAGAGATAGGTAGGGAATCAAGTGTGCATGTTGACTGAACACTTATACATAGCAGATCAGTCAACTTGTTTCTAAGCCGCAGGTAATTTCTAATATTTACCAATGACGTGTGTATTTTTTGTTGGTTTTGCAAAATTTAAAAATTCCAATGACAATTGCTAAATGAATTGCAGCGACAAATGTAAATTATTGTGCAATTATTCATAGAAATAACAGCTATTTTTAATAGGTCAATATTAAATTGACTATTTAACTCATGTCCCCATTGGGAGTCAATGACCAATCACATTTCAATTATTTTTTATTTACAACCAACCACAGTCGTTTATTACCTCGAATTTTATCAGTTTAATTTAATCAATTCAAAATCATGTTCTTCCCTTTTAACATTTTGAATAGGTCATAGCATTATTTTGCAGTGACCACATGTGGCTACCAGATTTTATATATAGTGCACGAATGTCAGCAATTAGCTCTTGCGGGAGATAATATAAAAACATTTGTAGCAATTTATTATACCACCACCAAAAAAAAATCACTCATTGCACTTTCTTAAACGAATTATTTTCCAGGAAATAACGTTGCAGAAAAATATAATTGACAAATTTACATCATAGGGCATCAGAAATTAATTAATACCTATAATGTTGGTTATAAATGTCTCCACTAGGGTGCATTCTTACAATATTGCGATCATTTGGCAACAAATAATATGATCTGGTTGCAGTGATGAACAGAAGAAGCAAATGACGCGTACCAATCGTTTCTCGTATGTTTTCAAACATCACTGTTTACGTTAAATATATAATAATTTAAAATAACTATAGTTAAATAATGCTTTGTGAGTAAACACCGCTTAATTTTATTCGTTACATAGTCCTAACAAATGCCACTCTTCATTTCCAAATTCTCTAGATAAATTGGAAATCACTCGTGGCATTACTTATGATAATCAAATACGCCCACCTAAGGGTGGCTTTTCTGAAAGTCAAGTAAATTATATATTTCTTTCAGTATGCGAATATTTTGGCAACCTATTTTGAAGGACAGCTCTCTCTCTCTCTCTCTCTGTGATAATATTATCCTTGTTTTGCATAATGATAATAATAATAATAATAATAATAATAACAAATATTATTATTGTTATATTATTAGATAGATACGAAGGTAATTCAGGCAAAATCACGTGAATGTACCAATGTCATAAAAAGTATCTGGAATAGGTATAAGCCATAAAATCTTCAACCAGTGATTCTCTAACCTTTATTCTGAAAGGGAAATAGGTATATTTCTTTAATGGAGCGGAAAACTATCGAGTGAAATGATCGATGTATTTTCAATATTGTTGTCACTGATAAAATATTTACTTTTAAACATACTCTCTCTATATATGGTGATGCATTGCTGGGCTAGCTATAAACTAGATTTTATAAAGTATCGCCTTATTAGGTGTAAGGGATTTGTTGTTCGCGACTCATGCGTTGGGGATACCCGGTGCGAACTTACCAGATGTGTTTACCCATCGTCTTCTAGAAAGATCGGCTTCACAAGGTTTCAATTCGAGAAAGATCGAAGTACAGTTTCCAGACAATTCTACTCTCCCACATATAAAAAAATTAGAGTCGTTCGTCAGTCAGTTGTGATTGGCGACTCGAGTTAGTCGTCGTTCGGAAAGCGACCAATACTGTTAGTGTTGTGAAAGAGTGCTAAATAGTTTTGAAGGTTGAAAGTACAGTGCAACTTCGATCTGAAGGAGGAAGAAATAGTGATGCTGTATAGCGTGGAGGACTTATAGAACAATACTTATACATTTTCAAAATAAAATTAATGCGAATCAAATAAAAAAGATTGGAAATTATTATTGAAACCCCGTGTTGAATTATTAAAGAAGAATTTCTAACTGTAATAACCTCGATGCTCTCCGCTAGAATATCCGGAGTGGATGATTATGAATATCGGAAGTAAAAAAAATATTTCTTTATTTATTTTGGGAACAGGACTAGCGGCCCGGGCAGGATATTGTCATTAATATTATTATTACTGTTTTTCAAAGAGAGACGAACAGGCAGGTGAATGGAAAATACTACTGAACAGTCAGTAACATGAACGTTCAGGAAACAAGATACAATAAGAATAGTTACATCTCACATAACGCGATGTACAGGGCATGTGGCACACGATTGGAGAATGTAATAGGAGGATGGAAACTCCTTGTAGGAAAACCAAATGGAAATCATAAAATAAGTAGACCATGAATAAGGAGGGGGAATAAACAATAAATTGATTTGAGGGAGTTAAATTATACATGGAATGGTTGAAAAATATTGGCTCAGGATAGGGATATATAGAGAGTTTATGTTCGCACGGCAAGAAACCTAAGAATTCGTTAGTGCCAATGAGATAGTTATTATTATTATTATTATTATTATTATTATTATTATTATTATTATTATTATTATTATTATTATTATTATTATTATTATTATGGGGTAAAAGTAGATAAAGAGGATAGACAAGAAAGTGGAATCAGGAACAGAATAAATAGAGGTAGAGCAATAAAAGCAATGTTAAATGGTGTACTATGAAACAGGCATATAATCAGGAAAAATAAGTTACAAATATACAATTCAATAGTGATATGTACTGTCACATATGGATCTCAAGCATAGAAATTCAACAAAAACTTAGAACAAAAACTCATGTCCATGGAGATGGACTTCTTGAGTAGGTCAGTAAGATGCTCATAATTAAAGACGAAAGTCATACAAAAACATATTAAATATTGAAGAGTAGATTAAGGAGATCACGAGTATTTGAGAATAAAGTTCTGAGGGAAATGTTTGGACCAAAGAGAGATGAGCAGACAGGTGAATGGAGAAGACTGAATAACAATTAATTACATGGTCTTTATAGGAAGCCAGATATAATGAGAACAGTTAAGTCTCGTAGACTGCGATGGGCAGGACATGTGGTACGAATGGGTAATGAAAGAGGTGCATGGAAGCTTCTTGTAGGAAAACCAGAGGGAAAACGCCCTGTTGGTAGACCAAGAATGAGGTGGGAAAATAACTAACTATGATTTGAGGCAAGTAGATTATATAGGGGATGATTGGAAAATATTAGCTCAGGATAGGGATGTATGGAGAGCTTATATCCCCGCGACCATGAACCTCCGGATTCGATAGTGCCAGTGAGTTAGTTAGTTAGGTTATATAATATATAAGTAACTAAATTAGTATAGGCATATATGAGACGATTGCAAGAAGAAAGATTATCCAGAAAAATATAGGAATGGTGTCCATCTAGAAGAAGACGGATCCAAAAAACGAATTGGAATGAAAACATGAGGATGGATGACATGTAGTGGATGGATAGGGACGTGCGGAAAAGGAAAATAAAACTTTAAGCACAGGAATATGTGCATACATTGAAAATGTGTATATAAATATTATTATTATTATTAATTTTATTATATAGGTTATTAGTTATTTTAGAAGATTTAATATTAACCCAGACAGTGATCATAATTTTAAATGTCAAGAATCAATACAATCTGTAAAAAAAAGGTTTATTTGATTTTCCTATATTCGAAAGACAACGATTCTGGTTAAACTTACTTTTAAATGATGATGAGACTTCTGCCTCAATGTGTGAAGTGATTTTTAAGTACCAAAATTATTATAAACATTGTATGAACTTCATAACAAACATACATAACAATATGTAGTATTTTCTAAGACACTTATACACGATTTATAGATTTCATAACACTCATTCAAAACCATAAGATAATATTTCTGTTTTACAATGTATAGTATAATATTGTTATAGTAAGCTACAACCCTAACATATCTTTATGGCGAAATAGGGTTTCAAAATATTAGGGGATTCAATATTATTATTATTATTATTATTATTATTATTATTAATATGATTATTATTATTATTATTATTATTATTATTTCAATTCTTTTCACTCTAGATTATCTGGCAGGTTTTCTCCAAAAATACATTTCAACTGCAGTCATTCTGTTGACATGTTGTTGTGTCATTTTCCAAACTTCCGATCCATATAACATTATAGTTTCCAGTATGGATTTATAAATTAGTTTTTTGTTCTGTTAATGATGTTTTTATATAAAATAATATAGAGTTTAAAATTCCTGTGGTTTTTCTTCCGTCACTGATCCTTTTTGCTATTCCTTTATTTGATGTTTTATCTTTCTCTATAATTGATCACAAATAACAGAAACCATTGCTTTTCTTTAGGTTAATATGGTATGTATTCACAGGACGGAAGACTATCAAAAGTCAACCATACATGGAAAATTGAAAGCAGGAGCAGAGAAGGAAGACTAAGAATAACATGGAAGAACAACTTCCATCAAAGAATGAGGAAATTTGGTGTAACGGATCAAGACACAGAGGACAGAACGATGGAGAACTTTACTTAGGGGAAATTTGAGAATATGTATTACAAACTGATAAAAATCTATAAGTCCGTAGTCATTTATGTATTTTTTAAACTCATGTTCATTTTAAAGACTGATTGGAGAAAATCCTCACAGATGAGGAAAATTCTCAATCAATAAAAATGTATTATTATTGTTATTACAAATTTTACAAGGATTCGTTGAACAATTGCTGAGCAATAAGGGTTTACAGGTTTATTGGTGTGAATTTTTAGAAATATCTGTTAGCCAAGTGATATAGCTTCGGTCTCATGTCTTGCATGTAGAGTAGAGAGGAAAGAGGAGGGGAATTGTTCTGTATGGGCAGTAGTTGAAGCCTATGGTTGGTTTTGGAGTCCCCAAGGGAACAGCTAGAGTGTGTTGATATATCGGCCCATAAATTTAAACGTTAGATTCATATGCATACGTCGCACATTCAACGGGTGCTAGTGTGGCGAAATGCCATCCGGTGTGAAGAAGGTGTGGGCGCGGGGAAGAGGCAGTTTTCAACAGAAAACAAACTCAGAATACACGAAAAAAACTAAAAAAAAAAGTAGTGAAGAAACATTTTCATGCCCATGTTTATCTTGGCATTGTTAGACATGTCGTTTGGTTGGTTGCCTGGAAATGAGGCGGAGAAAAATGACTGACTATATACAAAGATAAAAAGGGCCATCTTTTCGACATTACATTATTTTTTATGATATAGGAGAACACTTCTAGAGATATTTCATAGAGCCATTTTGAAGAGCATTACACGCTCCTAGATATTTAAGAAACAAAGAAAAAAACAGTATTTTTACACTATTACATCGTGAATTCGATGTTCTTAATAATTTACTGATGTCTTCAAAAGCAACATATGAAATTATAATGACATGTACCTATCGTACTACGTTGTTTTCTACTAAAATAACGTTCAAACGTAATTGAATATAATGAGTAATTACTCAGAGAATGAGACGTTTCCTCTTTTTAACCTCGTACCACACTCATTCTCCCTTTTCTGGCGTTATTATAATTGTTTTAACTATATGCAACCTAATGAAACTGTATTCATTTTCCAAACCAGAAAGAAACCAGTAATGCGAATGTGAAATACTGTTTGTTAAAAATTCCATATATCCAACTTTTAAGTATTTTAACTTAAAACTATTAATAAAAGTGCCTCTTTCTGACCATGAACTATTCCTATTTCAGTCATATCGCTTTCACTGTTAAAATACCATTATTATATATTCTTCTTCTTCTTCTTCTTCTTCTTCTTATTATTATTATTATTATTATTATTTTATTATTATTATTATTATTATTATTATTATTATTATTATTATTATTATTATTATTATCAACAAGAATGGAAAAATCATATGAGAAGATTGGCAAGAAATAGACTTCCAAAATTGGCATTCCAATATAACCCAACTGGACATAGGGACCAAGGAAGACCAAAACATCGGTGGAAAGATCAAGACCATCTTCGCTAGGTTTACCGTACAGGCCACATGGCCTAAAACGAATTTGTTCATGATGATGATGATTATTATTATCGGTCATGATGTTGTTGGTGTTAAGTTTATTTTTGCCTTTTGTTCAGAGAGCTGTGTTCAGAACCCGGCTGTGGTCTTCCAATGTTTAGGATGCGAATACGATATACTTTTTCGTTAATCTTCTATACATTCAAGATTTGAACATTTATAACTTAAAAGTAATAAAACATGTTCTCCCTAACCTTGAACTATTCTTATTTCAATAAAATATGTTTTACTGTTAAAGTAGCATTTTATTTTAGGTATATTACTATTATAATTATTATTACCATTATTATCACTCCATGGTATCTTTACCTTGTCGTGGTGGAGTGGCTTGCGTGCTTGAATGATTTATTTTTTGTTAATTTTATAAGGATTATTTCCTAATAGTTATTATTTAAATAAAATAATCTATGCCGGCGGTAGCATTGCTGCCGATAGGGTTACCCATGCCGGACTGGTCAAAGGTGATAAGCCAGACGAAAAAAGTACCTTGGGCGAAAGAGTGACGATCTTTCACCGTAAAAATACAACCGTCAAGAAATGCGGACATGGGTTCATCTGGGGTAAAATTTTTCGGAGGTCAAATAGTCCCCCATTCGGTTCTCCGCGCGGGGACTACTTCAGGGAACCCATGCCAAAGGCTCAAACAATCTTCAGATGACAATGTGGCAAACGAAGAAGAAACTGATATAAATAAAAAATGGGAGGCTATAAGAGATACTATTAAATTGTCAGCATCAGAAAGCCTTGGTTGTTTAAAAAAGAGGCAAAACAAGAAATGGTTTGATGAGGAATGTGCCGACATTGTAATGAAAAGAAAGCTAGCAAAAATGAAATGGTCACACGAGTCAAATGAGGTAAATTTAGAGCAATTGGGTAGTGTTAGACGGGAAACCACTAAGTTACTAAAGAGTAAAAAGAGGGAATATTTGAGAGAGAAGATTAATGATCTTGAAATGAATGCAAAAAATAGGAACATTAGAGAATTATATCAGGGAATTAGTATAGAGAAGAAGGGGTTTCAGGCTAGAACAAACATAATTCGGAATGAAAATAGGGACATGATTGCAGATTCTAGGTGTATATTAAGTAGATGGAAAAGTTACTTTAATCAGCTATTAAATGTACATACAGAACAGGACATTGAGGAGGATAAGTTACAGACAGCAGAAATGCTAGTCGCAGAGCCAAGTGAATTAGAGGTTGAAATGGCGATTGAAAAATTGAATATGTATAAAGCATCAGATTCAGATGAGATCCCAGCAGAACTGATAAAATCAGGGGGAGAAAAATTGATGGACAAGATACGCTGGTTGCTTAGTACGATTTGGGAAAAAGAAGCTCTTCCAGATGAATGGAAGGAATCAATTATCGTACCAATGTATAAGAAAGGAGATAAAACTGATTGCAACAGCTACAGGGGCATCTCATTACTTTCAACTTCGTACAAATTTCTAACAAATATATTAGTAAGCAGACTTACTCCCCATATTGATGACATTCTAGGAGATCATCAATGTGCATTTAGAAGAAACAGGTCTACAACAGATCAGATGTTTAGTATAAGACAGATTTTAGAAAAGAAATGGGAATATAATGGTACTGTACATCAACTATATGTAGACTTCAAAAAAGCATATGGTTCAATTAAGAGGGAGAAGTTATATAGTATCCTGCTGGAGTTCGGAATTCCTGAAAAGTTAGTTAGACTTATACAAATTGGTCTAAATGGCTCAAAGAGTAGGGTGCATGTAGGCAAACAGTTTCCAGACACTTTTGAAATCCAGAATGGGTTGAAGCAAGGAGATGCACTATCTCCTCTACTATTTAATTTTGTACTAGAGCATGCCATTAAATCTTTAGAGAATGAGGAAGGCTTACAACTCAATGGTATTAATAAGCTGTTAGTTTATGCTGATGATGTAGTATTATTGGTCGACAGCAAGGAGATATTAAAGGACAACACGCACACACTTTTGAGTAACACTAAGAAATTAGGACTGGAAGTAAATACCAATAAAACTAAATATATGGTCACACGTAGAAATACATTTTATAATGGAAATGGACAGCTAATGACAAATGAGGGACATTTTGAGGAAGTGGCTGAATTCAAATACCTAGGAACAATAATCGCAAATAGTAATGAGATGCACAAAGAAATTAAACATAGGCTCAATTCTGGAAATGCATGCTATTATGCATTGCAGAGACTTTTGATGTCCCAACTCCTTTCAAGAAACGTTAAGCTGAAAATATATAAAATTATTATTCTACCAGTTATATTATATGGGTGCGAAACATGGACTCTTACTTTATGGGAGGAAAGGAGATTACGAGTATTTGAGAATAAAGTTCTTAGGAAAATGTTTGGACCAAAGAGAGATGAACAGACAGGTCAATGGAGAAGATTACCTAACAATGAACTACATGCTCTTTATAGGAAGCCAGATATAATAAGAACAGTCAAGTCTCGTAGACTGCGATGGGCAGGACATGTTGCACGTATGGGGAATGAAAGACGTGCATGGAAGCTTCTTGTAGGAAAGCCAGAGGGAAAACGCCCAGTTGGTAGACCAAGAATGAGGTGGGAAATTAACATTAACTATGATTTGAGGGAAGTAGATTATACAGGGAATGATTGGAAAGCATTAGCTCAGGATAGGGATGTATGGAGAGCTTATGTCCGCGCGGCCATGAACGTACGGGTTCGATAGTGCCAGTGAGTATTACCATTATTATAATGTGTAGTTAACTGTGAACATGGGTACCGGAAAAATGTATATTCGATTGTAAAAGCCGGAATAATAATAAAAAATCATTATTATTATTACTATAATTATTATCGCCCTTGGTGATCTAGGAGTTAAGCTTCTTGCCTCTAGTCTCAGGTCCGCGGGTACAAAATTCGGTCGTGAACGACGGATTTTTTAGTATGGAAAATACAAGCGACATAACATCCGGGAGGGACTTTTAGCCATGAGTCTCGAGTCAAAAGTTTATTGGTCTCGTCAAATAACCTAAACCGTAAGCTATAGCCTCAAGAGTAAAATTTAATTGGCTTTTCACATCCAAATAACATCTTAATTGCCTACTAGATGGATTTCTGTACTAACCATATTTCACTATCTGACCTCTGTAGAGAGATAACCATAGCTAAATTAGTTTGTCATGCCACTCATGTACTTTGTACGGAAATAAGCATAACTAAAGTATGCTTAGTCTACAGGTTCTTAACAAAACGATAGGCTTAGGGTAGACTCAAAAGACCACAAAGCGAATAAGTAGGCTTAAGAAAATTAGATTGGCTAAGTAGGCCTAATTCTCGATGTGCAGCACCCTTATACCCACGTGGGTTATTACAACGGATCATATTATTATTATATTATTATTATTATTATTATTATTATTATTATTATTATTATTATTTCCAATATTACCATCAGTATTATTAATTTATAAAAATAATTATAATAATATTATAATTATTATTATATAATCAATTGAGTTGGTGTTTACTTGATGAAAATCCATATTTATTAATTAAATAAATATAAACATAGTTCTATTTGATTTTAATATTATATAATTCAGTGACCGCTGTTTCGGTACACTGTACCTTCCTCAGACATGTTAAATTATGATTTGCGTTCCAACTGATATAAGCAACAATAGAAAAATATCTATTTAAATTTTTAAATTTAACAAATTTAAATAAATTTAAAAATTTAAATAAATATTGTTGTATTGTTGCTTAGATCAGTTGGAACGCAATTCATAATTTAACATGTCTGAAGAAGGTACAGTGTACCGAAACAGCTGTCACTGAGTTATATAATAAATATGAAAATCAAATAGAACTACTAAAATATATATATACAGTCAATATGCCCATTTCACCAATTAATGTTTTAAAATGGTCAACAAGTTTCCACAGCCAAGCTGTCATTCTCAAGACCAGAAATTGACTAAAGACAAAATTGTTGACCATTTTAAAACATTTATTGGTGAAATGGGCATATTGACTGTATATATATTTTAATATTCTATCACCAAGAAGATCACTTGTGTATTAAATAGAACTACGTTCTATTTTTATTTATTTAATAGATAATTATTATTATTGCTATTACTATTGTAAACAATATTGAAATACCATTACAAAACCAGTATCTCTAATACATAATATGCTGGTTAATATATTTTATTTTGTTTATGAAGACAGAAAAATAAGTAAGATTTTTACTCAATTTAATATTGAATATGGACAATGCTTTGAGAATGAAAGGTATAGACATAGCATATTTAAAATTAAGAAAGTTGTTATTAAGAAAATATAATTATGTTTTTCGCCACGTAATTTCGATTTTTGTGTTTTATATTTTAACAGTCTAAAATGTTTTCATGTCGCTGTTAGATAACATAGAATAATCATTTCAAAATGTATTCAAGTAAAACAGTAAATAAAATATCAAATTTCAGTGCAAAAGCTTTCAGTTTTACTGTAGATATATTAGACTATAATTTCAATTTAACATACATATTCACTTTTAAGTCAGTCGTGTCTTGAATTTGACACGTCTCTGGATTCTGGATGCATGGATCCATAGATTAAAACATTCCAACCTTACAATGTATGCTCTTAAAATTATCTCGATTAAGTCAGGATCGAATCCGCGATGCTCAGTTCTCAAGGCGGTTGCATTACTCTATTAGGAGGTGAAAGCGGTTTTTGTTCACCCTGCTAAACGTATTAGTTACCTGTCAAAGTTTGCGAGAAGTCGGGCTTAGTTACAAACAGAAATTAGATAAGATAAACTACAGTACTTCTAGGAATATAGGAGAGAAGTCGTAATTGTAAAGAGATTATATCAGGGATGTGCGCTTCTGATCAAAGTTAATAACACTTGGATCGCTAATCCCAATAGAATTAGAAAATGAAACATTATAGATACCAACCGTGTATGAATCATTCCCAAGTTAACATTTGATCTCTTACATAAATCACTAATTTTGTTGTATTTGCTACTGATTGTGACAATATTATAAATAGATGTAACGGAAACATAAATGTAATTTATAAAGAATCTGAATTTCAACTTAGAAATTTAAAAATAGGAGCAGCTGACAAAATTAGTACAGCTCGAGTCCAAGCTCTATGTGTTTGCGGGGGGAAGTGTGGGGAGTGGGAGGAGGAACACTTCTCTGCTTCTCATAATATTAACAGCAGAGACAGCAAATTCCTTTCAGACACACGGAGCTCGGTCCCTAGCTATACAGATGGATGTCATGATGCAGAAATTAATGAAATCATAATTGTGGGCAAATCTGCAATATCAAAATTAGATAGTGTTTTATGGGATCAGAGTATAAGTTCCAAAACAAAAATAATAAATGATAAAACAATAATAAGAAGTACAATGTCATACGGTGCAGAAAGATGTGATTAAAATTTAGAACAATAAATAAGTTAAATTCTACAGAAATGGATTCTTGGAGGCGTTCTTCTGGAATTTCTAGAAGAGATAAAATAAGAAACAGTGTAATTAAACAAAGGATGAAATGTTCAAAATTCAATTGTGGACTTCATAAAAAATTAAAATTGTATGATCATGTAAAAAGAATGACAGAACACAGATTCATAAAGAAGATAACTAGAATGGGTGGCACGTGGTAGAAGTTGAAGCGGACGGCCAAAAATAACGTACATTGATAGTGTTTTGAGAAAAATGACAGAAAAGTTATTAGACGATCAAGATTGTATTGACAGAGGGATGTGGAGGAGAATGGCAATAGATTAATTGTGCACAGGAAAACATTAACATTAACTTTTTTTTCCCTTAGTCACCCAACTTTATCTTCCATATTATTCCAGGCTACCTCCATTTATTGAAACCTCTCCACAACAGAGTTTAGCATAGACACCATGTTCTCCGACTTTCGGAATCCCTGGGCCATCTCTCACCTCATCTCTTCCAACATTTTCTTCACGTTCGACATTTTTCACAATCTGACAACACCGCACTTCTCGACAACTAGAAGCACGTGCCACATACAAGAACGGTCTTTTCATGGATGAGCGTAGATGTGTATTATTGTGTATGTAGTGTAGACATATATTTATTGTTGTGATATTTTTTGTAGGTGTGTAGCCATGTAGGTATTTGTTTATATTATTACTTTTACTTTTTTTATTCATGGAAAAATAATGCACGTACGGCAAGCAGAACCGTGCGCAATGCAAATGCATATGTGTTTCCTTTCTTTAAAAAAAAAAGCAATAAATTCCATTGCTTACTTATTCTAACATTAACCATGATTTGAGGGAAGTAGAGTATACAGGGGAAGATTAGAAAACATTAGCTCAGGTTAGGGATATGTGGATAGCTTATGTCCGCCTGGCTATGAGCCTTCGGGTTCGATAATGCCAGTGAATTAGTTATATGTGTTAGTAGTAGGATTTCATTTGAGTAAAAATATATAGGCCTAGAATATAGAGTTACTTGTAAATGGATCGCACGGGCCGCAAGACATACGTGCTTTTAAGAGTCCAAATCTAGTAATGACATAAATCAAATCAAACAATATGTGCAATTACATTACAAATTAAGCAACTAATGAGTATAATTATTTACTATCAATGGTGATTCTTTGTTTACATATTTATTTATTCACAAACGAATGTTGTTCTTATTTTTCGTATTCTGTCTACTAATTTGAATACAATTGCCCAATTTTCTGGGTTTACCATTAATTCGTAGCAAGCCTATCTATCATGATTTGAATTTATAAACCTTTTTGGGTAGAACTATACGTTAATATATCATATAACAAAAATTAAAAAAAACTGTTTAAATTATTATGTTGTGCTATTATGTATTGCAGAGATTCTTGATGTCCCAACTCCTTTAAAAAAATGTTAAACTGAAAATATATCTTCTTCTTCTTCCTTCCAAGTATTAGGCCAAGGCCTGTTACGATCCTATAGAAAATTTTCCCTCCAGCTTAAATAGTTTGATCCTTCCGGAAAATTCTCATATAAGATTTGAAAGCATAATAATAGTCCCTTCGATTGGTTGCTGGCCAAAGGAAGGCAAGACCAGTGATGGGGCTGCCATCTTATAGCCTCTGGTCAGGCTTTTCTGGAGAAGAAAAGAAAATAAAGGAAAGAAGAAATGGAAGAAAGGAAAGACTCCCTAGCCCTCGGATGCCCTAATAGCGTCGGGGTCGAAAAAACAAGAGTTAACCAAGGGAGGTTAGATAGTAAAGTTAAAAGAGTGCAAAACACAAGTAAGTGGAAGAAATGTTTTGCTCAGCTTGGGCACCTTGTGGTCGCCATCCACATATCCTCTAGATGAGGACCCCTGAGGGTAGTGATATAAAATTATGATTCTACCAGTTATATTATATGGATGCGAAACATGGACTCTTACTTTAAGGGAGGAAAGGAGATTACAAGTATTTGAGAATAGGGTACTTAGGAAGATTTTTGGACCAAAGAGAGATGAACAGACAGGTGAATGGAGAAGACTAGATAACAATGAACTACATAGTCTTTATAGGAAGCCGGATATAATAAGAACAGTTAAGTCTCGTAGACTGCGATGGGCAGGACATGTTGCACGTATGGGAAATGAAAGACTTGCATGGAAGCTTCTTGTAGGAAAACCAGAGGGAAAGCGTCCAGTTGGTAGACCAAGAATGAGGTGGGAGAATAACATTAACTATGATTTGAGGGAAGTAGATTATACAGGGAATGACTGGAAAGCATTAGCTTAAGTTAGGGATGTATAGAGAGCTTATATCCGCGCGGCCATGAACCTACGGGTTCGATAGTGCCAGTGAGTAAGTAAGTAAGTAAGTCACCATTGATTAATTTTTCCTATAAACATTAATAGGCAATATTATGTAAAGCTAGACCTCCAAGAATTCATTTCAGTCGCCATAAAATTATTTTAATCAATTGTATCACATTCTCAACAAAAAAACTACAAATGTAGAAATATAAGGTATACTTCATATTGATCCATGTATATACGTGTGTTTTATAAAACAATTCATCTCCAGACTCTAAATCTGGTTCACTATTCTGCCAAATTATAAAAATTATCTCTATAGTGAATTAATTTATAAAATGAAAACAGCGGATGAATGGGTTTTAATTTTATTCGTAAAGTTTTATTTTCAATGGGGTCAAATTTGAATTGGAATACATATAAATTATAATGTGTGCATGTGTATGCGTATGTGGGCGCGTGTATGCATGGATAACATAGCACATGCAGGGTGTTACAAGAAAAGCGGAGGATAGGAGGTATATTGAGATATGTTGATCAATTTAATAAGGTACCCATGTCCGGAAATGTTGCGTTTTCACACTATGACTAGTTAATTATGTCTAAAGAGTTCCGTTAGTTGGATTTCAAGACTCAGTACTTGGCAACACTCTGACAGTCACTTCAAGTTTCAAAATATCCAACTACTAACTCATTGCAGTGCGTACATCAGTGGTGTAGGGATTGGCGCACACGTTCAAATACGCTTGGCTCGTTTGAATTATTTCTACAGCAGCGTGGATTCGGGCTATAAGATCTACACATGAATCTACTGGAGACTGATAAACAGACTGTTTCATGTCGCCTTATAAAATGTATTCGAAAGGGTTAAGATCAGGTAATCTCGGAGGCCATGGGACTGTCCCCCTCGACATGGATACGTGATATCCAAATGTCTCGTCACATTGGCTTCGAAGTGGGTTGGAGCTCCGTCATGTTGCAGCCACATTCCGTTGCGAAGCCACGTATCACAGGTTCCGTACCTGTGAGGTGTTGTCAAGTGCTGAGTCTTCAAATCTCTCGAACTAACACTGATATTGAGACATAATTAACTAGTCATAGTGTGAAAACGCATCATTTCCGGACATGGGTACCTTATTAATAGATTATCAACATGTCTCAACAATGTACTACCTCACCTCCGTTGTCGGTGTATTTTTACAACACTCTATATATATATATATATATATATATATATATATATGACTTTTTTATCTTTAACTGTAATTTTCTCAGTTCAGTTCTCTTGTGAATTGATTCCATTCGCTAGAGCGTGATCCACGTATGGTTAATATTTAAAATGACTATTTAACTCATGCCCCAAATGGGAGTCAATGACCAATCACATTTCAATTATTTTTTATTTACAACCAATCACAGTCGTGTTTCGCCTAAAATTTACCAACTCAAGTTTATCATGTCCCGCGCCGTAGCCGAGCGGTTAAGGTAGGAAGCCTTGGCGCAGAGCTACGGGACTTGCGCTGGTTCGAGTCTTCATGGGGGAAGACATTTTTTTCTCATGGTATTTCGGCCAGTATGGGACCGGTGCCCACCCAGCATCGTGAGGCAATTGGGTAGCTACAATAAGTAGCGGCTCCAGGTTGAGGAACCAGCTATAACGGCTGGGGGACTCGACATGCTAACCACATGTCACCCCTACACTGGCTGTTGATCATCTACCTCTGTGATTGACACATGTGGATGTGAAGGGCCAGCAGCCGGCTGGTAAAAGGGTAACCGCTGAAAAGTGGAAAGACCCTCAATCGGAAGTTTATCATAATAAAGAAAGCAAGGTCATAAGCATTATTTTGCAGTGACTGACTCTCTAAGAAATACGGCTACCAGATTGTATATATAGTGCATGAATATCAACACGTAGCGCATACGAGATATAATATAAAAACATTTGTAACAATTGATTATGCCATAAAAAAGAAACCACTCTTTGCACTTTCTTAAACGAAATATTTTCCAGGAAATGACGCAGAAAAATATAATTGACATATTTACATCATATGACATCAGAAATTAATTAATACATATAACGTAGGTTATAAATTTCTCCACTAGGGTGCATCCTTACAACATTGCGATCTTTTGGCAATAAATAATATTATGATGTGGTTGCAGTGATCGAACAAAAGAAGCAAATGTAGCGTACCAATCGTTTCTCATTAGGTTTCAACCATCGCCGTTTGCATTATATAAATATTTTATAATAACTATAGTTAAATAATGATTTGTGAGTATACAGCTTGATTTTATTCGTTAAATAGTCCTAACAAATGCCACTCTTGATTTCCTATTTCTCTAGAATGTATCGATAATTTGGAAATCACTCGTGGCATTACTTATGATTAAGTATTTATATTTATTCCAACTGTGAATATAGTAAAAGTACATATTTGCTTAAGCATTGGATATAGGTATGGTATTGGGGTTGCTAGGCATTTTAAAACGAAATCCTTATGTCTGTCGTAAAATTGGTGAGTAGGACGTGAGGACTAGAGAGTAGTTTCCCGAGAGTGCTGGGTTTTTATGACACTTCTGATCTACGAGGATTAATAGGTTAGGAGAATAATAGCTTGCGCTCCAGGCAGTGATGGCTCATCCATTGTTCCCTACGAGCCATCTCCTGTTTCCCAGTCATTTTTTAAGTAAACCTGATAGACTAAGTTACAATTAATGAAGTGATGCCTTCCGCATTCAATATTTTATGCAAACATTGTTCTCCTGATATTCAAATTACTCCATCATTCCTAGAATGTTGTAAAATAACATTTGTTTCATTCATATGTTTACAAAATTATCTCTAACACACTCAAACATTTCAATTACAAATTAAAAAATATAAATATTGCATTTTTTAAATCTAGATTATTTTGGAATTAATAAATAATATTCTATTAACTGAATGTGGTTCATACTTAAAAATATTGTGTCAGCAAATGAGACGGCTGACGGTAATTTTCCATGTACCAGAATATTAAAAAGAACTAACTAACTCACTGGCTCTATCGAACCCTTAGATTCATGGCCGCGCGGATATAAGTTCTCCATACATCCCTATCCTATGCTGAAGTATTTCAATAATTCCATGTATAATCTACTTCCCTCACATCATAGTTAATGATACTCTCCCACCTTATTCTTGGTCTACCAACTGGACGTTTTCCATCTGGTTTTCCTACAAGAAGCTTCCATCCACATCTTTCATTCTCCATTCGTGCCACATGTCCAGTCCATGGCAGTCTACGAAACTTAACTGTTCTTATTATACCACGCTTTCTATAAAGTCCATGCAGTTCACTGTTAGTAGTCTTCTCAATTCACCTGTCTGTTCATCTCTATTTGGTCCAAAAATGTTCCTAAGAACCTTATTCTCAACTACCCGTAATCTCCTTTCTTCCCTTAAAGTAGGAGTCCAATTTTAGCATCCATATATTTAGGATTTTTTTATTATATACAACTTTCCTCATTATATTATTATCTCAAGGACAAAATGATACAGTGGAGGAAATTGGTATAAAGCCACTAAGTTTTAGTAGTAAAACAACCTGAAATATTTATGCAAATACCGTATGTGTGTCATAGATTATACACAATTATCTGGAACATAATTTCATACAGGTCTACTCATTTTGTATTTATTATATATGTAAATAATACGGTAATCTAAGAAAACGCTGTCCTAGGGGTGGAAATCGGTATAAAGGCAGGTCAACGTCTGGCTCTTACAGAGACATAAATGTAAACAAAACACTGCAATTACATGGAGACGACGTGTCTGTGAGCATCGTTCAAGTCAGCAGTACGTACAATGCCACGTGGAAAGCCTGTATCAAATGAAGAGAAATAAAGGGTTAGTGCCTTCAAGGAGATGGGCCTTTCCAATAGACAATTATCTACGGAATTGGGGCTTCAATTTGTCATTGATAATTTTGTCAAACTGGGCTCACAATATGGAAAAAAACGGGAAATATGGAAGGACAAGAAAATTGTCTGAGCGCACTAAACGACTCATTTTACGTAAAGCAAAAGGTAAGAGTATGTTTTCTTCTCAAATCCAGGCTGATTTGAAGTTGCCAGTAACAGCCAGACGAGTAAGACAAATTCTGTCAGAAGACAATAACCTAAAATAAAACAAAAAACACCTCTGAACGATGCACATAAGAAAGTTAGAATGACTTTTGCTGAAGAACACATGTCCTGGACCTCAGAATGGAATAAAGCAACGTTCAGTGATGAAAAGAAGTTTAATCTGGACGGGCCTCATGACCTTCAGTATTACTGGAACGACCTCCGTACTGAAGAGCAAGTTAGAATTAGTAGAAACTTCGGTGGTGGAGGCGTTATGATTTGGGCAGCATTCTGCTTTAAAGGAAGAAATAGCATGGATACGCATCAAGATGAATTCTGAGTCCTACACTGAGGAGCTTCTCGAGTCCTAATTGATACGAATATATGAGGAATTTGGCGAAGATCTAATTTTTCAGCCAGATAAAGCTTCCATTCACGTGTCTGCCAAATCAAAGAAGTGGTTCAGGAAGAAACAAATACCACTTTTAACGTGGCCAGTCAGAAGTCCTGATTTAAATCCGATTGAGAACTTATGAGGGATCCTGGCAAGGCGTGTGTATCGCAATGGACGGCAGTTTGGGACAGTGACTGAGCAGAAAAATGTTATTCAGGAAGAGTGGGCTTCAATCTCAGTGGAAGAAATAAACACTCTCATCAAGTCAATGCCAAAGAGAATCTTCCAAGTAATTAACAACAATGGAGGTTCAACTAAATTTTAGAACTTTGTTGTAAACTTTGCGCTGTCTTTTCGGTTTAATCTGTAAAATACACAAAGTGCCTTTATACTAATTTCCACCCATATGTGAGAGTGGTTTCAGTTTTCATGTACTTTTTTAGACGGAAATGGATAATTAATTTTGACATTATTTCTGTATGTTTTATACTCAATCACCTCCTAAGTTAATACAGAAAAATGCCAAAGACAGAGTATATAAACTTGTGTTAACACTTTTAACAAGTGCCTTTATACCAATTTCCTCCACTGTATAGACAATTAATTTTCGAAATTGATGAAATACATTTTGTAAATACATTAAAAGAATTTCAAACAGGTAGAATAATAATTTTATATGCCCCAAAATATTAAATTAATAACTAATTAACTCATTTAATCCATCGATAGATAGTCCGGTTAGTTAAGACAATACGCTACAAGCCATAAAGTTGTGGTTTCAAGTCCTGATGGAATCAGGATTTAAAAAATAGCCTAAATATTTTGGTGGCACTATGACCCTAGGATAGACTCAGCCTCTAACTGAAATGAGTAATAGACGCTTGTCCTGTGTATAAATACAGCCTTTACGGAGGGCTGACAACCCAGTTGACATCTCGTGCTGATTACCTAGAAAGGTGGGAGCCTGAACCTCCTAAGACCCAAAAGGACTCCTGAGGCCTGTAGAGGGATTAATTTACTTACATTATTATTATTATTATTATTATTATTATTATTATTATTAATACTCTTGTTAGGCCTATTAGAATTTAAAAAAATGTAAAGTGATCTCACTACAGGCCACAGTAGTTCCTTGGGGTAATATGATATTAAAGCTCTCACATTTCTAGACAATCGGCACGATGAATTAGCCTGGTTGTCAGCCCTACGTCATTTAATTTAGTTTAAAAATCGTGACCACAAGGGAACTTGAACCCCCAGTGAGAGTATTTATTGCCTTAATTGATTACATTATGGCGTGCCCTCTATTATTATTATTAGGTATGTTAGGTAAAAAGAATGACAGAAAACAGATTTCCAAGAGGAGTGCTAGAATGGGAGCCATTTGGTAGAAGAAGAAGAGAACGGCCACAAGTAACGTGGATTGAAGGTGTTTTGAACAGACCGAGGGGAAATAATTGGACAACAGCTTTTGGAATGACAGAGAGAAGTGAAGGAGAATGAAAGATTAATTGGGCGCAGATAGATGTAAAACATTGTGATACCAGCTAAATAAATAATAATAATAATAATAATAATAATAATAATAATAATAATAATAATAATAATAATGATAATAATATTTATTATATATAATAAGTCAACCGCTGTGGTCTCGAGGTAACGTGCTGCCTCGTCACGCAGCGGGCCCGGGTTCGATCCCCGGTCAGGAGAACTTTAAGGCCCAAACGGTCCCCGAAACCATATGGCCATCATCATCATAATCATCATCATCATCATCATCCTTCATCGGTGTGGAAAACAACGGGAAGATATCACACCTACAATTCCCTAGTAAAGCTGCAAGCATAGCTTGAAAATGCTACGATTGAAGTGAAGGACCTGCCCTCGGGCAGAATTACTTCTCCTGCCTATAAACATTATTATGACAAGTTCAAGTATAAAGTCATGACTAGTCATTAGTTTTATATGGATGTATGGTTATACAATAAAAATTTCCACCACTGTGGCCATGTCACGAAGCGGGCCCGGGACAGGCTCCTGGGTGAGGTTTTTTTTGGGTGGGGAGTGGAGTTTTTCCTCACTTGTAAGACTAATGCCAGCAAGCGTAGAGCCCAATGGTCCCCCAAAATCATCCGGCCATCATCATCATCCTTCACCGGTGTGGAAAGCAACGGGAAACTACCACAGCTATAATTCCCTAGTTAAACTGCAAACCATAGCATGAAAATGGATGGATGGATAATACAATTATTATTATTATCATTATTATTATTATTATTATTATTATTATTATTATTATTATTATTATTATTATATAGTTGTCTTGTGCATAAGAGTGCTTTGAAATTCCATATAAACGTTAAAAAAACCGTAATAAATCACTTGAATATAAATTCTCGGTGGTATAATGGTGGAAATGAAACTAATATTCACATTTCTCATAGGTTATGTTTAGAGTTTTGAAAGCATTAGCAGTTCTGTCTAAAGCAGCCTCCCTGATGCACAAATCATACAAGCAGATATATGATAGATGTGCGTTCCCTTAGTTGCTTCCGTTGTGCACTTTGTCATTTTTCCAAGTGTCACAACTTTCTTTATTACAGCTTCTTTTTTGCTTTAACTTGTCGTTCAAGACTTTTACAAATGTGCACATTATTTATCTCAATGCAAAGAAATACAAGTGCCATCTGGTGGGAATATACTTGGATGCATTGCTTCGTCGTAACTATTTTCAGTGAAACTGTATAAATGGAGTCATTTGGAGCACATGGTCCTCCACTTATTTTTCGTCGGAAGAACCTTACAGTTTAATTGTGATTCTAGATTAGCTTTGACTTTAATGATCTTTCACGCAACCCAGCTAACTCTGTATAGGGCGATTCGAAAAATCTGCGCCTTTTGAAGTAATTAAAATAGTAGAAAGTTGCAAGAAGAATTTCAATTAAGTCGTATCTACTGCGCCTGTGTATGAATACATTTGGATTTTAACGTTCAATAGACTATGCATGTATTATCAAAGGAATTATTTATTTTCATAACTTTTATCATGAAATTTGGATAGTTATTTTTTCCTATATTTTAAATTGTCAGAATTTTGTTTTTTACTGAAATTATGCTGTATCCCTATTATTTATTTTATTTACAAAGTCTTTAATATCTCCCTGTGCCGATTTTAGGATTCTATATTCAATCTCCATTCCTCTCTATTTTTCCATCCTTCTATAAACGAATGCATCTTTATTCCATTTTCTCTGACTACTTATGGTGACCTAAGTTTGGTCTTCTATTTTTCTTACTCCCTGTATGATTCCAGTTATAAGTCCTTCTTCTTCTACCTTTCATGTGTATACCTAGTGGTCTGTTACGGTCTCAATCGAACGTTTGAAGGGTCTGCCCAAAGATTCCAGTATAAGTTTCTTGGATAATCCTACATATCATCATATTTATCTACATCAACATTATCTTAACTGTGTTGTCTTGATGTTTTCTCCTAGGGTATTTTACTCTTTCATATTTTCTCTTATGACATTATTTCTAATTTTGTCTCTCCTTGAAATCCCTGATGATCATTGTCAGAAGTCAATTTCTGTGGAGTTCAATATATCCATTGCTCTTGGTTTCTATTGCTATGACTAACGAGCTATATGTTGTGTTTTTAACAATCCGTTATAAATGTTATTTTTATTGAGATATTTTCATCCCATAAAACAACTTTCGATCGTGAGATTATTGTCCTACTTACATTAAGTATTGAATTTACATTCATTCCCCCATGCTGGGGTTCAGGGGTAACATTTCCTCGTACGAAGTAGGCTCAGTCGTGTTTGTGCCCCGATTCCAATCGTAGATTAGAAAATACATCGTCAAATTAAAATTTTTGTCATTATCATAGAATCCACTTAAATCTTAAATATATCAACCAATTATTATAATTAATTTATATATAGAGGTGGGTATATACGACTATAGTACCATATTAAATATATTTTGGTATATATTATATATATCCGGTCCTCATACACCATCGATAGGGTCAAGTGAACTCGATAGACCAGGAAATAGCACTCTATATTTTACTCCTTTGTGGAATCACAGGTGTTGGTTTTCAAATTTATACAAACTCTAAAGCCCAAAAAGTTCCCACAAACACCATACATGCCCATCCAAAGTCATCCTTATAATATATGCCCTTGTTCAATATGTTTTTGTATCATCGTCGAATGGTGTATCTTGCTGCATTAGATGACAAGGCAATTTAATGTAGTACAGTCTAAAAAAACAGAAGAAGGTTTTTTACCCGCAAAATTCTACCTTCCGTATAAAACTTTTGTGGGCACTTTAAATATTCGGGGGACATTTTGCGCCACTCAATGACATGTCTCTTCTCCTACGAATCTATTGAACGGTCGGGATTCGGGGACTCCTTAGATGACAAAACATGCTTCATTTGGCTTGTATGCCATAACTGATTTCTTTTTCAGAAAAACAGCCGATTATTCTTAACCCTAATCATAAAAGTCAAAGGTGGGTTTTGATCCCCGGCCGAGACACGTGTTTTCTTTTGTAGAGGTTTTTTTTCGGATTTTCTCCCTGCCTATTAAGACACATTCTTAGGAAATTTTTAAGGCTCTGAAACTAGTAACTCCGAGCTACACTTTGTCGCCCATACTCATCCCACTATCATCTCGTCTTGTCTAAGTATGTGAAAAGTGCCTGAGTGAATCATTGCTCATCGTTTTTCAAATTAAATGTTCGTTCTGCCGTCTAGAAGGTGGCCTCGCACTTAGTTGATTCCTCCTACGGAGCGGCATCTTTCTTCTCCTTTTGTGGTCAAAATAGTACATGTGACAAAAAGTTTGAACATTCTCTCCCAAAAGGTTGTGTTACACTAAGGCCCATGAGACGCGTGTCACATAAAACTATCTAAAAGCGAGAGGTTAAATCAATATTAAGATAGAAAGAATTGATATCATCTTCACAATTCCATTATTAGTTACTAACATGTAAAATACTCGAAAACCCCTTATTTGTTATTCCTCTTCCAATTTCGAATCTTAAATATTTTGTATTTCCAAGTAATTTGATTTCTTTAATTTTGAGACGCAATGTTTTACTTTCTTGTAGCAATTCCCTTGCTAATGTCTTTATATTATTTCAGATTAAATGGTTCCAACACGTCCAGAGAATGTCAAATTCCCGTTTACCAAAGATGATTTACCACCTCAACCCTAAAGGCAAAAGAGACCTCGGAAGACCCTTCAACCGATGGAAAGATCAGTTTTTGTAGTCGCAGAACGGGCATCATCACCCAATACTGCATTCGGAAGAAGAAGAAGAAGAAGAAGAAGAAGAAGAAGACAATCATTACTCGTTGATTTGCGAATAACAATGAATACATGGTTTCTTCCCTCAATAGGAATATAATTTCTGAGCATTCGTTTTCAAAATTGTTAAAGCGTTTTGTGGGTATATTTAAAACAAAACCAATAATAGGGATAAATGTATTTATTGGCATTGCCGCATGATTGTCTACATTTACTACATGAAGAAGGTGAACATTTCTGAAATTTCTTTCATTTTGGGGGATTATATAGTGAATCAAATTCAACCTTTAAGGAAGTCTGAATGTTCATAGCTTCAGTAAGATTGAAGACCAATAGTTTTTAATGTAACTGCTGGTATAAGTAGTCTATATTAATGCATGTGTTATACATCCTAAAATATTAAATTAAACTATAAAGACTCGGATTATGTTGATAGCACGACATGAAATCGAAGCTAATCGATAAGATTCGGAATATAACCTGTGACCTGATCCAACATATAATATCGAAATAGTTTACACTAAAGTAGCTTAAGATTTTTTCACAACACTATTTTCCAATGAAGAAAAATTTTACTGTTTAGAAATCCTTGTATAGATATCTGTGCCGTACATATGAAGTCTATCTTGTCATCGAGTTTCCAGGTGGAGATGCCATGCTCTTGTCTTTACTCTCATTTCTCTTCCATTTTATGAGATGAAATTCTTTTCCTGAGAAAAAAAAAAGTTCGTGCTTCTTTTATGAAGAAACAATGATGGAATTCTTTTCACATTTTTATACTTTCTTAAAAATAAATGCATTTTGTTGATGGAAAATGTAAATAGGTTCTATTATAAAGAAACAGATAAACCGAGCGAGTAGCCTTGGACGGAAGAGTTTCTGACTCGCAATCGCGAGGTCTCGGGTTGAAATCCAAGTGGCGACCAATCAGAGTGGGCTTTTGATTTGTTTTTCTCAGTTTGTCAGGGCAATTATTAGTTTAGAATTTCAATGCCAGGATCCATTTCCCCATTTGTCTTTTATAGTATTTTAAAAATCAACAGTGTTCTGACAAAAAAACAATTGACATACAAGTTAAATGCAACTATTTTTAACTAACGAATACCGATCCGTTGGGAGATCTGGAGGAGAAATTCAGTGATTCGCGATATCCCCTAATATTTAAAAGGACCAGAAAAGTTTTATACTGTAAGTACAATTGCAATTAACATTTTTCTGTTTTGGTAGACTTACTTAAATTTCAATTTTATTTCCTTACCCCTCTAAACACAAGATTCACCATTCACTCGTACAATAATATTAAACAAGGCAATTATATGGATGACATTGATGGCCAGATGGTGTACGGGGACTTTTTTGGGCTTTAGATTTTGTATAACTTTAAACAAACACCTTGATTTAACAAAGAGTAAAAATAGATTGCTGTTTCCTCCTCTCGTGTCAATTGATCCTATCTATTATATATTGTATGTGTCATATACACTGCTCAAAAAAATTAGGGGATATTGTAGAATAACCTATTAAGAATATGTTTTTAGGGAACAGTATTAGATGCAATCACTTTCTATTACTCCAAAAGAATGTCAACAAGAGTTTGAAGTCATTACGTAACCTCTGTACCACACCAGATGTCAAAGAAATCCTGATTAGGAATATGGCAAACAAACAAAGCAACATTAACATGGATGAAAATGTTTCTTTAGTATGGTGTATGGTCATCTCGAACGGCCAGCACTGCCTCACACCTGTATGGCATTGATGCAATGAGGTTAGCAATGAGTTCTTAGGAGATACGTGGCCACTCTTCCATAAGAGCAATGTGCAGCTCTGGAACAGTTGTGGGAGGTGCTGGTCTGCCTGCAATGCACCTGCCTAATGCATCCCACACATGCTCAACCGGATTTAAGTCCGAGGAGGAAGCTGGCCATTGCATACGCTCGATACCCTCCACTTCCAGCATGTCGTCCACCAAGCCAGCTCTGTGGGGTCGTGCATTATCGTCCATAAAAAGAAAATAATCACCTATGGCATCAGCATAAGGCACGACAAAAGGTCGGAGAATCTCATCTCAATACTTTACCGCAGTCAAAGTACCACCTTGGATAACGTAGAGGTCCGTACGTCCACCACTACTGACTCCTGCCTACACCATCAATCCACCGCCACCATATGGGGATCTTTCACGTACAAAAGCTGGATTGTTTCGTGTCCATTTTTCTCTCCAGATGAATACACGCCGACTATCACATTCCATGTTGGATCGCGACTCATCAGAAAAAAGAACTGATCTCCATTCAGCATGCCTCCACCCACGATGTTCCTCCGCCCAGTTTCTGGTACACACCATGGGCCTACGGGCATAGAGACCACTTCCATGCAGTCGATTAGGGACAGTTTGAGTTGACACCCTGCGTCCTGTTGCTGTTTGAAGTGTATTTCGCAGTTGAGTTGCATTCTGCTGTCTATTCCGACGGGCTGTTAACAAGAGGTAACGGTCATCCCTTGCTGTTGTTGCCCTTGGTCGACCTTGTTCGGCTCTTCTGTGAACAGTATGCTCTTTGAAAATGATTCCAAAGACTGCAAATCACGCTTTGAGACACCCCAATGGCTTGTGCCACCTCTTGTTGTGTCTGTCCAGCTTCCATCCTTCCTATAGCCCTCCAAGCCATTGGTTCAGGTAAATCACGTTGTCTAGGCATCACTGTCCCTAAGGCAAGTCATTCACTAACTGAAAACTGGACTGGATTTAAAAACAGCAACAAAACATTCACCCCCACACCACCCTTTCACATCAACAGTACAGACACTGCCCTCTGGTGTGGTACCGAGGTTACGTAACAACTTCAAACTCTTATTTACATTATCTTGGAATAATAGAAAGTGATTGCATCTAGTCCCGCGCCGTAGCCGATCGGTTAAGGTAGGAAGCCTTGGCGCAGAGCTACGGGACTTGCGCTGGTTCGAGTCTCCATGGGGGAAGAAATTTTCTCATGGTATTTCGGCCAGTATGGGACCGGTGCCCACCCAGCATCGTGAGGCAATTGGGTAGCTACAATAAGTAGCGGCTCCAGGTTGAGGAACCAGCTATAACGGCTGGGGGACTCGACATGCTAACCACATGTCACCCCTACACTGGCTGTTGATCATCTACCTCTGTGATTGACACATGTGGATGTGAAGGGCCAGCAGCCGGCTGGTAAAAGGGCAACCGCTGAAAAGTGGAAAGACCCTCAATCGAATCGGATTGCATCTAATACTATTCCAAAAAAACATAGTCTTAATAGGTTATTCTACAATATCCCCTATTTTTTTTATTCCTAATGATAGTACATAAATGAGTATATAATAATGGTATATTCAAATATTAAGTGGATTATATTAATATCGTCCAACGCTGTGGTCTCGAGGTAGCGTGCTGCCTTGTCACGCAACGGGACTGGGTTCGATTCCCGGTCGGGACAGGCTTCTGGGTGAGTTTTTTTCGGGTTTTTCCTCACCTGTAAGACAAATGTCAGGAAGGTTAGGGTTCAACGGTCCCCGAAAATCATCCGGCCATCATCATCGTCATCCTTATCATTATCATCATCATCCTTCACCGGTGTGGAAGGAAACTGGAAGCTACCACACCTATAATTCCCTAGTAAAGCTGCAAAGCATAGCATGAAAATGCTATGATTGCAGTGAAAGATCAACCTCGGGCAAAATTACTATGGATGGATGGATATTAATATCGATTTAATTGTATAATTATTTCTACCTAATTTTGAAACCAACCTACACGAATTTGTATCCTAACGTTACATCAGTGTGATGAGTAAATTTTAGCATCTCCTCAATTAGAGTATTTCCTAATTAATATAAATTATAATATGAGAAAACAAAAATTACGATTATGAAAAAACCAGGACTTAATAATAACAACAATAATAATAATAATAATAATAATAATAATAATAATAACAATAATAATAATAATCATCTTCATCGTCCGGTATCATGACAGCTGCCGTCGTCTTCCGGAACCAAACGCCATTCCTCTCTGTTCATCCATTGATCTTGCCCCATTCCTCTGATATTCATAGCTGCTTGTACCCCTTCTATCCAAGTTTTCTTCGGTCTTCCTCTCTTCCTCCTTTCCATTGGGATCCATTCCGTAACAATTTTAGGCAATCTTTGTTCTGTCATTCTTTTGACATGACCATACCACTGTAATCTTTTATTTTCTATAATGTCTTTGATGTCCGACTCCTCTTGCACACCCATAATTTCCCTTATTTCTTTATTTCTTATTCTATCCATTCTAGATTTTCCAGCTGATCTTCTTAAAACATACATTTCTGTACTTAAAATTCTTTTTCATTTCCCTGGGAGGAATTTGCCAGACTTCAGCACCATATGTTAAAATGCTCTGAATTATGGTTTGATATATTCGTAATTTTCTATTTTTTGTAATATTTTTGCTCCACCAAACAGAGTTTAAAGCATTTATTTCTTGTTTTGTTTGTGCGATTATATTTTTAATTTACACTGTATTATTGCCTGAATGATCTAACTTTGTTCCTAAATAAGTGCATTGAATACTAGGTTTTAGTTCTTCTCCTTTGTTGAAATTTATATTTTCCATTTCTTCTCCTATACACAGGTATTTAGTTTTCTCAATGTTTATATAAAGTCCCCATTTTTCATATTCTTCTTTTAGTTTTTTAGCCATATATTCTATGGCATCGTGGTCTTGTGCTATGAATACCTGGTCACCTGCAAAATTTAGTGAATATACATGTGTATTTTGGATAGGAATGCCAATTTTTAAATAATAATAATAATAATAATAATAATAATAATAAATAATAATAATAAATAATAATAATAATAATAATAATAATAATAATAATAATAATAATAATAATAATGCTTTATTTAAGCAGGCAGAGTTGAGGTTATAAGACGTTCTCTTCCAGTCAATTAGCGCAAAATAAAAGCAAACAAAAATTACATATTTATTACAATTTAAAATATTATGATATAGGCTAAATAAAATACAATGTGGATGTGGTATAATATTAGCTAACAATAACAGAACACGGAACACAATAAAATAAAGTAAATTAAGTCAAACTTCCTAGATTAATATTTACAGGTATGTACAAAATTTTAACATAGTTGTTAAGCAGTTAATATTTTCATTATAGTTATGCCTATACTTGTTTTAATGCGTAGAACAATGTGGCTACCCAGGAAGTATAACCGCGAATAATAACCGAACAACTGTTGAAATATGGAAAATAATTGCATTAGCTAAGGAAACAATTAATAAGAAGAGAAATGTATTTACAAATAGAAGCTTAAGTACAGAAAAGAGGAACCACTAGATTTATATATGCTTAGATTAGAATAGGTATGTGGTTATGGAGATTATTAGAAAAGATAAATTTGGACAGACAGAAAAACAAACCAGTAAGTACTGAATGAAAGAAAAGAACATAATCCATTATTATTCAAAATCATCAAACGATTTGTTGGAGTCACAATTCCACCCCATTAACTTAGTTTAACCTCTCGTCTTACAGGTGCGTTTTACATTCCACACGCCACCCGGGCCTTACAGAGGCACAACCTGAAGGAAGACGGAATTTAATCTATGGATCACACACATGCTTTTTTGAGACCAGAAGGACATGAGGGTCTCCCTGAATGAGTGATCAACTTTATGTCAGGGCCTCCTCCGAGACAAGACAACGTAAGTCCAAACACACCATTCACACACCCACATTCATGTTAAACATAGAGGATGTGATAATGCTGATTATGATCATCAGATGATGTTCACGGACCGTTTGGATCTTAAAGTTTCCTGACACCTATCTTAAAGTGGAGGAAGAACTAAACAAAATCACCCAGGGGACTTCTCTCGACAGGGATCTAACCTGAGCCCACTCAGTACGAAGAGGCAACTCTAACCGGTAGACCAGAGCGGTAAATTGAAGAAGAAATATTTGGGACGAAATAAGGGAATACTAACATAAACTCTTTTGGAATATGCCACAGAAACTATAAGATGTTAGCATTACACTCTAATTCAATCCAGATAGTTACTACAGACATACGGGCTATGCCAGTGTTCCTCTAGGTACAGAAGGTAGACGTTGCCAAACTTAAAATAACGGCATTTGCTTGTTTAGGGAGGGGAGGAGGGGCATGGTTAGCAGTACGTTTTTAAATCTATGTAGATTAAAAAAAAACATATATTTCTTTTACGGCATGCAGACTAGTTTTATAGTAAATATGAGAGTCGACACTTTCACATAGGATAGGTCCGCATGAGCTCAGTGACAAGTGGTAACTTTTTTTTAAGAGGGAGTAGCTTGGACGGCTACAACTTACATTTCTGTACCTGCTGTGTTTCATACTGCAGTTTTTATTTAAGGATTTCTCTCTAGAAAATACTGTTAAAATGGCAACCCAGTTCCCTATTCCAAACACACAGTAACTTCCTGGGTTGAATCAGACTGCATCAAGATTGAAAATGTTAGCTGAAAGAAGAGAACAAAGGTGTCACTAACCAGTTATTGCTTTTAGTCATTGTGATAAGTTAGTACGTATATGTATATCTGTAATTCGAGTGTAATAATTAGACAGCGAAGGAGATCAATTAAAAGTAATGTTTACGGTTTACAATATTGCGCACATAGGCAATGTTATGAGGTTTGCACGCATCCGAAGAATAACACGGTATCGTAAGCACTGTGCGTACTCAGTCAGTCCTCATACAATAATAGTCACTCGTATATATATGTACAGCCAATATATAGTGATTATTCCATGTGTGTCCACGTGGACTATCACCTCGACCTGGTGGGGACGCCGAGTACTCAATGAATCAGACGACCAAATCGGGGAAGTTTATCATAAGTAATACCACGAGTGATTTCCAAATTATCGATAAATTCACGACTCACGAAGTGAGGAGTCAATTTATCTAGAGAATTTGGAAATCAAGAGTAGCATTTGTTAGGACTATTTAACGAATAAAATTAAGCTGTTTACTCATAAATCATTATTTAACTATAGTTATTTTAAAATATTTATATATTTAATGTCAACGGCGATGTTTGAAAGCAAATGAGAAACGATAGGTACGCTTCATCTGCTTCTTTTTTTTATCACTTCAACCAGATCAAACTATTTATTGCCAAAGGAACGCAATATTATACGAATGCTCTCTAGTGGAGAAAAAAATGAAACATCAAACTGTAAATTAATTCATTTCTGAAGTCGTATTATGCAAATATGACAATTATATTTTTCTGGATTATTACCTGGGAAAAAAATACATTTAAGAAAGTGCAAACAGTGATTTCTTTTTTTTGGTGGTATAATAAATTGCTACAAATGTTTTTATATTAACTCCTGCAAGCGCCACGTGTTGACATCTATGCACTATATATATACAATGTGGTAGCCGTATTTATTGTAGGCTCAGTCACTGCAAAATAATGGTCAGCCCTGTTCAGAATATTAAAAAGGAGGAGCTTCCTTAATTTGGTAAATTTAACACTGATAAATATTTCGTGAAACACGACTCTGATTGGTTGTAAAACAAGAATCATTGAAACGTGATTGGTCATTGACTCCCATTTGGGGCATGAGTTAAATAGTCTTGCTAACTTGCCGATTGGTTAGAGGTGAGAGGAAACTAAGAATAGTCCGCAACGTGGGAGACGTCGGCCAGAAGGTTAACATCGACCAAGAAGCTTGCAACAGTCTACGAGGCGAGGTGATACCAGGCGATCATCACAACGGCTCAAGGGGTGGAAGCAGCAACTCTCTCCAAAGGTATTAATAATTAGAGGAGCATGGATAGATGCTCTGAGACAGCAGTCCTGTCATTATCCTTACCCTGCACAGCGCTCGTAACGCGGTCAGGGGACATTTATTACTATTGATTCATCTCAAAGCAAAGGCCGGATTGGATTTCAGGATATAAGAGATGGAAGGATCAATTCGACCTATAATGAGATCGGAACAGGCCATTGGGCTTAATCCTTGTTGTTGATGATGATGATTACGTGTGTCAATACGCAGTTTCCCAGACACGCGCCTCTGCTGTCACTACTGTCCTTACGTAAACAATCCTCTCACGAGACAAACCAGTCGCTTTATAGTTAAATAACTTCACTCCCCGAATGATTTTTTTTCCCGTTGTCTAGTAATAACATATGGTCGCGTGAAGTTCATTTCCTTAAAGGTGAATCCAAAGTTAAAACAGTTGAGAACTATTGCCATATTGGATACAATTAAGTTGATTTGACTTTATGTGTATAACAAGAACAAAACAAGAAGAGATACTAGATTATAGTTTTATGAAACATTCGCAGTTCCTGCATTACTTTATGGGAGTGAACTTGGGTAATGACCAAACAATTTACAAAGTAGAATACAAAGCATAGAATTAACTTCCTTAGAAGAACAAAATGCTGCACAAGAATGGATTGGAAAAAGAATGGAGATATAAGAACAGAATTAAATATATATCCATTGAATGATAAAGTCAAAGGATATAGATATAAATGGTTATGACATGTAGAAAGAATGAATGTAACGAGATTACGAAAAGCAGCATTTAACTACAAGCCAAGAGGTTCACGGAATATAGGAAGGCCTGTAAAAAGATGGACAGAACAACTGTGGGGGCGGAACAGGCAATTTGCCTAGCCCGTGAAGTGAAGAAGAAGAAGGAGAAGAAATAATATGTATAACTATATAAAAAATAATAAATTAATAATTACTGAATATATCTCATGTGAAAGGTACAGGGTAAAACCCGGTTAAATTTTCCTTGAAACCAAGACGACGTACTTTTAGTTGTACAATATCCATGCTTCCTTACCTGTAAGCCAAATGTTGGAGGTAAATAAACGCATGACTAAAAATGTATCTTTTACTATATCAAACTTTTAAATGATGGTGATTTCTATGGAGAATCTAATGGCACTCAAACTCCATTAAGATATAACAGTAACTTACCTGGTTCTTTCCCTGTACTCTTCATATGTTGACGGTACAAAATTAACCGTGTGAGTCGACTGATTTGAAGTATCATCATCAGACTTCTACTTATATAAAACTATTTATGTAATTATTATCTGTATATACTATATTATAGGCATATTATTGTTTGGTTTATCGTCCACGGTGGTCTAGGGGATCATTACTTCAGGTTCCGAGGGTCGTGGATTCAAATCTGACAGTGGTTCGTGGATTTTCAGCATATAAAAATGCAAGGAAAAGTGCTCCGGCAGGGACTACCTATAAGCCGTGGGACCTGAGACTCAAGATTGTATAGGCCTAGGTCCTAAAATAACCTCAAGTCTAAATTAGATCTGTTTTGCCCATCCAATAAATATCTTAGTTACTACTAGATATCACTTTTCTAATAGCTAGATCTGTATGAAAGTAAAATAATTAACTAATTCGTTGGCTTTATAAACACCGCAGGTTCATAGTCGCGCAAAAATAATTTCTCCATAAGACCTATTCTGAGCATTCTCAAATATATGCCATCGTTTCTCATCCTTTAAAGAAAGAGTTCAAGTTTCGCATTCAAATAATAATGTAACCGGGAGAATATCAGTTTTATATATTTTAGGTTTAACTGGAGAAAATATTTCACTGGACACTTCTGCAGAAAAGGACATTAGGAAGATCACAACTACGATGGAAGGACGTTACCATACCCCGAATCTGAAGTGAATGAACACGCAACAAACTGCCAGCTTTCAAGCGTAGAAGAATATTAAGAAGTAGTATTTTATTTTTTTAGAGAAGAAAGGAAGAAAACAGTCTCTGTAATGCATACCAGTATGTGTTTCCAGAATTAAGCCTACGTGTAATTTAATTCTGCGTTTTAATTTTGTTTATAATTAGTCTCCGCAGGTATTTGAATACATCTCATTTTTCAAAATTTCATTATATAATGTACTTCTAAGTGTAACCATTATTGACATTTACTTCCAGCCCCAGTTTTTAGTGTCATTTAATATAAGTTGTGTGTTCGCATTTAGTATATAATCGCTATCGTCTAAATACTATATCATCAGCATTTATAACAGCTTATCAATAGTTACAATTGATACGTATGCTTCTTTATCTTCTAAAGATTTGATGACTTACTCTAGCACAGAATTGAATAGTAGAGAAGATGATGAACATTTTTGCTTTAACCCATTATGAAAATATTTCAAAAGTCTGTTAAAACTGTTGCCTACCCGCGCCCTACTCTTTGTGCCAGTTAGGCACATTCAAATAAGATTAACTATCTTTTAGGAATTCCGGAATTTGGTAGAACTCCTCCCATTTAATTAGAACGTGTTTTTTTTTAAATTCTACATGGAGTTGATGTTTGTTGTCTTTATATTACCATATTCTTTCTAAAATCTGTCTTATACTAAAAGTGTGATTAATTGTACATTGATTACCTGTTACGTCGTCAATATAGGGGAATGATGCTGTACACTAAATATTTGTTACAACTTTGGACTAAGTTGAAGGTAATGAGATGTCCCTTAATTGTTGCATTCAGTTTTATATTTTATCTTATAGAATGGTATGATAATCTATTATTTCCATCCATTTGGAAGAGCTTTTCTTTAAATAACACTAAGCAAATCGAGCCTTCTCCATACATTTTTCTTACCCTGATTTTACCTGTTCTACTGTGATTCCACCTGAACCTGAAGCTATATAAATCTTAACTTTTTCTATCGCCTTTTCAACCTCTAAATCGTTTAGCTCGGTGACTGATATTTATGAGGAAGAATCATAAGTAAATTCGCTTGGTCCAAGTAATACCCACAGTTTGCTCGCTTGCTAACATGGCGATGCATGAGCTAGCGAGGGAGGGATATTGTGGGGATGGTTGGATAGTTGGGGATTGTTGGGCGCTGGATTTGTAAAGGGATTTCCCGGGTTTTTTGGGGAATTTGGGTGGTAGGTCGCTCAGGTTGGAAGTAGGCATGAGTTCTCTCCGGGATTCACAAGGATTCGTGGGCAGAATTAATGTGTAAAGATGTTCTTTTAAATGTAGTTATTCTTGTCTGAAGCACCCGATATAATGCAGCATGTAAATTTTTGGTTTGACTTACTCGCACTGACCTAATCGCGAGGTCGTAGTGTGGGTTTACCCCGTTAGTAATTCTAGTGGCTACTGAATCACGGATTTACTGATTGAATTATGAGGCCTAATATTCAGGAGTTTACTAAAAATATTGTTACAAGTTACATATCCGAAAGAACGGCCTAGTCCAAAAGCGTAAGTTTCCATGGTGGCAGGCTGCAGGTGTCGACGAGTATATGAGTGTAGCGAGTACTTGTAGAAATGTATGACGAAGTGACTTTCTGTAATTGTATAAGAGAAGTGCCTTGTTTAGTTTGTGTAGAAGTGACACGGACGCCTCTCTCGCCATAGGTAAATCGTTACTCCCACTACATCGATCTCGTGGACGTGGATCAGTGCTTAGGCACATATAACAAAACATATAATTGGTTTAACGAACGCTCTATTTTAATCATGGGGGCGTTACAAATTTGTAATTGGCGATTACGGTCATCAGAGGTTGGACCTTTTTCCCGTGCTGGCATTCCGTGCACTTAGTAGGGGGGTCACAAACATTCGCTAGGCTTGGGTTTTTCCTAGGCTTCAGACGCCCAGAAAATTGCCATATTCCCCATCTTTTTGCTAGCTGTTGTTTGTCTTAGGGTAAAACACCCTGCTTGTAATTTAGCTAATGGTTTATGGTTATCCACGATAAATCAGTTAACTGCAGGCTTATTTAGAAAATATTTCTTTCTACTCAATCTGTCGCAGCACGAATTTGTGCATTACTAGTTATTATCATGTGTCGGCACCACTCCGTCTTAACAAAAAGAAAGGGTGTCATTACCTGAGTTGTCATTTACTCTCCTTACTAAACTGTCATTTCTTTAATGCCATTGATACTGACCTCTTCGGATCATTTTTAAGACATTTGTCTACAATCAGGTTCCACTCGCTTCCCTGATCAATTTGAATATAAATATGACCTCCTAAGTCCAATAACTGCTTCATTCAATGATATTATAATTGTATCTGATTTTTATTGCAAATTGGGATTTATTTTCTAGAGTTTTCTCAGGAGGCTAAGTGAATGGACTTGCCACATAGCATATTTTGGGGAAGAGTTATTTAACACTTAAATTGTAATGTATGCTTTAGGATGTATAAATTGGTTCAATTAATTTAATATTTTAAATAAACCAGAAGAAAATAAACAAAAGAAACCACATAAATGAATGTCTAATTATACAATATATCTAATAATAACAGTTATACTAGATTCCGTTTTCACTGGGGTCCGCCACATTCAAATAACTAATAGAGAAATTTGTGTTTTGCCAACCTAAGGGTTAATGACGCTCTTTATGAGCTATGCACACTACCGTCGCCATTCAAATTTGGGCGTGAAATGGCCGACTAAATTTAGACAGAGTCCTCTTTCTTTAGGATTAAAATTATATTAATTGCTGCAAATCTACGAAACGCCACCCGCGGATTTTCTCTTCTGAAGGAAACTATGCTCAGGATTCGTACTCCCTGATAATCAAGTGACCCAGAAAGAATTTGTATCCGCGAACATTAGATATCTATCTGCCAGCCATCACGTAAGTTAACAAAGCTATACCGGATTTTTTTTTAAATCTAGGTTTTATCTTTTCTCCATTACAAGTTCGAACAATCAAATAAATTAATTGTTAAAAAATTCTGATGGGAGATATTGGTGACAACAGGCGAAACGTCCTGAAATACCGGGAGAAGAAGACGCAACGGAGTGGCGCTTGTTTTGCGTCAACGTTCTTGAACATTTTACTTTGGAATGGCCCGCGGTTTGACTTTGTGCACAGTTATAGGATGGGGCACTCGAAGATAGGACCTTTGCGACAGGTCTTCTGATTTAGGCCGGTAATCAAGAACCAAGCTCTCTTGGCCATGCCATCTCAGACTTTCGTAAGCTGAGGCTCAATTTTTCCCGGATTTAAAAAAAAAAAAAATATCTTGTTAGCATATGACATTGAATTGAGTAGGCCAGTTAGAGTAGGTTATGCATTACCCAGATAACTAACCATGGACATACCGGCTGAGAGTAGCTCTTCGCGTAAAGTTTGGTTCTTGAATACCGGTCTTTGTTTTAGGAAGATGACTCGATGAGGGGCGAGCAACCGGCGGGCTCAGCGAATCTACCGGATACCTGTACTCTAGGTGAAGCCTCTAGTAATATGACCGCACGTCGCTGGCTTTCTATAACATTCCGTCACGCCTCCAGCATTAAGACACCGCAACAGCAGTTGTATTATTTGTGGTACGTATTGAGTGACAAGCCGGCGCACAGTCAGCGAGTGAAGAGTTGCAGTTGTCATCGTGTGAAGTCAGTAGTGATTTCTTGGGATAGTATAAGCGTTAGTGAGAATTTAAGTGCTGTAGTGAACGATAGAAAGGGACTTGTTTTGAATGTGAATGGCCCAAGAAACTATAGAAGAAAAACTGTAAAGGAACAATAATTTTAAATTGAATAAAGAACATTCATAAGAACACTAGCTGTCGTATAAGCGGTTGTATAAGGTCTTCAATCCCTTACAAGTAACAATATTTCTACCAATTCAATATTTAAATATATTCGAATATTTTCTTCAGTCTCACCTTAAAAAATTATAGAGTGCAACGTCTCGTAATGCTGCATTTTGATTATTATGACATTTTGTTGACAGACATTAAGACTGACTAGGACATAAACTACAACTATTCTTCACCGTCTCGCTTTCATCTTTTTTCTTCCAGTTACAATTTAAGGACATGATCACATGATATTTTGCATTCAACTACATAAAAAATCCACTATTCTAATATCTACACCGTAACCATTCCTAGACTATGAAACTCCCTGCTAAAATATATTAAAGTTGCTGGATATCATATTCTTTTAAGCCAAATTTCGATGATTCTCTTGTAACACCGATGCTGTCATTTTCAAGACTAAATCAGTCAATATATAGTCTTAAAAATGACAGTATCGCTGTTGAAAGAAGTTGATTCTTTTAATTTTTAATTGATGAATTGTGTACATTGACTATATGTTTTACGATTTTATCAGTTAGTTTATTAAATAATCGGGTTGACTTAATTTAATTGAAATTGTTTATTTAGCATACAATTTTACTAATAATAATTATTTATTACCAGCTAATACCAGCGTGCGTGCGCTGCTACGCCTATATAAATGAAAATTAATGTGCTTTTATGTTTAGTTGTATAAGTAAACGGAAACATTTATATCGTAATTATTTTTAGATACCCCAGCGTGTCCGGGAATCTACTCATCTTTATCTTCTTGGCATAAATGAGCTGAAATACAAAAATTAAAGTGTTTCTTATGATTAGTTGAATAAGTAAAACGAAAAATGATTATATATATCGTAATTATTTTAAGATTACCCGGTATTGCCTGGGAATATACTTATCTCGATCTTCTTGGCATAAATGGGCAAAAGACAAAAATCGTTATTGTGAGTTTATCCGTAAAAGAATACCCGCAATGTGCTACTATGCTTGTACAGGAATGTACGTACCTGTCTCGATCTTCTTGACATCAATGAAAGACAAAAATGGTTATTATGAGTTATCCGTAAGAGATAAACATTTGCTGTCGCGGACTTTTTTTGTAGAGCTTTTTGAGATATTCAATTGTGTGTACATTAGTTTGTGTATTTGTTATGGTTTAGGCAGCGTAAGCCATTTAAGCGTCCAAAAGTAGATTTTTTCACGTTTTCCACTAGAAAGGGTGAATTTTAAGGTTGTAGAAGTTGAGCATCACATCTCTCTTATAGCCTATGTCCATCTCGGGAATCTCCTGGGCATTTTGCAAAAAGCCTCATCACAATCGGATCAATGGTATGACCGCGCATAAAGTACAAACAAACAAACAAACAAACAAACAAACAAACATTCGATTGTATATATTAGATACTTCTTATCTAATGTTTAATTCATTTTTATCTGTGGACACTATTTTCCCCTAGTTGAGTGGAAGTGTTGTCTTTATGGTTTTAACTCTGGCAGTTTAAATAAATAAATACTTATGCTATTACAACTGCTACAACTACTACTACTACCACCACAGTTACTACTACTACTACTACTAATATATTAATAATAATAATAATAATAATTATTATTATTATTAGTAGTAGTAGTAGTAGTAGTACTAGTAGTAGTAGTATTTCTGTAAGCTTCGAAATATTGTTGTTGTTTTTCCGTTCTCTTGCCGAAATGTAATATTCAAAATTGGTAGTATTGTAGATGGGATCACGGATAATACAATGAGGTTATATCCTTCTACCATTTTCACTGAAATCCATCTATCTAGGTCAATGTTGGTGTTGATGCCCTATGTATATGTTTTTTTCTCTCAGTTTCTCGGAGCTAAACGAGTAGCTCCTCAATCTCGTCTCCCGGACAACCAGCACCTGATCCCAGCAATCCTTCAACATCATCAGACTCTCACATAAATTCCACCAAAAAAATATTTCACCAAAACTGTTTTTATACAATCTCTCCTGGCATGGTCCATATGAACCATCAAGTTACGAAAATTCGCCGTGTTATACTTATTGATCATATGAAAAATAAGTAAATAAAAACAAACAAAATAACTAATATAAAAACAACTGAAATTTATCTGCTGCTGATATTTAACTCATCGTCTACCGCTGTGGTCTCGAGGTAGCGAGCTGGCTTGTCTCGCAGCGGGCCCGGGTTCGATCCTCGATCGGGACAGTTTTTCTGGGTGAGGTTTTTATCGGGGTTTTTCCTCGCCTGTAAAACAAATGGCAGGAAACTTTAAGGTCCAAACGGTCCCCGAAATCATATGGCCATCGCAATAATCATCATTTATAATCATCTTAGATTAAGCTTAAGATTAGGGACTCTCCTGGCGCACCACTATCATCATTGTCACTCATCATATAATCGGGGCAACGTAACCCCGAGTTCCAGGCGCCTCAACCATAGAAGTTTATTGCAAGTACGCCATGCCAGTAGAGAACACCAGGAATGTCGAAAGACAAACCTGAGATATTTGCAAAAAAAAAAAAGAAGTAACTCATCCGTTCCCTAGTTATATAAATGGTAGGCCTACGTATATATCAAATTTGTGTTTTCTTAACTTAGGCCTACAGTTCAAGAAAATGAGCAGTGATCAAATACAAGAGTTAAAGTCAGGTAAACTCTAGGTAATGGCAGATAAATATATCAGTTTTGACCTATGGTAGTGAGACATGGAGCCTCACTAAAAGATCAGATGTAGCCCTGAATAATTTTGAAAAAAAGCACTCAGGAAAAGATTTGGACCAATACTATTAATGGTCAGTGGAGAAAACGATACAACAAATAACTGTATGACACATACAAAGAACCTGACCTTGTCAATTTTATTGAGTTAAAGAAATTACAATGGGCTGGCCATGTACAAAGGCTATCAACAGACCGAGCACCAAAAAATGTGCTTTCAGCAAGTTTTATGGGGAATAGACGGGTTGGAAGACCGAAAAAACGATGGGAGGATGGTATTAAGGGAGATGCTGCAAACCTACTTAAGTGTCGCAACTGGAGGCTTGCTGCGCAAAATAGAAATGATTGGAGGCAAAAGTTAAGGGAGGCCAAAGCTCGAAATTGAGCCAATCAGCCATTGGAGGGATGGATGGATATATATATATTTTTTAGCGAATTCCTTGAATTTTCCTGACCCAACAGCCGGTTACTGGCTCACATCAAAACATATGAATTACAGAAGTGGGTAATGATCAAGGCCAGGATAGAGACATGTGGTCAATAAATCGAGTTGTCAGCCGCTATAACTCATTTACTAAATCTGCAGTCGTTACTTATCGTAACTACCCAAATACCTCACGATAATGCGTTAACATAGCTCTCATACTGGCCGAATTTCCATGAGATTTTTTCCCCACATGGACACTATATAGCTCCCATATTGGTCAAAATTCCGTGAGTTTTTTCCCCTCACAACTTATATATTATGTGTTGAAAAATATACAATAAAGTAAAATAAAACAATTGTCAACTGACTAATCTTAATGACCTATAACACACACATATATATATATATATATTTACGTTATAAATCATTATATATAATTATTTATTTATGTTATAAGTCATTAAAATTATTATAACATGGTCTTTTGGATTTTTATTTACCTTTAACATTTTTATACCTACAATATTTAAAATTGAATGTACAACTCAATAAGATACTGTCTCCCCCCCCTCTCTCTCTCTCCCTCTATATATATATATATATATATATATATATCCATCTAGAGTAATTCCTGCCCGAGGGCAAGTCTTTTACTGCATATATAGCATTTTCATGCTATGCTTAGCAGCTTTGCTTTCCACACCAGTGTAGGATAATACTGATAAAGATAAAGATGATAATGATTTTCGGGGACCGTTTGGCCCTAAGCTTTCTGACATTTGTCTTACAGGTGAGGAAAACCCCAAAAAAAAAACTCACCCAGGAGCCTGTACCGACCGGGAATCGAACCAGGGCCCGCTGCGTGACAAGGCAGCACGCTACCTCGAGACCACAGCGGTGAACTATATATATATATGTATATATATATATATATATATATATATATATATAGACAAATTACGAGTATTTGGACACGAAGTGGTTACAAAGTATTTGGACCAAACGGAGACGATCAGACAAATAAATGTAGATAACTAGGAAACAGTGGTATTTATGGGAAAGGTTTAATAATAAGTATTTTATCTCTAGGGTTAGTTGGGTTAACTTTTTTCCACATATTGAGATAGATTGTTCACACAATACTTTTTGAATGCTACTCAAATGTTATACTTAACTACCATCCTAAATTAAGAGGCTCACTCCCTGAAATAAATTGTATAAACTTAATAAAACTGAACATATTAATAAAGCATAGCCTAAATAATGCGAATATAATCTAATATTAATAACGATAAAACAAGAATAAAATAAGATAAAATTAAGAGGGGGTGAACTATGCAGGGGATTATTGGGAAAAAAGTTCAGGATAAGGGTATATGAAGAGTTTGTCCCCGCGACCATGAACGTTCGGGCTCGAGAGTATCAGTGAGCCAGTTAATATTTTATATTTTAAGCACGTTTCTTTAAAAATTATTTTTATTTAATATTTATATTTTTGTCGTTTTTTAATATACATGCATTTGTTTAAAACTTTATTTCCATTTAGGATTTATATTTTATTGAATTTAGAAATATTTTTTATTTGTATGATAATTTTTACGAATACTGATAAATAGTTGTTTTAAGATTATTTTTTTATATTCCACAGGTAAAGACAACGAACCTTAATAGGTTGGGCGAAGACAAGGAGACGCAGGTGCTGTGTTGTCAGATTAAACCAATTTCTCCGCCAATATTAGTCGACGATGTGGAAGATTCCAGCATCTTAACATGCTCTTGAAGTCTCAAGTAGTATCAGCACTATAAGTTCGAAGGAGAAGATGCGTCCCTTGTGACGGTAACGGTAAAACCATCTACCCTCACCCTACTTTCATTTCTACTATCTAACATCGGATCCAAAACTTCTCTCAACAACATTTGTCTCATTCAGTCTTTATGGCAGCCTATCTGCTTTTCTTTACAACAGTTCAAAAACTCTACAAACAAATAGAAAAAAGAGCACATGTATAATTTTTCATTCAGTAAAATGCAGAATACCCTCAAATATACAAGTGTAAATGTTATATAACTTACATGTTATTCAGTAATTAAATAGTTCATTTCAAAATAATATATACATTTCAACATATTAATCAGGGGTCTGATATTAATGAATTTTCTTCCTTCTTCTTCTTCTTCTTCTTCGTATTCTTCTTCTTCTTCTTCTTCTTCTTCTTCTTCTTCTTCTTCTTCTTTGCATGATAGCTGGCAGCTTGGTGCTTGTTCATTCACTTGAAGTCCGGGGTATGGTGACGTTCTTCCATCGTAGTTTTGGTCTTCCTAAAGGCCTTCTCTGCTGAGGTGTCCAGTCACGTTAATTCATTAACAAATGAGAAATACCGTATTATGTACTATATGTAAGTACACGATTTAAATCGGTATTTTTATAGGTATTAAGAATAACCCAGAAAATATGTCTATACCAGTATATCTCAGGTGGGTTCTCCAATTGTCTCTACGTTCTCATAGCCTCATGGTCTAGTGGTCAGCATTTCCGATTGCAGTTTATCAGGTTAGATTTTTGGTCACAACATAGTAATTTTCCTTAAAGGAATATATTCCTGTGTTTGCATATGGTATGGAATTTACGTTAAGAACTCTCCTGGCACTTCATTATAACTATTTTTATCACCCGTCATATCATAGGGGTAACATAACTCAGTCTATCAAGTGACCCTACCTAAGAAATGGATTACAATTCAGCCAATGCCAAGGGTGAAAGCCAGAAATGTCCGCCTAGGGAGCGTGTTTACCAGTTCTGGCTTTCCGCGGTTGTAAATTTTGAAGTATGAAGTTTTCTCCCAAACGTGATTTTTCAAGCCAGACCCAGCTTAAGAATTTCAGGTCTAATTTGGGAGGCTACAAACAGTTGGAGTATGCATCATCGTAAACAACAACAACGAGTAGCAGAAGCTCAACCTTCCTAGGATGGGAGTCAACTTCCGAAAGCGCTCCAGTTAATTTTATATACACCATTTTAACAAAGTTGAGGACGACGGCATCTGCCAATAGGTACATTTTAATTATTAACTTTTATCTTATGACTATTTTCCTCAACGGAATTTGATATGAATTTTATTAGTATTGACTATATATTTATGACCTCCTGTTATTTAGGTTTTCCGTCGCTATTTGTGACAACTTTTACCTATAAGATATTTACTTAAGTTACTTTGTATTATATCTTTAGTTCTTTCTTTGTTTATTTATTAATCGAATTTATTGATTACTATACTAGATTAGGGCCCTCTCTTATACGCTACATAAAAGACAAATTAGTGGCATTAGAAAAAATCTCCCTTAGTCTGTGTATATGTATGTAAATATGTAAGTATATTATGTACACTCTCATAAGTAATTTTTTTAATACAATTATATTTCAATTTTTTACGTGACAAGAAATTGAACTATTCCTTCAAAGTAAATATTGTCAGATTATATAGTATTAAACCATATTTCAGCGACGCTTATTATCATATTATCCCCTGACGGTACCAGTCTTTGGTTTTAAATGTAAAAAATGTATTCATTGAGAGATTTCCACAGCTTCATTATTTTCAAAATTTCAAGCACGAAATGGTCGAAATAGGCTAGAGACCGAAATAGAGTAATCAGAAGGCTGAATATTGGGTGTAGTAGTAGTTCGATATCTTCCAATTCCTGAATATTTGTCTTGGGGTGCAGCATGGGCTGCGGCCGGGTATAAATCAGCCATTTTCAATTTTTTTATAAACTCATTTCTGTTATTGAGAATAAAGTTCAGCATCAACTGCACACCCGTTTGAAACAAACTTCCAGTGAATCACACCTTCAAAATTCCACCTGAAACACAACATTACATTAAAAATCGACATTATATACGAGACAACCGTATTTAATTTATTGTTCGCGTATATTTTTCAATCTTGTACCAAGTCCAACTTTATACATTCTTTTATCTTACGGAGGAATCTCAATTCAGTTGACTGAATTATTATTTCTATCTATGTCATGCATTGCTCAATGGGCAGGACATGTGGCACGAATGGGAATGAAAGAGGGACACAGAAATTCCTTGTGGGAAAACAAGACGGAAAGCGCCGAGTAGACAGGCCAAGAAAGAGGTGGAGAATAACATTAACCATGATTTTAAGGAAGTAAATTATACAGGAGATGATTCGAAAATATTATCTTAGAATAGGGATGCATGTAGAACTTACATATTAACGTGGTTATTAACCCTATGGGTTCGATAGCGCTAATGAGTTACGTAGTTAATATAGTGTCCAAGATTCGCTTCCAAACGTTAATACTGGCACAGTCATTATATTATCATCATGTAAAAAGGTTTAGAATGTATTGTCGCATTTTCATACGACCAATGTTTTATACCCTTATGCTTTCCCTCCACATGTATCTATCCATATTGTCCACCGCTGTGGTCTCGAGGTCACGCAGCTGGCCTGGGTTCGATTCCCGGTCGGGACAGGCTCCTGGGTGAATTTTTTTTTTCGGGGGTTTTTCCTCACCTGTAAGACAAATGTCAGGAAGCGTAGGGCCCAACGGTCCCCGAAAATCATCCGGCCATCATCATCGTCATCCTTATTATTATCATCCTTCATCGGTGTGGAAAGCAACGGGAAGCTACCACCACTACAACTCCCTAGTAAAGCTGCAATGCATAACAAGTAAATGCTATGATGCAGTGAAAGATCTGCCTTCGGGAAGTTTTACTATGGATGGATATCTATATTCATAATCACAGTCTTCAAAATGTATTTTTTTGTAAACACTATTTATGTCCTACAGCTAAGTGATTTTGATCTACCATTATCTCTCCTTCTCGCCTAAATCCAATCCAAAACTCTCCATTGTTTCCTTTCATCATCCATTCATTTTACATGTCCGTACTATTGCAATTGTTTGTATTTTACAAAATGTATAATTCAATTTTCTTTATTAATATGTTGCATAAACACATCGTTATTAATTATGTCCAATTTATAATGTCTTCTTGCATGTCGTAAGAAATCCATTTATAGTGATAATTTTTTTCGGAAATTTTGGTTTGACATTGGTTTAAGATTTATATATATATATATATATTAAATGGATGTAGTGATTATGGTAAGGAATGGAATTAAGTTTTTGCCAGGAAAACGGGAGATACGCCTAGGAAATCTTACTTTGTATCCGATTAGTCCATCCATCAGGAACTCCACATATGAAAGCAGAGACACGAACTCTGTACCCGAAATAAAACACCTGTACAGCAAATAGAAGAAACAAATATATTACCAAACATAAATTTAACTAATAAAGCAAACCGATCAAACTAATAGTTCAACTGCCGAACATGCACAGCATGCATGGATGCCGTCATGTGATCACAACAACACGGACTCCGAAGCGACGTGCCAGAAAGGCAGAAAAACACAAAAAAAAGACAAGAAAGAAAGACAGAAAGAAGAACCAAATGGGACGCGAAGGTGCCGCCCGGCCGTGGATTTTTTTCCCTCTCCCTCTGCTGCGGTCTAAAACAGCGGAAAATCACTCTGAGGCTAAAAACACAAACATAAAAAACAAACAAAAACATAATCCCAAGAACTGAAAAGGGCAACATAATTCGCTAAAGCAGTTAGGAAGTGGACATGTCAGAGTGGATTGAGGGCAACAAACGTGCTTGTGCCATCCACTAGGACACTGCCTCTCCAAGATTTATTTATTCCTGTACCCGGAGGTGAAGAACGAGTGACTAAATATTTGTTGACACAGATCTGCCTTAGGCTCCATTAATAATCTATTATAGATTTCTAAAAAGCATTGGGTTGAGATTTCAATAAATATGCTATTTAATTTATGACAATACAATATTTATATCTTGTGTACACACACACATTCTACTAAATAACAAAGACACCTGGTGCTTAAGTATCAATAAAACTAAATTCATGGTAACGCCGAGAAATATACATATATATAGGTTTCGATCCCCGGTCGTGGCAGTTTTTCCTGTGTGAGTTTGTGGTCGGGGATTTTCCTCACCTGTAAGACACATGTCAGGAAAACCTTAAGACCCAAACGGTCCCCCGAACGCATATGGCCATCATCATCATCATCCTCATCATTACCATCATCCTTCACCGGTGTGGAAAGCAACGGGAAGCTACCACACCTACAATTCCCTAGTAAAAGTGCAAGCATAGCATGAAAATGCTATGATTGCAGTGAAGGACCTGCCTTCGGGCAGAATTACTATTGATGGATATGGATATATATATATATATATATAATAAAGAGAGAGAGAGAGAGAGAGAGAGAGAGAGAGAGAGAGAGAGAGAGAGAGAGAGAGTTTATCGCCATTAATGCTTGTACTTAAGTTGAACTTTGCAAACATTTCGAGTTACGAAGTTGTCTTAAAATATAATTTAACTGCTGTGACTTCTCCATCGTCGTCGTTTATAATTTTAAATTGGGGGAGGTTTCTCTTCGTCCTCTACTATAGTTTCAAATTTGAGATGCCTTTAGGACCGTCTTTCCCTGATGACGAAAGACGTAGGCCTATTTCGATTTAAAATGTTATTTCATTAAACTCTGATGACGAAAGACATTATAAAATATATCCGCAATCTAAATGGGGGCACGCCGTAGCGTAGTGGATAAGGCACTGCGTTACAAGCCGGAAGGTCGAGGGTTTGAGTCCCGGTGGGGTCAGGATTTTTAAACTGATCCAAACCCTCTGGCGGCACCATGGCCTGGGGTCGACTCAGCCTCTAACGGAAATGAGTGCAGGCACTTGTTCTGGGGGTAAAGGCGGCCATCACGAAGGGCTGGCAACCCGGCTGACATCAAGTGCCGATTGTCCAATAAAGTGTCAGCCCTAACCTCCTACTACCCCAGGCCTCCTGAGGCGTGTAGTGGGATCACTTTACTTTACTTTACTTTATCCGCAATCTAAAATTGTAGTTGAAGTCGGTTTGATAATATAGGTATGTTTACATGGGAAGCTATCACACCTATAATTCCCTAGTAGAGCTGCAAAGCATGTCATAAAAATGCTATGATTCCAGTGAAAGTCCTGCCCTCGGGCAGAATTGCTATGGAAATAAAATTTAAGATCAAAATAGAAAGCGTTTTCTCATTCTGCCCTCGACGTTGAGTTACGCTGGACATGAAAATAAACTTTTTATTAATTATAATGAAGTTTGTCCATCCCTGGTGAAACTGCAGATATTGAAGGAAGTTGAGTTTAAAGGTTCACTCAGGCAGTGAGACAATCTCGGAGCGCAGTCTCGTCACGTAATACAGTCATGTCTAGAGGAAATCCACGTAACTATGTGACTGAATGACTGACTGACACTCCTTTCCCGACAATCCTCCCTGTTTCCGGTCATTGTTAGGTGCCACTAAAAGGTTAGCGTGAAGGACAGAATAAAAGCGAGGAAAACTTGACAAGAAGAATGGGATAACCTTATCGTCTTCCTCTACCCTTAACGCTAAACACTATTCCACTCGCCGGCGCGGCGTGCAATGCTCTGAATAAAACATAAGACGTCATGTTGCCAACCTGGAATAATGTAATATCCTTTGCTTCAGATTCCGTGATACAATCATATCTTAGCGGTTTCTAAGAACAGTTTAACTGTTAACATGTTAGTGTCCATATTTTAGCGAATTACAAAGGAATGTAGCTGTGGAGTTTGTTTTCATGAAAAAAATTACAAATGTTCATCGATCTTACTTACAAGGGAACTGTTGACAATTTCATGGCGAAACCTACCATGACATTTCTCCAGAGAACCGTTGTGACCGATACAGTGATGACATAACTATAAATAAAAGTGTAAGGCAAGGTTACAATATCTCACCTACTCTTTCCTTTATACATGGACGACATTCTTAGAGAATGGGAATAATAAATCTACTGGAGGTAGAAAAATTGCCTCAAATTTAATTTTATAGACGATGCTGTTTGCGGATGATCAAGTTATAATAACTAAAAGTGAAAATTAACTACGAATATCAATTTATGAACTATAAAATATAAATGAAAAATACAATTTTAAAATCTTAGAACAAAAAAACAAAAATAAATGGCTTTTCATGAAAAATGTAGCGTCCGTACATAATATTACTACATAATGCACATAGAGGTCACAAGTTCCAAAAATTTAGGATGCGAGGTAACTTATAAAGGTAACAGTTAATGTAAAAATGAACTCCCTCTTTTCGAACATATATGTGGTACAATAAATAAAACGTTGAAAAGAAAAACGGGAAAAAGAAACCAAAATGAAGTTTTACACGGTGACAGCAACACCATTTCAGAATATTGGACCATGATACGAAATGATATTAACAAATTGCAGGCTACAAAAATGAGGCTTTTGAAATCAGTTAAGAATTGTGTTAATTTAAAAATGAGGATATAAGAAATTAAATTTAATATTCGAGGATAGGATTCATCGTTATAAAGATCAATGTTAATTACGAAAGAGGCTAGTAAAGTGCTTTGTGTGGAGTGTAGCATTGTATGGTGCATATATCTGGATATTGCGAAGGAATGAGGAAAAGCGACTGGAAGCTATTGAGATGTGGATATGGAGAAGGATGGAACGTATAAAATGGACAGACAAATAAAAAAATAAAGATATGCTAGACAGAGTGACTGAAGGAAGAACAATGCTGGAACTCATAAAGAAGAGGAAATAAAATTGGATTGGTCACTGGCTAAAAAGAAACTGTCTGCTGACGGCTGCCTCAGATTGAATGGTGAAGGGGAAGAAAGTTAAGAGGCAGAAAATGACATCACATGATATACAATATTAAAATAAATGGTTTGTATGCGGGTACAAAAAGGAAAGCTGAATTGAGGAAAGAGTGGAGAATGGTGAGTTTGTAATGAATGACCTGCTCTTGGGCAGAACACAATGTATGTTATGGGTTGAACACCTAGAAAGAATGAGTTACAGTCGAATCCCTGGAAAAAATCTTGCTGAAGTTTGGAGTGATTTGGGAAGATCAATTAAACGTTGATTGGAGAATATGTGAAGCCGGAACAGGCTTAATAACCTGATCCTTGATTGAAGTAAATGAAGAAAAATAGTTGTGATGTTGCAAGGTCGTACCAAAAAGAAAATCTTCCGTATTTAACTACAAGGCACAGACATGGAAACCAGAATCGAGCAATTGCAACTGCTGTTCGTAACAGTTGGACGTCCCTGCCAGACTTAGAGAGGTATGGAGCGAGGCAGGTGCGGTGTGGAGCGAAAGTAGTGAGTATTATCTAATCCATCAAGTGAGGAGTTGTATTACTCCCTTATAGTTTAAATGAGATATTTAGCGCAGGATTTAAGTGCCTTACAGTTAAAAACGGCAGATAATTCTTTGGACACAGCCTTGGTGCATTATAACGCTTCTCCGGAAAAAAAATTCAAGGTAGATTTTAACATGCAAATGTTGGCAGTTTCTCTGTCGGCAGAGGCGGACAATTATCCAGCCCAGCCATCATCAACTGGTGAGCAACTTGATTCGGAGCATAATTCCTCAATAACTACAGGACAGGAGAACACACGAATGAATTAAATGCGATAATGGTAAATAAATAATCCGGCCATCATCATCCTTAATATTACCATCATCATCCATCACCGGTGTGGAAAGCAACGGGAAGCTACCGCACTATAATTCCCTAGTAAAGCTGCAAAGCATAGCATGAAAATGCCATGATTGCAGTGAAAGACCTGCTCTCGGGCAGAATTACAATGGATGGATGGATGGATGGATAGTAAATATTACATCATGCCTATTTTGTCTCCCATTCCAGTGCAAATGAATTTTCATGTTCATAGTGAAGAGATACTAAAGCCAACACACACACACACTATTGAGTAACACTAAGAAATTGGCACTGGAAGTAAATTTTAACAAAACTAATTATGGTTATACTCGTGAATATCTATTATTATTTTTACATTGATTCCCTTTAAATCTCTTGATTGTAAAGGGGGACGTTATAAGTGGTCACACATAATAATGTATTATATAATGGAAATGGACAGCTAAATGACAATTGAGGGCAATTTTAAGGAAGTGGCTGAATTCAAATACCTAGGAATAATACGAGTAATCACAAATAGGAATGAGATGCACAGAGTAATTAAACATAGGATCAATTCTGGAAATGCGTGCTATTATGCAATGCAGGGACTCTTGACATCCCAATTCCTTTCAAAAAACATTAAACTGAAAATATATGAAACTATTATTCTCCCAGTTATATTATACGGATGCGAAACATGGCCTCTTACTTTAAGGGAGAAAAGGAGATTACGAGTATTTGAGAATAAAGTTCTTAGGATTATTTTTGGACTTAAGAGAGATGAACAGACAGGTGAATGGAGAGGATTACCTAACAGTGAACTACATGGTATTTATAGGAAGCCAAATATAATAAGAACAGTAAAAGTACGTAGAATCCAAGATTGTTAAGTGAACTCTAAAAGTATAATTTTTAGGATGTCAAGATAGATAAAAATAAGCACCGTTGATAAAGTTAAAAAAATTGTTAGTTCCGAATATTTTGTTATACTTGTAAAGTTTTATTTTTAAGGGGGGCAGAATTTAAGTTGGAGACTGTGATGGGCAGGACATGTGGCACGAATGGGGAATGAAGGAGGTACATGGAAGCTTTTCTTGTAGGAAATGCAGAGGGAAAATGCCCAGTTGGTAGAACCAAGAATGAGGTGCGAGAATTACATTAACTATGATTTGAGGGAAGTAGATTGTACAGGGAGCGATTAGAAACCATTAGCTCGGGATAGGGATGAATGGAGAGTTTATGACCGCGCGGCCATGAACCTATGGATTCGATAGTGCCAGTGAGTGAGTTAGTTAGTTAATGTTCAATATTGCAAGCCAATTGCAATGGAGGGAAATACAAGATGTAGCCTCAAAAGTCTTCATTATAAAACTAATTAAAGTGGATGTCATCATTAAATGAGTTGCTATCAGTCTTTGTATTATTAAAAGTTCGTAATAATTGTTGCTTATGTTTATCTCTACCACTGGGGTCTGGAATTTGCGTCTTGGTCACTCCATGTGGGTTTCCTGGTGGACGAAACGGAATCTGATATCAGTTTTTCGTGGAATTTATGCCGTTTTCCCTTACACAACTCTCATTACATAACTTCTCTACACTCATCTCATTAATTCCGTTCCATTTCATCATCTGCTCCTGTGAAGATGCATCAATCGTGGTCGGTTAGCATTCTTATTAGTAACAGTTTTTATTCGTATCTCAAACCAAGGCTCGGTCCTGTGTCGGACACGAGTTTTGGTTTATATTTTGTTCGTGCCCACTTTCTATTAGAATTTTTGAAAATGTTAATAAAATAAAAACAATAATAATAATAAAATAAACAATAAAAATTAATAGACTAATAATGATATAATAATGATATTATTATTATTATTATTAATATTATTATTATTATTGGAATTAACATATAGTATAATAAGTAAATAAAACTCTGGATAAATAGATTTTTGTAGGCGTTCCACTGAAATTTCTGGAAGAGATAACATAAGAAACAGGACAATTAAAACAAAAATGAATGTTCAAACTTCACTCATAATTTCATTTAAAAAAATTAAAATGGTATAATCATGCAAAAGACAGAAGACAGATTCCCAAGAAAAATACTAGAATGGGTGTCACTTGGTAGAAGAAGAAGAGAATGGCTAAAAATAACGTGGATTGTTGATGTTTTGAGTAGCATGTGGGGAAAAAGGAATGGATGATGGAGATATGGAAATACAGGGAGATGTAGAGGAGAATGAGAGTAAATTAATTTGGCTCACAAAGTTGTGAAAAATTATGAAATCAGCTAAATAAATAAATAATAATGATTATCATAATATTTTGTAATGTATGTAAGACCGTAAGATCTTCTTTTCAACTTTACAAAAGTAAATTACATAGGTTTTCATATCTATATACTTTTTTTTACCAATGCCATCATGTTGTCTTTATGACATTCCCGGCATTATCTCGTGGCATGCAAGAATTGCAACCCACTTCTTAAGTTAGAGCGCCTGGAAAGCGGAGTTACGTTACCTTGACTATTTGACTCATGTCCCAAATGGGAGTCAATAACCAATCACGTTACAATGATTTTTGATTTACAATCAATCACAGTCGTGTTTCGCCTAGAATTTACCAACTAAAGTGTATCATAAGTAATGCCACGAGTGATTTCCAAATTATAAATAAATTCACGACTCACGAAGTGAGGAGTGAATTTATGTAGAGAATTTGGAAATCAAGAGTGGCATTTGTTAGGACGATTTAACGAATAAAATTAAGCTGTTTACTCACAAATCATTATTTAACTATAGTTATTTTAAAATATTTATATATTTAATGTAAACGGCGATGTTTGAAAACAAATGAGAAGCGATAGGTACGCTTCATCTGCTTCTTTTGTTTATCACTTCAACCAGATCATACTACGAGTATTTATTGCCAAAGGAACGCAATATTGTAAGAATGCTCTCTAGTGGAGAAAAATGAAACACATCAAATTGTATATTAATTCATTTCTGATGTCGTATGTTGCAAATATGAAAATTACATTTTTCTGGATTGTTACCTGGGAAAAAATACATTTAAGAAAGTGCAAACAGTGGTTTCTTTTTTTTTGGTGGTATAATCAAATGCTACAAATGCTTTATATTAACTCCCGCATGCGGCATGTGTTGACATTCATGCACTATATATACAATCTGGTAGCCGTACTTCTTACAGGCTCAGTCACTGCAAAATAATGTCAGACCTGTTCAGAATATTAAAAGGAGGAGCCTTCTTTAATATGGTAATTATAACACTGATAAATATTTCGTGAAACACGACTCTGATTGGTTGTAAACAGAAATCATTGAAACATGATTGGCCATTGTGTCCCATTTGGGGCATGAGTTAAATAGTCATAATAATCAAAGCACCTCCTTTTTAACATTCTTAATAGGCCTAGCATTATTTTGCAGTGACTGACTCACTAAGAAATACGGCTACCAGATTGTATATATATATAGTGCATGAATGTCAACACATACCGCAGGCGGGAGTTAATATAAGAACATTTGTAGCAATTGATTATACCACCAAAAAAAGAAACCACTCTTTGCACTTTTTAAATGTATTTTTTCCCAGAAAATATAATTGTCATATTTACATCATAGGGCATTAGAAATGAATTAATATACAGTTTTATATGTTTCATTTTTTTCTCTATAAAGTGCATTCTTACAATATTGCGTTCCTTAGGCATTAAATAATATGATCTGGTTGCAGTGACGAACAAAAGAAGCAAATGAGTGTACCGATTGTTTCTCATTTGTTTTCAAATATCGCCGTTTACATTAAATATATAAATATTTTAAAATAACTATATTACATAATGATTTGTGAGTAAACAACTTAATTTTATTCGTTAAATAGTCCTAAAAAATGCCACTCTTGATTTCCAAATTATCTAGATAAATTCACTCCTCACTTAATGAGTCGTGAATTTATCGATAATTTGGAAATCACTTGTGACATTACTTATGATTATATGATAATTGATAGAGGATAAATGGTAATTAAGCTCCAGGAAAGTCCTTAATTCTAAACTTAGTGGAAATCCAGACCATGGGCAACCACAGGAATAATTGCGTTTAAGGAAACTTTCTGTGGTTTGACCGAGAATCGAATTCAGAACCTCATAAACTATAGTCCGATCTAAATATAGAAGCATTTTATGATTAAAAATGTGCTTGTCATTATCAACTAATTACTACAAAGTTGTCTGTGCTACGTGAACTTAAAACTCATATTCACCTGAAAGAATTTTTTTTTTGTTGAGCAAGGTTGAAAGTGAATAATGGTTCCTTAATGCATCCCTTTAATATCCAATGTTGCACGTCATTGATGTTAAAAGCTTTAAAAACTTAGACCAAGAATATAATATCCATGTTCCACGTTGAGCGCTTAATGGTTTGTTAAGTGCTAGCCTAATACGTTGGCCTCACTCTTCACTTCATCTACATGCCAATTGAAGCAGTCAATGCAGAAAGGGTACATCTTGTAACTATCAAATTTTAAGGAGATACAGAAAACTGATTGATTGCTTCAGTATTGAAATTGTTGTTATAGGTTTTACTATTTAAAGTTAGGGAATTTGACTAACTTAATTAAGATACAGAAACTACATAAATAATTTTACCTTTTTAAGTAAACAATGCTAATGGAAGAATATACATTTATAGAAAACAGAATATATGTGTTTGGGAAAGGATGTGGATGACCTCATACTTGAAACAGGGAAAATAAAAAAAAAAGTGAATTTTTAAAATATCTTTGGTCAATAATTACAAGTTTAGGTACCTGTGAGAATTGTACAGACTAAAATTGCAACGGCAAAAAAAAAATGCAACTAAGACATTACATGGAGCAATTTGGAACAAAAATATTACAAAGGAAACTAAAATGAAAATTTATAAGAGCATAATACAGAATATTTTGTCATATGGAAGTCAAACTCGGTCTTTGACGGAATTACAAAGGAATAAAATTAGAACAGTTGAATTTGATTATTTTAGAAGAAGCCTCCAAAAAACAAGACAGGATAAAATAAGAAATGAATTCCTTTAGAGAGAAATTAATGTCACCACATCGGTTGTTAAGAGGATTGAAATCAAACGCTTAAATGGTATAGCCATGTACAAAGAATGGAAAATGAAAGATGGCCAAAAAATATATACCAATGGTCATCCCCTGGAAGAAATAAACGTGGCAGACCTAGATGGAAATGGAAAACCTACGTCAGAAAAATAATGGATGATAGGAATTTGGAAGAGGGAGATTGGAATGACACAGATAAATGGAAACTGAAGACGGCAAACCTATAAGTGGGGGAAAGCCGAAGAAGAAGACAAGAAGTAAACAATGATTGTTTTTCGCCATGCTGGTTCAGGTGGTAGCATGTCTCTTCCTGACTAAGAGGGCCCGTGTCCGATATCCAGCGGAGTTTAACATTTTTATTGCACAATTAATTCAATTAAATGATTTGTAGAATGTCCAATCTCGGGGCCAGAAAGTGTACTGGTGTACAATTTTTAATCGCTAGGTTTTCCGCAGAATTCTGCATTAAATTGCAAATCCCTACGCAGTTCATATATTAAATAGGCATGTGGTACAGTTGACAGACATTAGTCAGACGGATGGGTACGTTAACCTTAGCGCCCTCTTGGTGCTTTTCGACAGGAATAGACTGTGTACCGGTATGTTTCATATTGCTCCCTTCACTTTATCATCAACCCTTATAAAATTACTCTACACAAACACAAACATACACTAATCCTATTCTTCTCTCTATACACAATTCAACAATATATCACCTACGTAAAGTGGTACGTCGAAGTGGTATGTAATTTGAAAATAGACCCCATTAATGCCATCTATCCGTCCAGCGCGAAACTGAAGCACGAAACGTACAGTGGGTGTCATTAGAAAACAAACATAATTGTTTTTTGTTAAAACATGTGAAAATTATAATATGTAGCCCTAAAAATTAATAAATAAAGAATATGTAAGCCTATCATTTCTGCACTAATTGTTCCAGTACAGCCGACTACGCGACAATGACTTACATAATAACTACCTGATTACCCGGCGTTGCCCGGGTATGTACTTATCCCATTCGTCGAGTCAACATCAGCTTATTTATCCCGCAAACTGTGGATTCGACACTAATGTCGGTCAATTTGGACATTGTATTTTTTCTCTCTCCTCATCTCCATCAATCTTTAGGAGTGTAAGGGAACAAAATGGGATTAAATGGTGCCGGAACTCTTGCCAATGGGCTTAACGACCCGGAAAGCTATGGGAAAACCTGAGGGCTTACAGAAATACCAGAGGGAAAGCGCCCAGTTAATTGACCAAGAACTTTAACCATACGTTGAGGGAAGTAGATTGGAAAACATTAGCTCAGGTTAAGGATGTGTGGAGAGCTTCTGTCTGTGCGTCCATGAACATACGGATTCGATAGTGCCAGCTAGTTAGTATTTTTTAATTCGTATGAAAACATATTGAAATCGGCCGCGGTGGACAAGTGGTTGTGCTCCTTGCCTCTGGTCCCGAGGATCGCGGGTTCAAACCCGGCCGGGGTCGATGGATTTTTTAGGATGGAAAAATCCAAGGAGCAAGTCCTTTAAGCCGTGGATCCCGAGTCTGAAGATTTTAGACTAGTAAAACATCCTTAAGCATGAATGAAAATGCCTCTAAGCAATATATACCGAATGTTCCCGTACTAGTACTACCTTGGTTTCCTAGATGTCAGTATGAGGCGGAACGCTGACCACGGACAACTCAAAATGACATCTGTACGAAAACAAGTATAACTAAATTAGTATGGTTCAAATTCTTCTCTGAAGAGGGAGAGCGCCTAAATCTCTGTTAAGGGAAACATGGGCTTACAAGACAAGAAGATGAAAACATATTACTGTATTAATGATGTGTCATCAAATGTCCTTTCCGGAGCGCCTTTTGTTCCTCTCTGGTGCGTAAGTAATAAAATGTAATCAGCTGTTCAGGTTATATTCCCGGTTATAGAAAATACATTTTTTCTTTAATGCTCACACTTGTGAAAGGAATAATATTGAGAAGTAAAAAAAAAATATATTAAAATGATAGATACTGCATTAATTTGATCCGATGGTAACTATTGAAAATCATAAGTACAAAAATGTAATTGCAATTTTTTTTCCTGCCGCAGGTTGTCTTTTCGACAATACTGGTGTTCTCTCTAGGCAATGGCGTAATTGTAACCCACTTCTCAGGTTGGGGCGCCTGGAAGGTGGGATTGCACTGCCTCGATGATATGATGATGGTAGTGGTGCGTCAGAAGAATCCTTATCTAAGGCGAATATTCATAATTACTATATCGATGACCATATCATATTCGGGGATCCTTTTTGAGCCTTTAAGCCCTTTTTTTTTTTTTCCCCCTGATATTTGTCTAGTAACTGAGGACAAAAACCCGAAAGATCCTCACTCAGGAAACTTGCATCGATCGACTCTTGAATTCGGGCCCGCTGTGTGGTAGGGGAAGACAACTACCTCGAGACCTCAGAGGTGGACTTGAATAATTTTAAAATAATTATATTTCCTCGTGAGAATCGGCGAATAAAGAATATAAAAATGTAGATTATAATGCTGATACTACGCCCATTAGGCTTCGTGGGGACAAATTAATTTGGAAGTAGATAAATTTGGTTAATGAGGCTGATCCAGGACCCAATCAACTTTTGGTGACATCTGAAATGAGAACATAAATTCGGTTCAAGAAACTGAAGGGAGATCCATTCATCCTCTTGATAACTTAATTTAGATAACCGGTTAATAAAAGAGAAACTAATACTGCATCACCGACTAATTATGTTTTTATTTTATTTTTTATTTATTTAGCCTGGTGGAGTTAAGGCCATGTGGCCTTCTCTTCCACTCACCAGAACAAGCATATGTTACATATGAATACAAAAAAAAATACAATAATAGTCATATAAAACAGGACAAACATATGTTACACATGAATACAAAAAAATTACAATAGTAGTCATATTAGACAGGACAAACATGTTACATATGAATACAAAAAAAAGTTACAATAATAGTTATTGAACAATTCATTATCTGTCATATTGAATAATAATGAAATTAATGTCTAATAATAGAATGAAACTAAATACAATTAAAATTAAATTAATGATACAATGAATAAAAAAGGAATAACAGCTCGAATCTACTATGCATAAAAAGAAGAGAAAAAAAACACTACAATGAATTAATCTACGCTTTTTATACAAGGCATTAGGTAGATATATTAACAAATCCTAAGTCTATTTTTATTAAATAATGCAAAACGCATTATTAATTCTTAAAAAGTAGTATTAGTGAGTTGTTTCTGTTAGTGATTTTATTTTCAATTTATTTCTGAAAGATGGTAAAGTTGGCAGTCTCTGACATAGGGTGGAAGTGAATTCCATGTTCTAGCAAGAGAAACTGTAAAAGATTTCGAATAATAGGTAGTATGATGAGGAGGGATATAAAGGACACTGTGCTCAGGATCGGGTATCTAAGTTATGTGTATCAGAGAGTTTAGTGAAGCGGTTGATAAATAATAAGGTAAAGAGTGTGTAATATGTTATAGAGTAGGCATAGGGAATGGATGGTTCTACGATCTTGAAGACGAAACCATGACAATTGTTCCAGGGATGGTGTAACGTGATCAAATCTACGTATACCACAAATAAAACGTATGCAAGAATTGTGAACACGTTGAAGTCTTTGGGTAAGAACAGTATTTAGGTCAGTAAAAAGAGTATCACAATAATCAAAATGGGGCATTGCGAGTGTTTCTACTAGCATTTTTCTTAGGAGAAAACGGTAAACAATTTCTTATACGATTTAATGAGTGTATTATTGAGAAGATAGTTTTGCAAATGTTATTTATTTGTTTATTCCAAATTAAATGTTTATCCATAAACACTCCTAGATTTTTTACTGTCTCACTATAAGGGATCTGAACCCCATTAAGTGACACATGTAATACTGCATTTGTGTTAATTGAGGATAATAGTCTCTGATGGCCCATAATGATTGCTTGTGTCTTTCTAGGATTTAATTCAAGTCCATATTTCTCTGTCCTCGCCGTTAGCGAGTCAAGGTCCTCGTTAATTTTGGTTACCGCGTCATTTAAAGAATATTTGTCTGAGTGAAGGTAGATCTGCATGTCGTCCGCAAATAAATGATGTTTGCAATGTTTTAGGGAGTCAGATATGTCGTTTATATAGATTGAAAAAAGCAATGGGCCGAGCACCGAGCCCTGTGGAACTCCAGCTTACGGTAGGTCCAAGAAGAGCGTAATGTAGAATTTCCTACAACATATTGCTGGCGCTCACGAAGGTAGGAGTTGAACCATTGCGTGACACTGTCAGAAAGTGAGAGGTTTTTTAGTTTAAGCAACAATAAGTCCAAGTCTACCGTGTCAAATGCTTTACTAAAGTCAAGTAGTGTAAGAACAGTTAGTTTTCGATTATCAGTTGCTTCGCATATGTCTTCACATATATTTAGTAGAGCAGTATTTGTATTGTGTCCTGTCCTAAAGCCTGATTGGTATTGATCTAAAATGTCGTGTTCAGTTAGGTAGTCAGTCAGTTGTTTGTGGACTAATCGTTCCAAAGCTTTTGAAAGGGTAGGTAAAATACTAATGGGTCGAAAATCGTTAGGAGTTAAGGGAGTTTTTACTTTCGGGAGTGGGCGTACAATTGCTTGCTTGCATAATGTGGGATATATAGAGGTTTGTAGTGAGGAGTTGAAAACATGAGTTATGGTAGGTAGTATAACGTCGATTATTTTGTTAAGTAGAGTGATATTTATACGGTCAGTACCTTCTGCTTTTGTTTTTATTCGCTTGAGAGCTTTCTTTATGTTATGTGATATCCACCAAGTAACAGCAACCACATCAGTCCGTTTTGGCTTTTCGATATATTATGCCAGGGATCTTCGTATTTTATTCTAAAAATAAAATGAATTCCCAGCTGTTTTGGCCGGTTTATCTGATATTAGCTCATGTAGTAGACTTGTTTGGTGAATTGTGTAAATCATAGCAGACGTAATTCCGTGGAAATTGTGTTCCATGCGGCACGTGTCTTTATGATTGTCTCTTTCCCAGAGCAGCTCTTCTTTCTGCGCTGTAAAACAACCTCTGTATACTTGAATTGCCTACTTTATTATAACTTATTCTGTAACTAACATCAGGAGCGTTTCGCAGACGTTTTAATTTAATACAGGCCTACTACTCACGACATACACATTGCCGCCCATGTGACAACACTATTGCATGCTTATAGCGATCAACTAGGCTTAATTTCATGGAATTAGTGATATTAGTGTTCGCCCATTGGTCGAAAGTCGACTATAAATATTATGTCACCGCAGTTACTATTCGTATCTCACTTTATATTACATTGTGTTGATGTTAGTTTTAAACTGTTTAGACATTGTTAGTTTAAATTGTATTTAATTTTATTCGACACTGTATTGTCTACCTGTGGTCTCGAAGTAGCGTGCTGCATTGTCACAGCGGGTCCGGTTCGATTCTCGGTCGGGACAAGCTCCTGGGTGATTTTTTCGGGGTTTTTCCCTCACCCGTAAGACAAATGTTACGAAACGTAGGGCACAACGGTCTCCGAAAATCATCCGGCCATCATCATCATTCTTATCATTATCATCATTAGTCTTCACCGGTGCGAAAATTAACCGGAAGCTACCACACCTGTAATACCCAAGTGAAGCTGCAAAACATAGCATGAAAATGTCAAGAACAAAACAAGAGAGAAAATGCATTACATTTTCTCTCTTGTTTTGTTCTTGACATTTCTTCTTCTTTCCGTTTCTTTGTTGTTTATATAATGGTAAGGCATAATAATATTTAATTGGCCTAATATAAAAATATTATATATATGATATCCATCCACAGAAATTCTGCCGGAGGGCAGGTCTTTCACTGCAATCATAGCATTTCAAGCTGTGCTTTGCAGATTTACTAGGGATTATAGGTGTGGTAGCTTCCCGTTGCTTTTCACACCGGTGAAGGATGATGATGGTATTGAAAGGATGATGATGATGATGACCGGATGATTTTCGGGGACTGTTCGGCCCTAAGCTTCCTGACATTTGTCTTACAGGAGAGGGAAAAAAACCGGAAAAAAACCTCACCCAAGAGCCTGTCCCGACCGGGAATCGAACTCAGGCCCGCTGCGTGACTAAGCAGCACGCTACCTCGAGACCACAGCGGTGGACTAACAGATATAATGAATTCTAAATGGTAAAAAACAGTATTTGAGTATTAGATTATAGACGTTAGGAGCGACGAATACAGACTTCTAAATAAATAAAGGCTTCGATTCTACGTCGAAGGTAAGAGAAAAAAACTATTTCCAATTTTTTTATTGAATATACTAAAGCTCGTCAATAGCTAAAATCAATAGTGACAAACAGATAGGTCCCTTAGCTCTGCACCGAGGTATCATGCCATAATCACTCGGCTACGGCCCAGGACGATTTATAGCCTATACTACGAGTATAAAAGAAAATAATTACCTTAGTTCCCCTAAAAGAGTCAGCATTCAATCTGGGATGCAAATTCCATCATCATCATCAACAACAAGGATTAAGCCCAATGACCTGTTCCGATCTCATTATAGGTCGAATTGGTCCTTCCATCTCTTCAATGGCCTTCCCAGCATTCTTCTCCCTTTTGGTTTATAATTATACATTCTTTTTGGTATGCGCTGTTCATTCATTCGTAATACGTGCTGAAGATAAGCATTTTGATAATATCTTATTCTTTCACAGAGATTAAATATATTAAGTTCTGTTCTTATATCTTCCTTTTTCTTTTTATCGGCCCTTTGGTATTCTGCTATTGCTCTCAACATCTTCATTTCAGCAACCTCTATTTGTTTACTATCTGCCTTTGTTAATGTCCAAGTTTCACACCCATGGATAAGAAATGGAACTGCCAATACTTTGTAAAACTTCAAAATATTTTATTTCTAGTCTTATTCAATAAAGTGCGTTTAATTGTGCCACATAGATAACTGAATCGTTGTATTTTAGTGTGTTTATCTAAATTTCTGTCATTGCCTAAATGACATCATCCCAAATAATTAAAATTCTGAACTTGGTCTATAATTACATCGTTTATCATTATTTTTGTTGTTATTGCACATTTTCCTTTCAGAGCTAATATTTTGTTTTAGATGTAGATATTCTCACATTTTTCTTAATTAAGACCACAGATACCCAGTAAAAGTAATAAAACCGGGGGTACCTTGGTTAGATTGATTTGTATACGCCAAACTGATTTGAAGTCTTTAATTGCTTATTTTTCAGTGGCACACATAGGGATTGTTATTGGTGGCTTGATGACTTCTAACGTATTGAGGGTATAGTGGGTCTTACACTTTAATAATTGCAAGAGAAGAAAGATACCCAAATTTTTTGTACCTTCAAGAGGGCATCATCAGGACGATATGTTTTTTTATCAATTTTACTGGTATATGTGGTTTTAGTTGAACATAATTGCATCCTCGACTCTTTTATCAGAATTACTATTAAAGTAAATTGCATTATTTTATGTATAATCAATTTCCGCAAAGTTAAGCCTGACTTAAACAATTAACGAAATGGTATTTTAAATAAAAAATATTTTAAAAATACTCAAGTATAATATATTAAATACATATAATGGAAAAAAAAAGTTTCCACTATCTTTTGAGTGACTTTAAAATTATATACACACGGCTAATTTAACTGAGAAGAAAATACAATTTACCACGAAATTAGCCCGGAGTTTACAATTTATCTGATAATTGAAAAATAACAATTTATTAAATTTGGACGAGAGATAAAAGTAGTAATTAACTAACTCACTGGCACTATCTAACCTTAAGTCCATATCCGCGCGGATATAAGCTCTCCATATTTCCCTACCATCATTCCTTGAATAATCTATTTCCCTCAAATCGTAGTTAATGTTACTCTCCCACCTCATTCTTGGTCTACCGACAGGACGTTTCCCTCTGGTGTTCCTACAAGAACCACATGTCTAGCCCATTGCAGTCTACGAGTCTTAACTATTGTTATTATACCTGGCTTCCAATAAAGACAATGTAGTTCACTGTTATGTAGTCTTCTACATTCATCTGTCTGTTATTCTATCTTTGGTCAAAAAAATTTCCTAAGAAATTGATTCTCAAATACTCGTAATCTCCTTTCCTCCCTTAAAGTAAGAGTCCATGTTTCGCTTCCACATAATATAACTGGTAGAATAATAGTTTTTATGATGATCTTGATGAAGATTTTCTGGCTGCAGGCCGTGGTCGTGAGGCTTGTAGTTCCCCGACGTTTCGCCAGAGACTGCGTCTGGCAACCCTTGAGGATGCCAGACGCAGTCTCCGGCGAAACGTCGGGTAACTACAAGCCTCAAGACCACGACCTACAGCCAGAAAATCTTCATCAAGTTCATCGTAGTAACTCCGACCGTGAAAGTCTACGTGAATACAATAGTTTTATATATTTTCAGTTTAACGTTTTTTGAAAGGAGATGGGACGCCAAGAGTCCCTGTAATGCATAATAGCTCGCATTTCCAGAATTGTGCCTATGTTTAATTCTTTGTGCATCTCATTCCTATTTGTTATTATTGTTCCTAGGTATTTGAATTCAGCCACTTCCTCAAAATTTCCCACATTTATCATTAGCTGTCCATTTCCATTATATAATGTATTTCTATGTGTGACCACATATTTAGTTTTATTGATATTCACTTCCAATCCGAATTTCTTGATATTATTGTACACTGGGATAAATTGTCTTGAGAATATAAACAAAAAGTTTGTGATTTATGCATGGGGAAAGTTGATTATTTTAATGTAGTCTATAGTTATTTCCTGCCTTGTATTAACTTTAGAATGTTAAATTTAGTGCAATGAAGTAGGAACATTCAGTATGAAACTAAAAAAAAAACGTATATTATAATTAATTGGTGGAGGATATAGTATTGAATGGTGCGGAAACGTGGACATTAAGCAGAGAGCAAGTATATTAGCTATTGGTGACAGAGATGGACTTTTGGAGGAGGGCTTCTAGAAATTCAAGATACAAAATTAGAAATACTAAAATCAGATAAATAATGGATATTCAAAAAGTTGTTTTATAAGTTATTGAAGAAAGAAGACCAAAATTGTTTGGCCACGTAAAGAGGATGTGAGATGACAGGATACTTAAGATGATATTATATTTTGAAGCGAAGGGCAATAGAAGAAATGGGAGAGCAAAAGAAAAGTGGATTCAAGAAGTAGGGCTACATATGAGTATGGTGTCGAGAGGATTAACAAAATGTGATGCAGATAACAGTGATTTATGGAGAAGTAAAATTCACAATGGATTGTAAGAAAACTACTGTAATGTTGAGAAATTCCTAATAAAGAAGTATTCACTTTTAGAGTTCCATTATAGCCATTGATTATACCACAATCAAAAGAAACCACTGTATGCACTTTCTTAAACGTAATATTTCCCAGGAATTAACGTTCCAGAAAAATATAATTGACATATTTACATCACAGGATATAAAAAATTAGCTAATATACAGTTTGAAGTGTATCATTTTTTTCACCACTAGGGTCCATTCTTACAATATTGCGATCCTTTGGCAATAAATAATATGATCTGGTTGCAGTGATAAACAAATGAAACAACAAACGTTCCTCAATTGTTATCAAACATCGCCGTTTATATTAAATATATAAATGTTTTAAAATAACTGTATTTAAATAGTCCACCGCTGTGGTCTCGAGGTAGCGTGCTGCCTTGTCACTCAGCGGACCCGGGTTCGATCCCCGGTCGGGGCAGTTTTTCTGGGTGAGGTTTTTATCGGGGTTTTTCCTCACCTGTAAGACAAATGTCAGGAAAACGTTAAGGCCCAAACGGTCCCTAAAATCATATGGGCATCATCATCATCTTTATCATTATCATCATCATCCTTCACCGGTGTGGAAAGCAAGGGAAGCTACCACACCTACAATTCCCTAGCAAAGCTGTAAGCAAAGCATGAAAGTGCTATGATTGCAGTGAAGGGCCTGTCTTCGGGCAGAATTACTATGGATGGATGGATATTTAAATAATGATTTGTGAGTAAACAGCTTAATTTCATTCGTTAAATAGTCCTAACAAATTTATCGATAATTTGGAAATCACTCGTGGCATTACTTATGAAAAGAAATGCTCCTGAATATAACCTGCAAATATAATTAAGTAAATTTAAGTAACGTCTTCATGTAATGACTCTCATAACATTAAAGACTGCAATTAATAACTTTTTAATATAACAAGTAATGCATTTAATTATTTTGAATCTCCCTAGGCAATGACTAAAAAAAATATATTGAATAAAAGATAAATTTCTTCTAACATATTTGTGGTAAAAATAGAAGGGCTCTATCGAAAAAAGTACATAGAGAAATGCTGCTTTGAATTTATAAAGTTTTAGCTATACCTGTACTACTGCATGGCTCGGAATATTCGACTCTTACTAAAAGTATCTAAGAAGATTAGAAACGGCAGAACAAACGTTTGCCCGATATATAGCACAATACCCTTTTGATAAAAAGAGAAATGAAGATAGCCAATAAAAATTACAAATATAGACTATAAGAACTAAAGTAATAATATATGGAAACAATAGTTCGAAGTGTGACTAGAACGAACGAAGAAACGCTGCTTCATAAAATGTTCCGTTATAGCCCTCAAGGACATAGAAGCTGAGGACACCAGCTACACGACGGAACCAACAACTATGCGATCCGAAACAGATCAAAATTGATTTAAACTACGATAGAAAATGGTGATGGAAAAAAGAGCATAATTGTAAGATAGAAATTAACAATTAAAATATACCTGTTGACAAGTGCCGTCGTCCTGAACTGTTAAACATGTTTGTAAAATATTATTAATTGGAGGCGTTCCGGATGTTAAATTCAATCATCAATAGAATGAGTATGCGCTACTAGTTGTATTTATGACGCCAGTAGGAAACGCATCAAAACCATCAACGTCTACATGTCTTAAATACAACTACTATTAGGGCATACTCATCCTGCTGATGATGGAAGTTAACTTCAGAAAGTCCTCGATTAATAATATTTTACATGCATTATTTTTACAATGTTTAGACTGACGGCATCTGCCAACACATATTTTAATTTTTATCTTATGACTATTCACCTCAATTGAATTTGATATGAATTTTATTAATATTGATAGTATAGTTGATTTTTTAAATATATTTTGTCTTCGAGACAGATACTAATAATGGACTAACACACAAATTCTAATGTTTTTGTAATGTGTATCAGTTATAGTTTCAATATTCACAAATGTTATTTTATTTCTTCATAGACATCATCTTCTCAATTGATAGAAGAAAACAAATTAGTGTACTCTGTTATTCAAAAGAATACACACGCTACTTCTACACCTACTTACAAATCCTCTGGCTTCCATGGCTTATCTTCCAATCACAATTTGAATACACGATCGTACCAGAAACTCTTACTTCACATCTCATGAAACTGAGCCACCCATTATTCTATGGTAATACATCACCTTCCATTAAATTAAATTTCTTTCTTTGTAACTATTTTTTCAGTCGATTAATTTACGGTTTCCGATTGTGCACTTTTCTAATGATATTCGATTAATTTTAATTTTAGTTTCATTTGTATGGGTCTAAGTATTAATTTGCAATTGTTTACTTTATATTCCCGTCTTTCTTACTTCTTTGTATTTAACCCCTAGATTCGTAATGTATCCCTTTGGATACATCAGTTGGTTTAATTAACCTAATATTTTAAACAAATAAGAAAAAATAAACAAAAAGAAACCATTTAAATGTGTGTCTAATTATACGATATATCTTAATAATAACAGTTACATAAGATTCCGTTTTCACTGTGGTCCGCCACATTCAAATAACTAACAGAAGAAATTTGTGTTTTGCCAATTTAAGGGTTAATATTTTTGACTGGTTAGCGGAATCTTGCCATTTTATAAAATAATATTCTTCTTGTAAGCCATTTTTTCCCTTAACAAAGTTTTAGGCGCTCACCCCCTACAGGGAAGAATTTGAACCATACTAATTTAGTTACACTTGTTTTCGTATAGATGTCATTTGAGTGGTCGTGATCAGCGTTCCGCCTCATACTGACATCTAGGAAACCAAGGAATTACTAGGGAGGGAAAATTGGTAATTTTGCTTAGAGGCCTTTTCATTCAGGCTTAAGGATCTTTTAAGAGGCTGAAAATCTTCAGACTCGGGATCATGGCTTAAAGTCCCACCCGGAGGACTTGCTCCTTGGATTTTTCCATCCTAAAAAAATCCATCGACACCGGCCGGGTTTGAATGCGCGACCCTCGATACCAGAGGCAAGGAGCATATCCACTAGTCCACCGCGGCTGATTATAAAATAATATAGTAAGATAATATTAACAGTCATTACTACACATAATATTATCATAATACTTCACAAAAAAATCAATATGAATTAATTATCAATATGATTATTAATTTATAAATATGAAAATATAAGACTTATAAATTAATATAAAAATGAGACACAATATTTAACAATCAATATTGATACCTTAAAGGTATGAATGCTATTAAACATGTCAACGCAATTAGATGGACCATCTAGGATACATCGTAAAAAAAATAATCGCAATCAGAATTACAAAAAAAGAAGAACTGATGTACGGAGTATAATTGGCTTGCTGAACTCAATATTATGGGGGGGAAATCCTTTACAGAAAAAAAATATATATATAGAAAAATGAATGCTTGAGTCGGGATATGAACCCGAGTCTCTAAATTCTGTACGTTTAGCGCTCTAACCAACTGAGCTACCCAAGTATTGCAACACAAACATAATTTTTCTCATATGTGTAGTATTCTCAATTCACACAAGAGGTAGCGGGAAGTCGTTCCCCTGACATCTAGTGGTCACCATAACAGGTAAGCAAATTTTTAAAGAGAATATTTACTTTGTAGCAGTAAAACTTGTATATTTAGATGTTATAACCATATTTTTGACATTTGGCAATGAAGGCAAATATGATATGAAAAGAAAAATGAATGCTTGAGTCGGGATTTGAACGCAAGTCTCTAAACTCGGTACTTTTAGCGCTCTAACCAACTGAGCTACCCAAGTATTCCAACACAAACATACAGTTTTCTTATATATGTAGTATTCTCTATTCACACACGAGGTAGCGGGAAGTCGTTCCCCCTGACATATAGTGGCTATCATAACCGGTAAGCAATTTTTTAAAGAGAATATTTATTTTATAGCAGTAACACTTGTGTATTTAGATGTTATAACTATATTTTTGACATTTGGCAATGAAGGCAAATATGATACGAAAAGAAAAATGAATGCTTGAATATATGTGTGCGTGCGTGTGTGTGTGTGTGTGTGTGTGTGTGTGTGTGTTTCTGTGTGTAAGGCGTATTGTGTTATATCGATAATAAACATGGACAATTAAAAGGTGAAAAGCTAACATGTTATTAGCGAAAGACATCGATTACTGCACAACACCATTCTCCAGGTCCAAATTAGAAAACGACAGTAACGTTTGAATTAAAGAATATTATGAAAGTTGAAAAAAATCGGTACAGGTAATTGAAGAAAGTTGATTAAAATGACACCTACATCTGAAGAAGATCCCATCTGATAAAATCTCTAAGAAGATCTTACAATGGAGTCTAGATAGAAAAAGACGAAGGGTAAGACGTAAAGAGAGACTGCTGGATGGAAAGAGAAAGCGTGGGAGAACAGGGACATACGTGTGATGTCGAGAATGGTGGAAAAACAATGTATTGTAGATAAATTCCGAATTATAAAAGAAAAATATATTTTTATTATTGGGTTCGGCTTGCTCAGTTCAAGTTTCGATTAAATTGACTAAATATATGTACTTACATTCCGTACAATTACCCTCTTACTAATAATCCATATATAACTTTTATACAAGGTTTATACACATCTCAGTTGAAAATTCTTACTAATAAACACTGTATTAGCTGTTCAGTGTAGAAGAGGTGTACAACTTTACATGGGAATCGTTATACATGCCTCCACCCTTGTTTAAGGATTCTATAACTAGACAAAATGTCGGACATCAAGATCAACTGATTGCTTTCTTATGATATTGATGAAAGATTCCTTAAATTTAACCCAAAATGCAACACTTTAACGACTGTTTGATGGATGCACAGGGCATAAATAATATTAATAAAGCTCTGGGTAGGAAAATAAAAAGCATCATAAAATGCCTTTCGTTACACTCATTCTCGATTAGGCCTAAAAAAATTTAAAATTGAACATTGAATCACAAAAGGATATGTTCTACAATAATTGCTGTAGACAAGATTTAACCTGAATGTAGCTTAAATGCTTCATAATATTATTTTAAGAAAACTTTCTTTCATCTTTAATACATAACACACACACCGATATAAAAATGTATTTAATTATTGGTAGTCTTGTGGTTAGAGCTTCTGACTACGATGCGTGAGGTCGTAGGTTCGATTCCCGGTCAAACTACAGCGATTTTTTTTCGCTTGAAATGATATTTTGTTGTCGGTAACATTTCCTACTATTTTGAACGTTTTCTGACGCATCTTAAAACACTGCATATAATTCATAAGTAATGGGGAAAGCTTTTATTAGTTTCCAAGAATTGGTCGAAATTCTCGACGTTAGATGGCAGCACATTATCTGTGAAACCAATTCTACGTTTTATTTGACATAGCGTGATGTGAAATGTATATAAATTAAAACACTTATATTTTCCGTACCTCCTCAATTAGGGAATCTCTATTAATTCTTATCCATATTAATTTCTTACACAATAATCACCAGTTGATGTTGTTTTATTTCTGTTACAAACTGCGAGTAATATTGTTCTGACGTCATTGTGATGACGAATATGTGACGTATTGTGTATGACTGTTCTTTTGTTATATAGCTCCGGCACAACGTTTATTTGTAAGGAAATTATACGTGATCTACATAAGGCTTTTATATTGTATAATTAAACAACTGCTGAAAGCCTGTATTAGACATTTTTATTAGTAAGACCGTAAATATTTAAATAATTTAGAACGATTCAAATGTATATTCAAAGCGCATCTCTCATTTTTAACATAACATCATTAAAATTGACAATGTAAAATTTCAGTAATAGAACGTGTATCAGAATGTTGAACCACAGTGCGTTTAAAGGCTGAAGTATTGACAAATGAGTTTACCGGAGTGACAGATCGGATGTTACTTGTACTTTCCTAAGCTACCTGTCAATATAGTTAATGGAAGCAATATGGACAAGGTACATCCACTATTTATATGCACAATCACACTGTAACCACTACACAGGCTGCATTAATCAGGCCTCTGCCTCTACACTTTTATAACACATTTAATTATGACAGGAAACCACTTGACGTCACAATCTGTTTTATAAATTTACTACACATCACTTCATGCAATCTCTAATTACAATTCAAGTTAAGTGATTATTTGCAATTATTCTTAAAGTTAAGTAATTAATATATATTCTATACAAGTCTAATCTATTCTATTCAAGTTTCTTCTAAATAATGAAACAAAAATAATTTGATGATAGATTGTCAAGTTAATCAAAGTGAATAATCATTTTTAAATTCATATTTACATACATAATTATTATTCAATTTAAAGAATGTGAATTATTTTAATTATTTATCCAATGTCCCAGGTTGTAATTTTGACATTTCGGGTGTTCTTTCCTGGCATTGGGTAATTGTAACTCACTTTTGAAGTTGGGGCGCCTGGAAGGCTGTGTTACGGCTGCCCCGATGATATGATGGGTGATAATGATGGTAGTGGTGCGCAAGGAGAGTCCTTAGACCTAAACGGAATCTAAGGCGAATATGAATGATGATAATTATGATGACTATTATGTTTGGGGACCATTTGGGCCAAAGTGTCTTGACATTTCACTTACAAGCGAGGAAAAACTTCGACAAGAACCTCACTCAGGAAACTTGTCCCGATTGGGGTTCAAACCCGGGTCCGCTGCGTGACAAGACAGCACGCTAGCTCGATACCACAGCACGCGGTGAACAGAGTATGATTAGAAAATTGTAGCTCAGGATAGAGATGTAACGGGAGTTTGTGTCCGCATGACCATGAACGAACGGAATCTGTAGTTTCAGTGAGTTAGTTATCTAGTATATTATATTTGTTTTAAATTTGAGAAAGACAAACATTTAAAACCATTTATGGAACAATTCGAAGAACTTCAGTAAGAAATGAAATTTTATAAAGTTATGGAATAAATAGTTTTTTCTATGCCTACTCTTATGTATTGTCCCGAATCGTGTATAAAAACAAAAGGAGAAATATATTGTGTAAAGTTATCGGAGATTAAATGTATGAGGTAAGTAAGAAGATGCCCTAAAGCTGATAAAAAATGAAATGGAATAATAAGATTCGATCTTAATATTGTTCAGTTAAGAAGAGAAAACGATATAGAAATATGAAGCTGAAAGAATGTCAGAGAATAGACAAGTAAGTAACATAATCGATCGGGAAGGGAGGTTACTTCACGATAGACACCGAAACAAGTTATATCATATAATCCTTGAAGGGAGAAAAGAAAGAAGAGTCAAACTGTGTTTTTATTCGGGGAATTCAACTATTTTCACACTTACGAGTATGAGTTTGTTATATGAAGGGAGGATTGTTGTCTGTAGCAAGTGTGGAACGTCAATGTCATCTGAATGTGTTACCAACTTCCTAGTTCTAAGTGTATACACGAAGCAAGTTGTCTTATCACTGACATCTTAGCAGTAAAGATTTCCTCTACTCTACATTTAACTTATTCATGACTTGTTCCGCGAGAGCTGTATAGAGATCTCTGTACACAAAGCTGCCTTATACAGGCAGTCGTGAATAGAGCACGCCCTCAGCCCATGGTGCATATAACAATCACGAAACGATTACAGCTGGAAACGCGAGGAAAAGCATTATGTGTGGAGAAAGATACAGCTTTATGGGCTTTTCCCACCTGTGCAGTTTTGCTGCGTAGGGAAGTTGGTTGTAATTGTACCTCTTTGACATGAAAGAAATGTAAATATTTCCTACAAGCTCATTCAGTTTTTCTTTTTATCATATTTTTTTCAACTTTCCTTAAAACATTTTTTGTTTCTCAAATATTATATTTATACCTTTAAAATGTCCCTGAATTATCTATATTTTATTTTATTTAGCAGGTTTCACAATATTTCACAAGATTTTCCTGAGCCAAATTAATCTTACATCATTCTCCTCCACACCTCTCTGTCATTCCAATTTCCATCATCCAATCCTTTTTCCCTCATGCTTCTCAAAACACCAACAATCCACGCTATTTTTGGCCGTCCACTTTTTCTTCTACCTAGTGACACCCATTGCAGTATTCTTCTTGGGAACCTGTTTTCTGCTATTCTTTTTACATGACTATAGGCTAACATCGTAATTGTTGATTTTTATTAAATCCACAACTGAAGTTTGAACATTAGTCTGTTTCTGGATAATTTAATTTACTTACTGCTCTAGATTTAAATTCCCATATTTCTTCGCATACAAATTTAAAAAAAATATATAATAAAAGGAAAAGGCCGTCATGCAGGAACTGCGTAAAACTAAGTGAATTGCCCAGCAATTCAAATATTTATTCGATCTTGTTGACGTACGGAACATACTTTTTCTATTTTATAATAAAATCTAATGTATCCACGTAAGTTAAGGGAATTCATGTATGGTGACAGCCAGAGCCATTTTTAATTATGTTTTTTTATAAATCCCCAATATTAAATATCCGAATTCTCTGATTTTAGGAGAAAATCTTGATCGTTTTTTATGGATGGCATATACCGAGTTTAATCAAACATATTGTGGAAGAGGAAAGGAGATGTTGGAATGCCGAAGAAGCGATGGATGTACCAGGTTACCTGAGGCGGAGCCGATATAATGGCCTGACCTCGAGCGAAATGGATAATATTTTGGATGCGTAGATAGGTGAGAATGATAAATCATATCTACATTACATCCTAATTGAGATAGGCATTTCTATTGTGTTTGATAGGATTGGGCGTGTTACTTATATTTTGTTATGAGTTATTTCAAATTGATAGAAATGTTTACTAAATGCAAAATATTATTATGCTCACTTGTTTCTTAAAATATCCCATTCCATTGACGCAGTCTACTATTTCACTTCATAGGATTTTCACGTGCCACATCCCACACGGGCCTTATAGTGACATGACCTGTCGAGAGAGGGATTTTAACTATGGATCACACACTTACTTTTTTGATCACAGAAGGACATGTAGGGCCTCTCCAAATGATGGGTAGCTATATATCAGGACTTCTACCAAGACAACACAATACCAGAACAGAACACACTAATTCAAGCAAACATATTTCTACTAAACATGGCGTATATGATAATGATGACTATGATGGCCAGATGATGTTCCGGGACCGTTTGGTCCTTAGAGTTTCCTGACATGTCTCTTACAGGTGACGAAAATCCTCCCCCCCCAAAACAAATCTCCCAGGAAACATTTCCCGACCAGGGATCAAGAAGGGCCCGCTGCGTACAAGTCAGCGGCGCTACTACTATACCACAGATGTAGACGTCTTAAAATGTACTGTAATTAAAAATAATGGTAAAAGTTAAAAAATTGTTAATTAAATTTTTTGTTGTGTTATTGTGCTTCTGAAATCGTATACAGTTTATATACATAGAATATAATATACTTCAAGTCTAGCAATACGGTATATTTTATAAAATACCGATACCATTTACTCCATCAGTGGCCTGCTATTTAAATCCACTTCACGCTAAGTTAACGAAGGATACATTTTATTGAATATTAATAATTATACTTTACTATATAAATAATGGAGGAGAATAACAGAAATAGCTTTGCTTCAAATATAATACTGCTATTATGTGTTATAAACTAGCAATTTATTTAACACATATACACTGCTCAAAACAATTAGAGGAACACTATGAAATGTGCAAATATTTTTTCATTGGATAAAGGTACAAACATGGAATTAATAAAGTACATTATTTGTGGTTATTTATATATTTATTTATTGCTCATGTCAGTAAAAACAAATGAATAACGCTGACAATAAACTTTTCAAATAATTCCGCTATGTAAGCAATTGAATCTTGTGCTTATTTTTCAAAGTTAAACACTCGTTATACAGAGTTAGTATCGTGTATGGCCTCCACGACATGCGATGACACTTTGGCACCTTCATGGCATGCTCCCAATAAGATTCTGGATTTCCTCTTGCGGGATTTCTCCCATTCCTCCTTCAGAGCATCTCCAAGTTGCTGCAGAGTTTGTGGAGCTTGATGTCGGTTTCTGATCTTCCTGTCTAGAAGATCCCACAAGTGTTCAATAGGGTTGAGGTCTGGGCTGACCGCTGGCTACTCCATTACCTCAATTTCATTCCTCCTCAGGAAATCCCTGGTGACAGCCACAGAATGTGCCCTGGCATTATCCTGCGTAAACAGAAATCCAGGGCCTACTCCAATGGCAGCAGGTACTACATGCTCTTCCAGAACGTGCTCGATATACCGGACAGCATTCAGTCGCTGGGGAACAAGTACAAGGTCCGTACGATTGTTGTACATAACTCCGGCCCACACCATTATGGAACCTCCTCCGAATCTATCAATTTCCTGTACAGCCTCTGCAGAAAATCTTTCTCCTGGCCGTCCCCACACCCTCAATCGACCATCACAACGTGTAAGACGATATCTGGATTCGTCCGAGAAGAGCACAGACTCCCACTGGTTCAGGTTCCAATCACCATTGTTTTCAGCATACGTACGTCTTGCTGCCTTATGGCCAATTGTTAAGCGTGGTTTTTTAACGGGCCTTTTTGGACGAATATTCTCTTTTCTTAATCTGTTCCTTATGGTTTGGTCTGAAACCCGGATTCCGGAAGCCATATGAAGGTCATTCTGCAGGTCTTTTGCAGTTTTTGTACGCTGTCGAAGAGCAGAAAGAACAACGTATCTATCATCCTGGGTGTGGGCTTGTTTTAAATTTACGGCCCTGGACATGTCTTCTACAATACTGACCTGTCTCTCTGTGCCTGTTGCGTAACCTGGACACCACGGAAGGGGAAACCCCAAGCTCTCTAGCCACTTGTCGCAGAGATTGACCTTGTCGTAAAAGATGTAGAGCATGATACACTTCAAACTCATTTAAATGCCTCATTTTGTCAGAGACTTCAATAAACAATGCAATAATCAACATTCGTGACTAAGCAACATCAGGACGCTTACCAATTAGAAGTGGCCTGTGCCTTCCAAAATAAAAAAAATTCTCTATATTTGTTATTTGAGGTAATTTCTCTGTATTTAGGCGATGGATCTTTAAAATTTGTATCCAATGATAAAATTAATAATTCAATTTACATATTGTCCAACTTTCAGCATCACAGCTTTAAAAAACAATTACTTATTCAATTTATTACAAGTGTTCCTCTAATTGTTTTGAGCAGTGTATAATAGCGATGAGTATTGAAAATAAATTAGTGTCAAACTCTTAATTATTATTTGTTATATCAAGTGAAATATTTAATGTGTAAATGCAATTTAATTATATGTTTTTCTACTCGTAATCTACAAGGAATATAAAGGTGCAGTTCCAGGAATGTTTTAGCATGATTTTCAACTTTGTATGAAGTTAGTTTTAAATATTAATATATTCAATATTATAAGTCGAAGTTTAGATAAGATTATTCAACAAGTTACTTCGATAAGAATAAATTTATAGAATATTAATTGGAAAATTTTAGACTCCTGACAGAGTCAAATCAAGTTTTATCATGCACTTTGTTGAGACAGAAATGCAGCTTTTGATATTTTACTTAATATATAGCTGTGGACGTTCCTTTACAAAGGTAAAATATTTGCAAATATAAAATTAAACATAATTATACATGTTTATCCCTTTCTACAATACTTATTATCACTCACGTTTACATCTCTTGAGCGTTAAGAGGTTTAATTCAAAGCTTGCAACAGATTATTCTTTACAAAACCTGTAGCGTCAGAATTGTATTATATATCGTAGGATTTGTTCACTTTGAACTCTAGGTAACGAACTAACTAACTAATCCACTGGCACTATCGAACCCGTACGTTCATGACCGCACGGAAATAAGCTCTCCATACACCCCTATCTTAAGCTATTTTTTTCGAAATATTCCCTGTACAATCTACTTCCCTCAAATCATGATACATTATATTCTCCCACCTCATTCTTTGTCTATCACCTGGGCGTCTGCCTCGTCTTTTTCCTACTAGAAACTTCCTTGCACGTCTTTCATTCCCCATTCGTGTCACTTGTCCTGCCCATCGCCGACTACGAGACTTAATTTTTCCATTCTCCTGTCTGTTCATCTCTCTGTGGTCCAAAAATTTCCTAAGAAATTAATTCTCAGATACTTATAACCTCTTTTCCTGCCTTAAAGTAAGAGTCCATGTTTCGCACCCATATAATATACCTGGTAGAATATCAGTTTTATATATTTTCAGTTTAACTTTTTTTTAACAACAGTCCGTGTAATGCAGAATATCATGTATTTCTAGAGTTAAGACTATGTTTAATTTATTTGTGCATCTAATTCCTACCTGTGATTATTGTTCCTAGGTATTTGAATTCAGCCACTTCTTCAAATATTTCCTCATTTGTTAATATATCTCCATTTCCATTATGTAATATATTTCTATGTGCAACCACATATATAATTTTATTGATGTTTACTTCCAGTCCAATTTTCTAGTGTTACTCAATAGTGTATGCATATTGGCCCTTAGTATCTCCTCGCTATCGCCCAATAGTACTACATCATCAGCTTAAACTAACAGCTTATTAAAAACCACCACTTGTAGAATTAATTATGTGGCGGTGAGGCTTCTCATATTGCCTGATAAACATACGATATATATATATATATATATATATATAATTACTAAAATTATTGAACATCAATATGTGAACAAGACATTTAAAAAACAGCTTCATGAGGCAGTGTTTAACGTTTGTGACTACAGTTCATGAGATCCACGGTTCAATTCCAGGTCATAACATAGAATTTTTTCCTTAAAATAAATTATTCCTGCGGTAGCTCATCGCCGGAATTTGGATTAAGTTTACGTTCAGGGATCTCCTAGCGCTTCATTATCATTTATCATATCATCGGGTTAATGTAACCCCACCTTCCAGGTGTCCCAAACTAAGACATGGAATACATTACAATTCCGCCAAAGCCTTGGGAGAAAGCCATATAATGAAAGACAACCTAGTGGCATTGGTAAAAAAATACTTGTGTAATATTAAATAAAAATTACTCTGTAAATATCCTGCCATTATTTCCGCATAACGCTAAGTTACCGAAGGGTTTTGTATTGATTAATAGTAAGTATATTTTATTACATATATAACGGAGAATAATAATGGACAGAGCTTCGGATCAAATATAATAATATTATTATTTTATAACCAGCAATATATTTAATACATAAATAATGGAGAAGAGTATTACAATAAATTTGTTTCAAACCCAAATTGTTATTTGATGTAACTATTAATTTATTTAATGCAATGCAACGGAATATTTTTCTATTCGGAAATCCGCGTGGTACAGAAAAGTGTAGTTTCTTTAATATATCAGCACTATATTCAAGTCTGTACGGTGTCAATTGTAAATAATATAAATCAATATATTCAAATTGATAAGTCGAAGTTCAGAAAATATTATGAAGCAAATACATTTGGTAATTATCAATTTGCACAATACAATTTACGAATGTTTATGAACTTAGCACAGTGAAATCTCTTTTATTCATGCTCTATGTTGAGACAGGGATACGTCCTTTTTTTAAGTTTGTGCTTAATATATATAGCTTTGTACTTTTTCCATATAATATTGAATACTTGATAATATGCTACTATGATCTGTACAAGTAAAAGCACAAATATTTTACCTCATTTTACAATACAATATTATCTGTCACATTAAAATTGTCTTGACAAATAAAAGGTTAAGGCCTGTTATAAAGTTTGAGACTCCTATTCTTCACAAGTCCTATATAAATTAGATATTGTAGCTGTGTACAGATATTATTATAGATATGGCATGTTATTTAGATACAGAAAATTATATTAGATATTCATGTGAGGAAAAGGGTACAATTGTTATGGAATATATGAGTATATCAGGAGTTTTAGACTATTTGCCAAATATAATTAAAAATTGTGTTTTTAATTTTCACCCAAAGAAATTAGACTTTTTATTGTTGTCTCGAGAAATAAATCGTTGATCTGAAGTTCCAACATCCCTGCTACCGCGAACTGCAAGATATCGAGGAAAAACCTCACCACCTACCATGTAAACTACTAGAGAATCGTAGATGCCGCAAAATAGAATAGAAAGCTCGTAATATTCTGAACGTAATTTATTTCGATTGTTGAAAAGAAGAAGAGCCTCCCTTAAATGCGTACAAAAATAAACCCTGCGTAAACATTAATTTATTTCTTTAGGAAAAATGTCATCAACATAAACCATATCGCCAAATTTCCAAACCCTAACCCGTACAAACATTTTCGTTATTGTACATAATTTCTAGAGGTTTACGCTCTGTAATGATATTGAAAATTACCTATTTGATCACCTTTTGTAATTATTGTTTACCTGGGAGTCTTGCGGCTTGTGGTTTCGTTTTAAACATGTGGACGTCCAATTATTACTACATCCGAAGCTTGTTTTATTTAATATAAGTAATACCCGAAATATGTAACTTCGGAAATGGATCTACCGCAAATATCGGGTTTATCCAATATACTGTAACACATATATACAGTGTTTGACAGTATTATTAATATCAAGTAAGTAATTTATTCAAATACACATCATGCAACAGCATATGTTTATTATAACAACGGTTATAAACAGGGGTAACGGTCGGTAAGTTCTAATCTTTTAAACTTGTACTAATTTATTTGCATCTCATGTCTCTTATCAGGCGCCCATAGCCGAGGCGTATAGGCATCATGTATTTGTACAGGTCTACGGAACATTTCTGAAATACGAGTAAACATTTTTTGGGCAGTGTGAAGTCGGTTCCCACCCGGCATCGTGATGAATTAGGGTAGCTACAGTAAGTAGCAACTCCAAGTAGAAAAAACGAATTATAACGGCAGGAGGAAACTATATACTAACCAATACTATTTTTCTTAACACTTTATTTTATGATCTTATTCCTATATTGATAGAGACTGTTTTGTTCCGTTAGGGGTAGGTTAATATAATCTAGAGCCTGTTTTATCGCCATGGGTTTTAAAATTTCTTGGTGATAAATCTGTCAAACTTTCATTTGAATATTGATTATCGCGGCAATTTTTCTTCTCCTGTGGGCTAAGAAAGTGTCTGCGATGATTGCTTCTGATTCATTATACGCATCTTTTTCCGTGTGTTCGTTCTTTTTTGTTTTAGGAAGATCTTATAATCTCGTGAATTTCGGTTGTAGAGCGCCAAGTTATCTGATCTGCTTCTATTTCATTCTTGGAGCATCGCTTTGTGTGTGATGTTTCTTTGCTCATAGTACTGTGCATCGAACCATGTACTTGTTCTTCTGGGTATCACTTGCAAGTTACTGAGTAGATCAATATTATTCATTTCTCTATCGCATGTCAGTTTGTTCGTTAGATCTACAGTATTTCTTGGGTTGAATCTTCTATGTTCTCTGTTTTTATTCTCGAGATTACGAATTAATATTAGGTGTTATCCCGTGTTGGGTTAGCACTTCGAAACTGTTTACGTTTGCACGTGAATCCTGAGGAGTGTCAGCGATGATAAGTGGAGAATTATGTGTAAAATATTTTGATGCTTACCCGAATGAATACCAGGTCGACTGTTTTGCTAATATTAGGGATGAAATTAATTTTCTGTTTGATTTAGTTTATGAGTTTGAAGCCTTCTTTCTCTAAGATCTGATTGAGGCTCCCGGGTTCTGTGTGTCTAACCCACAGCTAAAATCCTCTACTATTATCATTGGCCTATTTGTCGACATTATACTTGATTATGACCATGATAGTGTCAGTGATATGTACAATGTCTGTGAGAGGTCTGAAGTACTTACCTGCTATTGTAATTGAATCAGTTTATATGATTGCTACATTCTTCTCTGTGGATTCGAATAGTTTTTGGTCACTTTGGGGTGGATGTAGCATGATACTGCTCCATATAGCCTCATCCCTGCTTTAGTGTTGCTACTGCGTGTGTGAATTTTCTCCCGCTTATTTCCCTTAAACTGGTTGTGAATATTTCTGGCAGTACGAGAATGTCATATATCTTTAGAATGTCTTTCAATACTATGCTTAGTATGTTTCTTAGACCTTCCAAGTTCCATAATTCTATGATCCAATGACCGTCTTTCTCTTTTTCCGGTGGTGTCCTTTGGTGTCTGGGATTGGATTTGGTCCAATACAAGCTCCCCGGCAACCTTCTCTCGATGGCGGCGAAATTGAAATCTAGTCAGTAAAACTTATAAACTGAAGTTAAGATATAATTATGAAACTGGTAACTCCGATAATTAGCAATATATATATATATATATATTGTAAAAGATGAATTAAAAACTTGAAAAATGATGAAATGCGGCAAGAATACCAAATCAAAATTGCTAATAGATTTGAAGTACTGGAATCTTCAGATGACAATATGGCAAACGAAGAAGAAACTGATATAAATCAAGAATGGGAGGTTATAAGAGATACTATTAAATTGTCAGCATCAGAAAGCATTGGTTGTTTAAAAAAGAGCAAAACAAGAAATGGTTTGATGAGGAATGTGCCGACATTGTAAAGAAAAGAAAGCTAGCAAAACTGAAATGGTTACACGAGCCAAATTAGGTAAATTTAGAGCAATTGGGTAGTGTTAGATGGGAAACCACCAAGTTACTAAAGAGTAAAAAGAGGGAATATTTGAGAGAGAAGATTAATGATCTTGAAATGAATGCAAAAAATAGGAACATTAGAGAATTATATCAGGGAATTAGTATAGAGAAGAAAGGTTTCAGGCTAGAACAAACATAATTCGGAATGAAAATGGGGATATGATTGCAGATTCTAGGAGTATATTAAATAGATGGAAAAGTTACTTTAATCAGCTATTAAATGTACATACAGAACAGGACATTGAGGAGGACAAGTTACAGACAGCAGAAATGCTAGTCGCAGAGCCAAGTGCATTAGAGGTTGAAATGGCGATTGAAAAATTGAAGATGTGTAAAGCATCAGGTTCAGATGAGATCCCATCAGAACTGATAAAATCAGGGGGAGAAACATTGATGGACAAGATACGCTGGTTGCTTAGTATGATTTGGGAAAAAGAAGCTCTTCCAGATGAATGGAAGGAATCAATTATCGTACCAATTTATAAGAAAGGAGATAAAAACTGATTGCAACAACTACAGGGACATCTCATTACTTTCAACTTCCTACAAAATTCTAACAAATATATTAGTAAGCAGACTTACTCCCTATATTGATGACATTCTAGGAGATCATCAATGTGCATTTAGAAGAAACAGGTCTACAACAGATCAGATTTTCAGTATAATACAGATTTTAGAAAAGAAATGGGAATATAATGGTACTGTACATCAACTATATGTAGACTTCAAAAAAGCATATGATTCAATTAAGAGGGAGAAGTTATATAGTATCCTGCTGGAGTTCGGAATTCCTAAAAAGTTAGTTAGACTTACACGAATGCGTCTAAATGGCTCAAAGAGTAGGGTGCGTGTAGGCAAACTGTTTTTGGACACTTTTGAAATCCAGAATGGGTTGAAGCAAGGAGATGCACTATCTCCTCTACTATTTAATTTTGTACTAGAGCATGCCATTAAATCTTTAGAGAATGAGAAAGGCTTAAAACTCAATGGTATTAATAAGCTGTTAGTTTATGCTGATGATGTAGTACTACTGGCCGATAGCAAGGAGATACTAAAGGCCAACACGCACACGCTATTGAGTAACACTAAGAAATTAGGACTGGAAGTAAATATTAGTAAAACTAAATATATGGTCACACGTAGAAATTCATTATATAATGGAAATGGACAGCTAATGACAAATGAGGGAAATTTTGAGGAAGTGGCTGAATTCAAATACCTAGGAACAATAATCACAAATAGGAATGAGGTGCACAAAGAAATTAAACATAGGCTCAATTCTGGAAATGCATGCTATTATGCATTGCAGAGACTTTTGATGTCCCAACTCCTTTCAAAAAACGTTAAGCTGAAAATATATAAAACTATTATTCTACCAGTTATATTATATGGGTGCGAAATATGGACTCTTACTTTAAGGGAGGAAAGGAGATTACGAGTATTTGAGAATAAAGTTCTTAGGAAAATTTCTGGACCAAAGAGAGATGAACAGACAGGTGAATGGAGAAGACTACATAACAATGAACTACATGGTATTTATGGGAAGCCGGATATAATAAGAACGGTTAAGTCTCGTAGACTGCGATGGGCAGGACATGTTGCGCGTATGGGGAATGAAAGATGTGCATGGAAGCTTTTTGTGGGAAAGCCAGAAGGAAAGCGCCCAGTTGGTAGACCAAGAATGAGGTGGGAGAACAACATTAACTATGATTTGAGGGAAGTAGATTATACAGGTAATGATTGGAAAGCATTAACTCAGGATAGGGATGTATGGAGAGCTTATGTCCACGCGGCCATGAACCTACGGGTTCGATAGTGCCAGTGAGTAAGTAAGTATATAATTTCTAATTAAATATTAGCACAATGAAATAATGTTATATCATGCACTTTCTTCAGGCAGAGAAATAAATTTGTAGATCTTCTTCTTCTTCTTCTTCTTCTCCACATGATGGATTAGGCTAACTACTTATTCCGTCAACACTGTGTCTACTGCCATCTCCTTCTCGGCCTCCTACGTCAATTTTTCCTTTAGGACCATATCAATAAGCTATTTTTGGCGGTATCATCCATCCCTCCAACATGATGAAATCATCTTGTTCTATATATATATATATATATTGATTCTTGAGTTGATAGCTTCCACTTCTAATATTATTTTCTTATTTCTTCATTTATGATTCTGTCTTTTCTTGTACTCCTTATATTTCCTTAAAAATCTAATTTCGCAACTTCGAATTCTACTAACTGTCCTTTGTGTAGGTACCCAACTTTCACATCCATAAAATAACGTAGGAGTTGTCATGGTATTATATAAATTCATATATGTAGGTCATATGTAATATATAGCTGAGCAATTTATGTTTACAGGGTAAATATTTGATAAATACGAAAGCTGTTGTTATCATCGGTACGAATAGCATCATAACAAATATTATTATCCCTTTCTACAACACTATCACTATTATCAGTCACTTTACAATCTCTTGAAGTACTGAGAGGATAGCAGTAACTATCCGTTACAAATACTAAAATATATTACACAACTTCGAATTGTTGTTAATACTAGTATGGATTGCCATTAAGTGACAGAAATTTGTTATTACCTAAACCTGGGAAATGTGGAGAAAAGTGTTTGGAACATATATTTCAGTAATTTAAAACCCTTAGTCAAATATAATTAGAATATATTTGTATTTTTACTTTACGTGACAATGGAAGATAAAACCACAGCTAATTGAATGGCCGTCAAAAACAAGGTTGTAATATTAATTTCTTTGCCTAATTGATCATTACCTGTAAAGGGCCCCTCATCTGATTGACACCATTTTCCATGTTAAAGTGAGACTACAAAGAATTGGAGTTACACCGTGTTCATATCAGCTATGTAATTGTTAAAAAATATACATCGGATAAAATATTGTTTAGTTTTTAATTATAGTACAATTATTAGATTATTCCTGTATTTAATAATACAAACTACTTTATTATCCTTAAGCATTACATTCTTATTATAAAATATAACGTACGAGTAATATATTTTTATTTTCAGATTATATACATCATATTGATAAACATACTATCACTAGCAGCCGAATTGCATATAGCAAGATACTCAGATTTACTGGCATCATGTGCATTAGAAGCTTGCAAAGAATATTTCAAACATAAAGGAACTATAATATTTATGACGCATGTTGGTGAAAGTTGTCATATTTCAAATCAGAATGTAACTATTTCACTTGATCGAACTGAGTTTAATATCTCCACATATTTTCATGATGAATGCATCATCAACGAAACTATTCTTGTTAGTGATACGTTGGAGGACATACATGGGTATCAGAAATTCGTTACATTAATAACAGACTATGAGGCCGATAGTTGTCTTTTCGGTGTAACAGGTGATTTAGAAGAAAGAATATTGCGAGGACTTCATTACTCTAACAACTGGAGTACCTTGCTATTTCCTTATTACAGAGCATTTCATTATCATGGAAGAAGCGACATTTCTGGATACTTAATTATAATCAGACTTTATGAAAGTTCTGCAATTATAAACACAGATTGACCAAATTCTAATAGCTTTAGATCTCTACCGAATGTTAAAATATTCTGCTCTTTTCATTATAGTAATAACTGGAGAGGTTGATGGATTTAATGTCGATGATTTTATTAAACTTCTTGTGGATTCCAGTGTTTTCGATATTATCGTGCTAGTATACAACGAGTCAAAAATGGTTGTACGATTTTATACATGCAATCCTTACGAATTACCTTCAGGACAATGTGGATCACTCTATCAAAGTATTCTTATTAATGAATGTTACTTTGATGCTAATGGTGACGCCGTGCTAAGAAATCTCACCAGAGATTTTGAAGTGATTCCAAACTTGGAAGGCTGCGAGGCTTTTCTTAACGGTTTCCCAATTGAATCTCTTGTAATTTTAGAATATAATTCAAGTGATTCTGTTTATGTTTCTGGATTTTCAAATAGAAGTGTGGTGTTTATAATTTTTAAATATATTTTTGAAGCAATGAAAATGACTCTCAATACAAATTTTCCAAACTTTGAGGAAATAAAAGATCATTTATAATCAATCTTAACTTGGATTTTTACCAATCACGTGGTGAACAGTTCATCCGTTACTACACAGCAGAATACTATTGGTATTTGCAAAAATCCGAAGCTTTACCTCGATGGTCTATCATTTTGTGTGTATTCTCTAATTATCTATGGATTTGTATGTTTTTCGTTCTTCTGTTTACTGTATTTGTTTTACAATACATGTCAAAAAGTGCTAATTATGTTCCACCATGGTGGCTAAATTTGATAAGTTTACACTTAGGGATAGGCATTCGAGAACCCAAAGAACATTATTTGAGAATTATACTTCTATCCTGGCTGATATATTCCACTTCAATAAATACAACATTTCAATGTTTCTTTACAAGTTATCTGGTAGATACACTTTACCAACACCAGATTGATACATATGAGGAATTAGTAGAAGAAAACTATGAACTGATATTTGCAAAAGACAATTTTGTGTTCACTGGTAATGTGTATAATACAACCTCTTGCATGAAATGGGTTGATGGAGAGGTAGATAGTTTAGTGTATTTACATAACGGTGTAAAGAGAGCAGTGTTCATTCCACATGAATCAGTGTCCTACTTTTACAACACAATATGTGATGGCAACGTTAGAAATAACTTGCATAGAATTATCAATTCTCAAAAACAGTATCACTTAATTATCGAATTCTCAAACCGGCATTTTGAAAAGAGAATATATGTATTGTTGAATCGCTTGATAGAATCAGGAATTCCTGATAAACTTGTAAATGATATCTTACACCTTAGAGGCAAGTCATTTAAGTCAATGTTAGACATGAATTCTAATGAACTTGTAACGGGTGTGTCCCATACTAAAGGTAATTCAACAAGTTATAAATCAGAATCATTTCCGATATACTTTTATTATCCATTTTCCATAATGCATATGAGTTCGGCATTCCTTTTTTACTTCATAGGATTAGGTGTGAGTTTTTTTATATTCTTAGTAGAAATGTTTGTTTTTTACTATATTTGATATAGTGATTAATTACAAATGTAATGTGAAATTTAGAAAGGGCCATTTTATATTTTTCAATAAAACTATTTGATAATATTATTTCTCTTTGAGTATAAAATAAGTAGCCATTACTTTTAATGTAATAAAATTAAATGTATATTGCATTGAGATAAGACTATAACCAACACAATTTTTACCACTGAACAGATTATAACTGTTTTAAATGGGACACAATGCGTTGATTCGGCAAATTACCTTGGGTATTTCCTATCACCCTTAGTTCAAAATATATATAGGAAAAAGATAATTATTTTGCAACTGACAATTTAAACGTAATTTGAGATCGTATTTCAGTACGTGGCAACCATAATTTAACATTCCTCTAAATAACTTTGGAACATGGCATTAGGTTATCACAATTATCAATATTATATATATAAATATAAATTGCAGATTCAAACCAAAAATAGATTTCAACTCTTTTTAAGAATAAGAAATGAAAATGTTTGTTTTTGTGTTCGTTTAGCTGCCCGTGTGTATATTCATTTGCGAAAATATGTCACCATATTTGCTATTTCATCTAATCAAGCCTTTGTCGGTTAACAGGATACCGGTAATAAATCTGTCTTTTCTTCTAAAAGTATACATCACATAGACAAAAACCGAGGTAGGATAGTTGGCTGGCACGTATTTTATCATGCGTTATTTCCTGCATAAAACCTGATGTAACTTGTGTTATTGACTGAACAGGAAATTAGTTGGTAACGAAAATATAATTTTCAGACTCAATATACTACTAGGTTTGTGATATTACCTACTTGTTTTAAATACGTGATCTTCAACTGCGAGACGAACCGTCAGCCTCATTTTAGATGTTTTAACACTGTAGCTTATATTGTAAAGTTACTTTTTAGCTTTCTTATTTTTTCATAAATTATTTAGTGTTTTGTGGTGCAGTGCAAAGGGCTAGTTCGCATCGGAAATGGAGAAATAAATCCGGATAATTTTTGTGTACGTTCTTGGGCGGTTTAATCCCAGAAATTAAAGGTAAATATTTATAACATGCTTATTAGTTATATTCCGGCTGTCAAAGAGGTGACCAGGATAAAGCATGGTCACCTGATCGATGTTGTATCACTTGTACGATAAATCTTAGACAATGGTTAAATGGGAAACTCAAAGCGTTACCATTTGCTGTACCTATCGTGTGGCGAGAACTAACAAATCATATTAGTAATTGTTATTTTTGCATGATAAATATACATGGCACATCTAGGAAAATTAATCACGTTATTCAGTATCCAGATATGCCTTCAGCCATGCTACCTCTTCCAGATAGCGAGGAATTGCCAATGCCTATACCCACTAAGATATGGAGTAGTGATAGTAACGGGGGAAAATAGTGATTCCCGGTCTGACTTGTCCCCGGAACCAGAGGTATCTACTTAAAAAATACTGACGTTCAACCAGATAATTCTGAACGTGAAAGACGTTTTGTAGAGCAAGTAGACATACATGATTTGGCACGTGATTTAAATTTGTGTAAAGAAGAATCTGAAATTCTATGTTCTAGGTTGAAACAAATGGAACTTTATTTGCAGAGGGTGCAAATATTACAATGTTTCAAAATATACATCAGTCATTTGCAAAATATTATGCTACTGAGGAGATGTATAGACGTTAATGGTTCAATTAGTGAACTAGTGGTTGAGCATAATCCAGATGATTGGCGATTGTTTAAAGATTCATCTAAATATAGCTCAAGAGCAGTGTTACTTCATAATAGTAATGATATTCCATCTGTTCTGGTTTTCCATTCTGTTGATCTTAAAATAAAGTTATGAAAGTATGGCAAAGTTTGAGAGTGTTTTACAATATAAGGTTCATTTTTGGAAGATATGTGGTGACCTTAAATTAATTGGTGTGCTGCTTGGTTTATACGGGAAAGTTCACAAAATATTGTTTTTTTTTTGTCTGCTGGAACAGCCGTGCTACAGAAGAATATTATATGGTAGAATAGTGTAACAGTCGGCAGGAATATCCTCCGGTGGAAAGTAACATGAATCAAACAACATTAGTTCAGCCTGGTAATATTTTTCTTCCTCCCGTACACATAAAACTTAAGCTGATATTGAGTTTTGTTAAGGTACTCAACAAGGACGGATGTGGAGTTGCATATTTACAAGCAAGTTTCCACCGTTAACATAGGGCAAATTGAAGTAAGACATTTTATTTGTCCCCAAATCAGAAAACTTATGTAGGACGAAATGTTTGAAAAAAATTTCTAGCGGTTGAATTTTTTTGACTGGAAGAAGATGGATGAGTAATAATATAAGCCACGAGGTCAATTATATATGCAATTGGCTAGAGAAGAAATACTAGTCTAAAAAAAATATGCAATTAGACGGAAACAGGTTTATGGATGTAAAAGGTGATATGTGTTACAGAACTGATTTTGGAGTATATCAATGAATCCTTAAAAAGGTAAAACATTAGTCACCATTCTGCCAGAACATCTACTTAATAATGTTCCTGTTAAAACTAAAACATTAAAGATGTCGAAACACTGTTGAGAAACGTTTTGGTACTGACTGGAGTCATGTTGGCGGACTGAATTTCTTTAAAACTCTTCTAGGCAAAGTGAAATATGTCTTGAAGATCAGGAACTCTATTCAAGTGAAGAATGCATTTGTGTTGAAGATGAACTTTAAATTAAGTGTTAAAGAAGAATTTCTATTTCGATACTGTACACAGAAAATTTCATAATAATTTGTGGACAAAAAATATGAAAATTGGTTTATTAGTGTTTGCAAAAGCTTTGAAAAATATATCAGTTATCAAATTACCACTAATATCTCAACGATAGATTTAACAAAGTAATATTACTTTCATTACACCTATGACAAACTTCCGCACAACCTTTTTTTTTTTTTTTTTGAAAATTGATTGGTTCCTTTGCTTGGTTGGAAAACTACACAATTCTAAAATTAATTAATTTAAAAACTGGTACAAAAATAGACTGAATATTTCTTTCAGAACTGCAGATGAAACCTAGCACTTATACTGATTCTATTGTGGTTTGTTGAGATACCGACGTTTCTTACATTTATCTTAAAATCACCTAAAGTGCAATGAACGAGATTGGAAGCTGGACTAGTTACATAGTGTGAGCGAAAAATGGACTAACTACCAAATATGATATTTGAGGATAAGAATTAATATGGGTGACATATCTTTCGATTTTTTGTTTCACAACTAATGAAAAACGAGTTAGAGTATTGTTTATTAAATAATAACCTTAATTCGTTTTAAAACTTAATGATGGGATTTATAATAAAGAAAACCTTCTTTTTTTAATTACGTGGTTGTCAAATGTTTCAGCCATAACACCTGAGGCCTTAATTTATAAAGGCCTATCCATAAATCAGGATGTATTAAATTAATGACTCGATAGGAGCAACATTATCAAACTAGCTTAAAATGAAGATAAATAAATTAAAGTTTGGACTTGTTGTATTTAGGACTTAAAAAGAAACACAATGCAGCTATTAAAATATTAATATATTTAATCATATAAAATTTCACCTTACATATTAATCATGACTAATAACTTTCGGAAATAGCTTATTGCTTATCGTCTATTGTAGGCTGGCCCGAGACGGTCTTGTTATATACAGAAGTAGAATTTTAAGTTTGTTGTGTCGAGACAGTTTACATGTCCACTATATTGTACCAATATTTTTATAATAGCAAAATCTGCAAGTGTGGGACAATAAGCCTGTCCAGTAAGCAAAGTTTCTCCAGATCACACCCACTGCAATTAAAATAATATCCTGCTGTGTCCTGTCCATCAGTATGTCAACATTGATTTCTCCCAAAACGTCTGGAAATCTCAAATGACTATAAATAGATAATATACCGCTGTGATACATGAACTAAGTCTTAAGAGATTAAACTGTCACATCAGTCGGAAATCCCCAGGTGCAGTTAAGACTCGAACTTGGCAACTCTGTACGATGACCTCCACGCCCTAAACATACTTCACCAAAAATTGAAAGGCCAATGATGGCGAATGTTATAAAATTTATGTGATTGTTTGAAGGCGAAGGGGCGGGATTTGAACATGAGCCGCGATATCCTTATGGCGGGAAGCGTCTGATAACTATATAACTTTTCCCGAAGTCTGGAAAGCAAGTCGTGGACGATTCTACGCACTGTCGGTGAAGAATTTCGTAATTTTTGTAAGTAATTTTTTAAAAATTAAAGTGGAATTCGGACTTAGTCTTTGATTGTCCATATTACGTTAATTTATATAAGTCCCTAAATTGTTGGGGAATTGCAGCTTTCCCTAGGCTTACAGTGTCCTTCTAATAGTGATTTAAACGTAAATTGATAAAAAGACGAAATATGCCCGTCGCCTTCAGACACAGCTAGCATATGTAATTAACTAACTGTACCAATATATTGAGTTAATAAAACTTTGCTTTGTGATTTATATATAAATATTGGGATTTTATACGACCGTCATAAATCTTCTTGTACCCCTGAGATAAGATCACATTGCTCTCCGAAACCAAATCCAACCCTGAATTTCCGGTGCACCCAAATTCCTCACTAGCCATGAAAACTGAACCCTGCACTTAAAATACCTTCCACACTCATACAGAGTAAAAAAAAATATATATATATATATATTTAAGGTGTAAGTTCAAACGTGGCTAGAACTTTTAGCTCTAATATATGTAGCCTATATGTTAAGTTTCTATCGTTGTTTGTCATGTGCTCTTCAGACAATATACAGTAATTTACTTGAAGTATGCAGTTAAATCGCTCCTACAATGAAATTACATTCTTTATTTCAAGAAAACTCAACGAAATAAGAAAATTACCACTTTCACGTAGATCTTCACCAGTGTGAGAAACCGGGACTTCCAAGTTTCGAGTGCCATAATATTCAATTAAGTACATTTCCTGTCTTAGGACTCTATCCCTCTGTAGTCAGTTATAATACTGGAATTTCATTTAAGATGAAATTACTTACCATGTTCACCATTGACATCCCAATAGAGAAGCTCGCGGGGAAATCTTGAAAGTCAAAATTTTCACTTTCATCACCGAGTTATTAACATAAGCTGGATATGGGAAAAAGGGACTGAAAATCGCAAGAACGTGTGGAGAAAAATAAGGAGGAGGTACTTAGATATATACCAACAAGATACTTTAGCCGAATGTACAAGAAAACGCTAACTGTGTTTACAAAGAGACCTAAAACACGTCTGGGGAAAAGAATCGTATATACTCAACCTAGGATTTAAGGAGAGATCAGGGCTTGCTTGGTTTAGGCTAGGGGCATGGAAATTTCTAAAAATTAGCGACGATCTCGATATGCGAATATGTCCAATGTGCGGGAACTTTGAAGATGAGATACATATATTAGGAAATTGTAAGGATTTAGAATATTGGAGACGTCAGTTATTACCGGAAAGATTTCTAAATTAAAATCGGGAAAGATTGGCATGCTACCAGTTATTGGTAAATCCAGAAAATTTGATAAACCTCGGTAAATTTCTGTACAAAACGCGGAAAATAAGGACGATACTCATTCATGAATAAATATATGTTATCAAAATGCAATACCATTAATTATTAACAATTATATATAAATTAATTAGTGTAGAATGCTACTGTGTTATTATTTAATTGTAATATTATTGTGTTTTTTATGTAATTGTAATGTTAATGTTTTTTAGTGTATAATGCTATTGTGCTATAATTTAATTGTAATATTATTTTAATGTTTTTTAGTGTATAATGCTATTGTGCTATTATTTAATTGTAATATTATTGTGTTTTCTTTATGTAATTGTAATGTTAATGTTTTTTAGTGTATAATGCTATAGTGTGATTATTTAATTGTAATATTATTATTGTGTTTTCTTTATGTAATTGTAATGTTATTGCTTTTTTTGTTGTTTATTTTTCCTTACACTAGTACCAATTATTACTTTATTGTAACGGACTGTCAACTGCACGTACGGCGTACTGCCCGTGCGACCCATATTTGTAAATAATATTGTAAATATCTTACTTTTTGTATAATAAAGTCCTACTACTACTACATAATATATGAAGACATGGGAGGAATAACAAGCAATGCCACGTTTCAATGTTACGAGTTATTTGAATTTTAACGTATGAAACGCATTATTTTCTATATGTGATGTATATAAAACGCATATTTGTTATGGAAAAAAAATGTCCATATTCCAGTATTGCACTCATATTGTGTTTCGAATTAACAAAAATGGAAGAATCACAACAATTACCTAACGATGCATAGACATAACCAGGAATTGAGATGAATGATTCTTGGCATTACAGAATGCCATTAATTAACAAATTACATTGGAATTAAATTATATATTTCAAACTTCAAAATAATAAGTGATACTAATATATGCCCAGAATAAGAAGCTTTTCTTATAGCATTGTTCATATCCGTTTCTTTTAACTTTATATGGCATGTTTCTAGTTCATGTATTTGTTTGTCAAGCTGTAATCTACAAAGAGATCTGTTTTGTGTATATATATATATTATATGTAATACTAAATCACTGTCCTGAGGGGAGATGGACCCCCATCGGGCGCCTTCCCAGGTGGTGGATAGGGGGAAGCCCAGCAGATATGATAGGTACCAAGAATATCAAATACTGGGGCGAACCAACCAGTGAATAGGAGCGGTTGACCAGATTGGACGGCTTTTCGTGGGCGGACGTAGTTCAAGATCCGCGGACATGGCAATACGTCTAGAGAAGATGGCTGGAATCAACTCCCACAGTCTGGAAGCAGTAAGATAGCACCCCTATCACCAGGATAGTTCTGCTCTGCGCTCGTAAGGCAGTCAGGGCGAAATATTAATTACTGGCGAGTTTCATATATTAAGCCGGATGGATACAAATAACACATTTAACATTTTATAAAATATTTTATAAAGTATTGGCATAAATAAAAAATTGCAAATATTTCAATCGTTATGTGGCACCCTTAAAAGAACAACTGGGAGAGAAAGTAAGAAAGAAAACATTTAAAATTTTTATAAAGTACCACGCCGTAGCGTAGTGGTTAAGGCACTGAGCTACAAGCCGGAAGGTCGAGGGTTCAAGTCCCGGTGGGGTCAGGATTTTTAAACTGACCCAAACCTCTGGCGGCACTATGGCCCTGGGGTCGACTCAGCCTCTAACGGAAATGAGTACCAGACGCTTGTTCTGGGGGTAAAGGCGGCCGTCACGCAGGGCTGACAACCCGGCTGACATCAAGTGCCGATTGTCCAGAAATAGTGGGAGCCTTAACCTCCTACTGCCCCAAGGGCCTCCTGAGGCCTGTAGTGGGATTACTTTACTTACTAGCGTACCCGGCAGATGTTGTCCTGCCCGAACGTTCAATTCTCATATCATGGGCCGACGATACAAATATGTTTCATTTTTACCATAAAATTCAGCAATTAGGACATAATTAGATATTATTAAATACGTTCGCAAGAAAACCTCTTAGAGTCATCTGTTGTGGCTCAAGAAGTGTGAATGATGGCGTCACATAATTATGTCGGAACATAACGATAATGCAGATAACTACGCATCTGGCACAAAAAATCCTATAACCCGATCGCCGCGCCACCTACCAAGTCCAATTGTGAATCTAAACCATCCAGGGACCCACTCAAACACACAGAAAAAAAAGTCATCCTAATCGGTCCAGTCGATATACAGGAGTTCTTAATTTCGGATTTCAAGTGAACCTCCACTTCTAATTGTCGGAATTTCATTCATTTTTGGACAATATTGATTTGTTAAACGTCGAAAATGGACCGCTAGAGCGATTTTTCAATTTTCACGTCAGGTGAACTCCTACCACTAATGGGTTTAGGGACTCAAACAGACACACAAAAATTTAATCAAAATCGGACCAGTCGTCTAGGAGAAATTCAGTGAGAAATACACATACAGAAGAATTATATATATATATATATATATATATATATATATATATACACGAGAAACTCGATCACCTGTTTACTCGTGACCTGTCAGCAACGCTCTTTGCTACTTAATAAACCGACGTTTATTTGATTTTTTAAGTGTACGATAATAGTTCATTAATTAGAATCATAATTTATCTTTAAAAAATTCTCGGGGGGTCATGGTCCCCTCCCTGGAACCGCCCCTGCTTTGTAGTTCAATTTAAAATAAGGTGACTGTGTAATTTTTTATTGTTTGCAAGGTATGTTTCCACATGTATTTAACATAATATCTGGTTATATGGAAACACATTAAATATATATCAATAAAATTACAAACCTTGAGGTGAAGATTCATATAGAATAAGAAGAAAAGCTCACTGAACTTGAACACATAACGCTAATATTGCAACTGGGATATATAGATCTGATGAGTTCTTAAACATCGGCAAATTCCGATGTTTATATTGTCTTCATAAACATTAGAATTGTACCCTCCTTTACAGATAAGTTAAGAACTGTCATATAACTATTATATTAGAGTGAAAAAAAATTGATGAGAGTGAGTGAAAATAGCTTTTTTCCCCAGCTAGATTTCATTTCTGACCCACTGTGCACCGGTCCCATACTGGCCGAAATTCCATGAGAAGAATTTCTTCCCCTATAGAGACTCGAACCAGCGTAAGTCCCGTAGTTCTGCACCAAGACTTGTTCCCTTAACCACTCGGCTACGGCGCAAGACTCTTGGTATTAATGAAAGACAAAAATGGTAATTGTGAGTTATCCGTAAGAGATAAGGGACTCTTGGTATCAGTAGAAGACAAAAAAGGTTTTTGTGAGTTATCCGTAAGAGATAAACATATGCTGTCGCGAACTTTTTTATAGAGCGTTTTGAGATAGGCCTATTCAATTCTGTGTACATTAATTTTGTGTACTTCTTATGGTTTAGGCAGCGTAAGCCTTTAAAGCGTCCAAAGAGCTACTTTTTCACGTTTTCCACTAGAAAGGGCGATTTTTAAGGGTGTAGAAGCTGAGTATCACAACTCTCTTATAGACTATATTCATCCCGGGAATCTCTTGAACATTTTGCAAAATCCCATCACAATCGGATCAACGGTATGGCCGCGCATAAAGTAGGAACAAACATACATACATACATACAAACAAACAAACAAACCTACATACAAACAAACAAACATTAATTTTTATATATAATATTGGCTATATCTGTAATACTGTATGGCTCAGAAATATGGACTCTGAATAAACAGCAATTAAAATAATAAAAGCAGCAAAAATGAAATATTTACGATTTGTGGCAGGATATATTTTAATGGACTATTTAACTCATGCCCCAAATGGGGAGATAATGACCAATCGCGTTTCAATTATTTTTTTATTTACAACCAATCACAGTCGTGTTTCGCCTGGAATTTACCAACTAAAGTTTATCATAATAAAGAAAGCACTTCCTTTTTAACATTCTGAATAGGCCATAGCATTATTTTGTAGTGACTGACACTCTATGAAATACGGCAACCAGATTGTATATATGTTGCAAGAATGTCAACACATAGCGTAGCAATTGATTATAGGCTACCACAAAAAACACTGTTTGCACTTCCTTAAAAGAATTTTTTCCTACGTAATAACATTCCATAAAAATATAATTGTCATATTTACATCATAGGACATCAGAAATGAATTAATATACAGTTTGAAGTGTTTCATTTTTTCTCCACTAGAGTGCATTCTTACAATATTGCGTTCCTTTGGCAATAAATAATATGATCAGATTGTAGTGATGAACAAAAGAAGCAAATGAAGCGTACCAATCGTTTTTAATTTGTTTTCAAACATCACCGATTACATTAAATATATAAATATTTTAAAATAACTATATTCAAATAATAATTTGTGAGTAAACAGCTTAATTGTATTCGTTAAATAGTCCTAACAAATGCCAACTCTTGATTTCCAAATTCTCTAGATAAACTCACTCGTGGCATTACTCATGATACATAAACGAAGTGAAGATATCCGTAAAGAACTACAAATAGTCAGTTTGAGAGATAAAGTGGAAGAGTGTATGAGGAAATGGAATGAACATGTGTGCAGAATGGATACCAACGGATTGCCTAGGAAAAGTGTGAACTAACGGACAAGAGGATGAAAAAGAGATCGGGGACGCCCACGATTGAGATAGACACAGCAGTTATAATACTTGGAGCCGGAACGAACCTAAAATGTTCAATCCTTGCAAGAAGAAGAAGAATAACAGAAGAAGAGACTAAATCACAGCATAAACATTATTAACCAGTTGACTTGGAATTATCATAGCATTTTTAACCCCTACATATAGGTTCTTTTTTATGTATAACAATTGGCTTCTATCTCTATCCCTTCACTCGTTGGTATCTACTCAATGCTAGTGCAGACTCTCGTTATGAAAAATATACTACACATACGTAATTTTCCAATAACTAGATAGGTTGGTACACTATTTTTCAGCCATATGATCGTCTGGATAATTCGTACCGAGTGTTATGTTTTGGTGAGGTACGTAATACAGAGTTATCCTATATATACTATTACTGAAAGACAACAATTTGAAGTTCTTTAAGAAAAAAATATAGGCCTATCTGACTCTCTTCAATATTTGGAGAGCTTAACTTTATTCAGAATTCAAAATAACTTGTGCATACCTAGTAATACACAAATATCTATATCTCAACACACAACATTTGCAATGGAAATATAGCTTATGGAAGATATCACATGCAATTTGAAAATTTCATGTCCGATGTTTTAAAAAATATGATTATAAAATTATGAATGATTTTTCGGAGTTTGTACATGCTTTTGTTTGTAGGTTAAATATGGTTACGGTGAAGTAATTTATTATTGTATCAGGATATGAACAGTTGAAGTCATGACTGGAGATTAATGAAAAATTCATTCGAAACCAATGGTCTCAATTAAATTTTAAACATTATGAGGTGAGTTATTAAAAATATGTTCTCCACTCAATATTAATGACATAATCTCGTAATGTACTTCCCAACATTAATTTTAATATATATATATACTAATGTTTCGTATTGATGAAATGCCAAATTTTAATTTTCGATTTTTCTAAACATAAAGATTTGATATAATTCCGTATCTCCAACACTTAATCTATTTAAGCGATTTTTTTTCTGGTGAATGTTCAATTTGATACTTGTTTCAACCTCATGAATTATCTTTGTGTTGTTTTTTCAGGTAAAAAAGTGATCTCAGTATTTAAATTTATTTTTCGATTTCTTTCTTCTTTAGCTGAACAATAAATAAATATTTTCATATATGTAAGGTAAAAAGAGTTAAGAATATTATGTAGTGTAGTAAAGACTTAATATAAAATTATAGAATATTCACCTGAAAGGTCCGTCTCCTCAACTTAATTATCATTTAACTGTAGCGCTTTCGGGACTTGTCCCATCATCGGCAGGATTCAAAACTGGTATTTCACTGAAGATCTGGTAGAGGGGGTTGCATGTATTGGGTTCGTTTTCGTTTATCAGGCTGTCGTTGTGAGCTGCTTTCATGATTTCCATCTCTTCGAGTACGTTTATCTTCGCTGGATTATTTTATCTGTGCATTACTGCTAGGGTGTTTTCAATATTTAACATGCGATGTCCTTCATGGATAACGTGTTTTGCATAGCTTAATTTACCTTCTGCGTGAATGAAGTCTCGAAAATGTTATTTGAATCTGATGTTAAAACTCCTGTTTGTCCTTCCTATATAAAATTTGTTGCAATCCTTACATGCCAGTTTATAAACTCCTTTGCTGTTGAAAATGTTATTTTCTTCAATGTTATTGTTTATTATGTTGTTTAATTTGTTATTGGTTCTGTATGCTATTTTTACGTTTTTATCGGCATTCTTTAGTGCATTTTGTCGTTTCTTTTCCTGTGTATGTAAGTGTTATCCATGTTTTCTTGTTGTTGTGAGATTCTTTTTCTAGTTTAGTTATGTTGGTTATGTTGTTCTTCCTTTTTTGTTTTTTTACGAGCTTATCTATGAATTCTTCATTATAGCCATTGGTTTTTGCCATATACTTAATGTAGTTGAGTTCTTGGATATAATTGTCTTTGCTTAATGGGAGTTTCAACATTCTACTAACTAAGCTATTAAATGTACTAATTTTCTGTTGAAAAGGGTGTGTAGAATTTTTGTTTATGGCCAGAGCATTGTTTGTGGGTTTCCGGTAGATACCGATTTCTAGTTTATTGTTGTGTAGATTTTTGGTTATAGACAAATCTAAGTAGTTTATGCTGTTGTTAACTTCTATTTCTTCGGTGAAAGTGATTTTTTCATGCATGTTGTTTAAGTCTTGTAGTATTTCTTTTTCTCTTCTGTTTTCATTTTCATATATTACTAGTACATCATCGACATATCGTGTTATTAGTTTTATGATGAATTTGTGTATTAGTTCCTCAAAATGTTTATTTTCCAGTTATTGTAGGAAGATTTCTGCCATTATTCCAGATGTAGGACACCCCATCGGGATCCCGTCTTCTTGAATAAATAGTTCATTGTTAAATTGGAAGTAATTTTGCTTTATTGTTGTTGTTATTAGTTTGTTTAACTGATTGATATAGTTATCTTCAAGTTTACTGTCTGTTAGTTTTTGTTTTATTATGTTTGCTGTTTCGTTTATCGGGATATTAGTGTACAGGTTTTTTATGTCGAATGACGTCTTTTTAGTATTCCTATTGATTTCTAAATGCTGTAGTTTGTCTGCTAGTTCAAATGAGTTCTTAATTGTGTAACTATTTTCAAGTTTGACATCATTTTTCATTTTCTGAGCGACTAATTTGGAAATGTTATAGTTAGGAGCATTCATGCAATTAACAACTGGTCTTATGGGAATGTTGTCTTTATGGATTTTTGGAAGGGCTATCATTACTGGTGGTGAGGGAGTATTATTTACCCATTTGGCGTTTTTGTATTTATTATGTTCATTATTGGTTGTGTTGGTGATTAGAGGGCACGATTTTAGTGCTTTTTTTATTTGTCTGCTATACTTTCCTGTGGGATCTTTTTCAATTTTTTTGAAATTGTTTTCTTTTATAAATTGCTTGGTTTTATTGATGTATTCTTCCTTTTCCATAATAACTATTGTGTTGCCCTTGTCGGCTTTTGTGTGTATTATATTATTGTTCCTAAATTTTCTTTTTATTTTAGAGATGTTCTTGAGAGTTTGTTTATCTTTGATGTTTATTGTTGGTGGAGTTTCTTTTATGACTTTAGCTGCTTCGTATCTAATATGATTTTTGTTATTAATGTTAAGTTTATTTATTGCAATTTCAGTTTCAGTAATTAAATTTTGTTGTGTTCTTTTTGCGTTGTGTGTAGGGAAATTGAATTTGTATCCCTTTTCTAGCAAGTCTGTTTCCTGTTTGTTGAATTTTATTTTTGAAAGGTTTGTAATTCTTTTGTCTTCAAAATTGTGTGATTTTTTTTTTGTTTTAGATATGTGTTGTGTTGCATGGCCTTCAATTTAGTTAGCTTCTTGTTCATTGTTTCATATTTATTGCACATGTTATTATTAATGTTTCCGTGAATTTGGTTTTCTATGATTGTCCAACATTTGAATAGTCGGCAAATGTTGGACAATCATAGAAAACCAAATTCACGAAAACATTAATAATAACATGTGCAATAAATATGAAACAATGAACAAGAAGCTAACTAAATTGAAGGCCATGCAACACAACACATATCTGAAACATAACAAATCACACAATTTTGAAGACAAAAGAATTGCAAACCTTACAAAAATAAAATTCAACAAACAGGAAACAGACTTGCTAGAAAAGGGATACAAATTCAATTTCCCTACACACAACGCAAAAAGAACACAACAAAATTTAATTACTGAAACTGAAATTGCAATAAATAAACTTAACATTAATAACAAAAATCATATTAGATACGAAGCAGCTAAAGTCATAAAAGAAACTCCACCAACAATAAACATCAAAGAAAACAAACTCTCAAGAACATCTCTAAAATAAAAAGAAAATGTAGGAACAATAATATAATACACACAAAAGCCGACAAGGGCAACACAATAGTTATTATGGAAAAGGAAGAATACATCAATAAAACCAAGCAATTTATAAAAGAAAACAATTTCAAAAAAATTGAAAAATATCCCACAGGAAAGTATAGCAGACAAATAAAGGAAGCACTAAAATCGTGCCCTCTAATCACCAACACAACCAATAATGAACATAATAAATACAAAAACGCCAAATGGGTAAATAATACTCCCTCACCACCAGTAATGAAAGCCCTTCCAAAAATCCATAAAGACAACATTCCCATAAGACCAGTTGTTAATTGCATGAACGCTCCTAACTATAACATTTCCAAATTAGTCGCTCAGAAAATGAAAAATGATGTCAAACTTGAAAATAGTTACACAATTAAGAACTCATTTGAACTAGCAGACAAACTACAGCATTTAGAAATCAATAGGAATACTAAAATGACGTCATTCGACATAAAAAAACCTGTACACTAATATCCCGATAAACGAAACAGCAAACATAATAAAACAAAAACTAACAGACAGTAAACTTGAAGATAACTATATCAATCAGTTAAACAAACTAATAACAACAACAATAAAGCAAAATTACTTCCAATTTAACAATGAACTATTTATTCAAGAAGACGGGATCCCGATGGGGAGTCCTGCATCTGGAATAATGGCAGAAATCTTCCTACAAGAACTGGAAAATAAACATTTTGAGGAACTAATACACAAATTCAACATAAAACTAATAACACGATATGTCGATGATGTACTAGTAATATATGAAAATGAAAACAGAAAAGAAAAAGAAATACTACAAGACTTAAACAACATGCATGAAAAAATCACTTTCACCGAAGAAATAGAAGTTAACAACAGCATAAACTACTTAGATTTGTCTATAACCAAAAATCTACACAACAATAAACTAGAAATCGGTATCTACCGGAAACCCACAAACAATGCTCTGGCCATAAACAAAAATTCTACACACCCTTTTCAACAGAAAATTAGTACATTTAATAGCTTAGTTAGTAGAATGTTGAAACTCCCATTAAGCAAAGACAATTATATCCAAGAACTCAACTACATTAAGTATATGGCAAAAACCAATGGCTATAATGAAGAATTCATAGATAAGCTCGTAAAAAAACAAAAAAGGAAGAACAACATAACCAACATAACTAAACTAGAAAAAGAATCTGACAACAACAAGAAAACATGGATAACACTTACATACACAGGAAAAGAAACGACAAAATGCACTAAAGAATGCCGATAAAAACGTAAAAATAGCATACAGAACCAATAACAAATTAAACAACATAATAAACAATAACATTGAAGAAAATAACATTTTCAACAGCAAAGGAGTTTATAAACTGGCATGTAAGGACTGCAACAAATTTTATATAGGAAGGACAAACAGGAGTTTTAACATCAGATTCAAATAACATTTTCGAGACTTCATTCACGCAGAAGGTAAATCAAGCTATGCAAAACACGTTATCCATGAAGGACATCACATGTTAAATATTGAAAACACTCTAACAGTAATGCACAGATAAAATAATCCAGCGAAGATAAACGTACTCGAAGAGATGGAAATCATGAAAGCAGCTCACAACGACAGCCTGATAAACGAAAACGAACCCAATACATGCAACCACCTCTACCAGATCTTCAGTGAAACACCAGTTTTGAGTCCTGCCGATGATGGGACAAGTCCCGAAAGCGCTACAGTTAAATGATAATTAAGTTGAGGAGACGGACCTTTCAGGTGAATATTCTATAATTTTATATTAATTTTGAATAAACTTTAACGGAACACATCATGAATCTTATAAAAGTTGATAGTAAAGACTGTAACACATTGTAAAGAGAGATGGGACTTCTATCTTTTTTCGTTGTTGCATGCACTTTGTTAGAAAACCGAACTAAAAAAATGATAAATAATTTTAATTTCAAACACGCTTGGGATAGAATGAAAGTTGTCAACAAAAAAAAGCATCTCCAACACACATCGAGAATAAAATTAGAGTTATCAACAAAAAAACTAATTTTAGCATCAGAAACGTGAGGTGCTCTAATCAATTAATATATTTGTTGATAAACAGATATTGGTAAAAGTAAAGTCTGTAAGAAGAAAAAGTAAAAACCATAAAAAGCACCCCACGCTTTTCATGGTAGAATTATTTTTTGTAGATACCTCCAGTTTTATTCTAGATGTGTTGGAGATAATTTTTTTGCTTTTTTTTTCTGTTCACCGCTTTAATTTCATCCCACGCATGTTGGAAATTAAAATTATTTTCCATTTTTTAGTTCGGTTTTCTAACAAAGCGTGTTGTTTTAGTTATATAAACTATTATTTATTTCTTATTTTTTTGTTTGGTTTTGCAATAGTGTGTTGTTTTAGTTCTTAAATGATTTTTTTTATTTTTAGTTTAATTGACTATCATAAACCTGATTCCCATGAAAATTTATTGCATACGATATTTTTAGTGTCTAGGCACGAATATAATTATATATTTTTAAAAATTATTATTATCTAACAGACCACCACTCTGGTCTTGAGGTAGCGTGCTGCCTTGTCACACAGCCGGCCCGGGTTCGATCCCCGGTCGGGGAAGTTTTTCTGGGTGAGGTTTCTATCGGGGTTTTTCCTCACCTGTAAGACCACATGTCGGCACAACTTTAAGGCTCAAGTGGTCCCAAAATCATATGGCCATCATCATCATCATCATCCTTCACCGGTGTGAAAAGAAACGGGAAGCTAGCACACCTACAATTCCTTAGTAAAGCTGCAACCATAGCATGAAAATGCTATGAATGCATAGAAGGATCTGCCTTCGGGCAGAATTACTATTGGTGCATGGATTATCTAACATTATTATTATTTTTAAATTGTAATATATATATATATATATATATATATATATATATATATATATATATAACCGTATCCTTCTCATATTTATTGGATAAATTGCAATACGGTAAGTTTAGAATATTGTCATTAATATTTTACAGAATAAGATAAAAGTATACATATCTTTAAATTCGATACTACTGTAGTATGAGCTAAAAGTAACACCCTTCTAAAAAAATCCTCCGTGCCGGATTTAAACCAGCGACCTATGGATTACTGAAATTGTATACCCCTACAGTCCACCGCTCTACCACCTGGGCCACCAGAGCTTATAATATTAATTTCTTACAACGATGGACTAAAAAGTCGATAAGTCCGCAACCTGTTACGGCCTTTATTTGTTTTTATGTCCTGATGCTCCTGGACAGGATCGTAGAAACCATTTATGGAATTATTGTATTGTCGTTGGTCCTTTACAAGTATACAAAGTTTCAGGCCGATCCAAAGTTTTTAAGTGGGTGAAAATCGTGTTGAAATATTCTGTTACATAGACAGATACAGATCAAGCTAATATAAAGCGTGTTAACAGACGAGCTTCATGGGATAACGTTATAAATTTCAGAATACAGTGCACGAGATTCAACGGTTCGATTCCCGTTCATACCACACGAATTTTTCCTTAAAAGGAACTATTCCTTTGTTAGCCCATGATCCCAAATTTAGATTGAGTTTAGATTCAGAGCTCCCCTGGCGCTTCCTTACAATTTATCACCCATCATATCATAGGGATAGTGTAATACCGCCTTCCAGGTGCCCCAAACCTAAGAAATGGACTACGATTCCGCCAATGCCAGGGGAGAAAGCAAGAAATATAATGAAACACAAACTAGTAGCATGGGATAAAAATACTAGTGTAACATCGAATAACAATTACTCTGTAAACACCCTGCCATTAATTACGCATTACGCTAAGTTACTGAAGAGCAATTTGTATTGAATAATATTAATTATATTTTATTACATATATAACGGAGAATAATAAAGGACAGAGTTTCGGATCAAACATAATACCATCATTATATTATAATTAGCAATTTACTTAATGCTTAAATTATGGACAAGAGCATTAAAAATAAATTTGTATCAAACTCAAATTGTTATTTGATGTAATTAGTAATTTATCTAATGCAATGTAACGAGATATTTTTCTATTCGTAATTCCCGTGGTACAGAAGAGTGTAGTTTCTCTAATATTTCAGGATTATTTTCAAGTGTGTATGGTGTCAATTGTAAATAAAATAAAATATATACATTTAAATTGATAAGTCGAAGTTCAGAAAATATTATGAAGCAAATAAATTTGGTAATTATCAAATGGAACAATACAAATTTAAAATGTATATGAACCTAGCACAGTGAAACCTCTAATTTATTCTCTTTGTTCAGACAGGGATGCGTGTTGTTTTAAGTTTGTGCTTAATATATATAGCTTTGTACGTTTTCCATATAATATTGAATACTTAATAATATACTACTACTACTACTAGTAGTAGTAGTAGTAGTAGTAGGACTTTATTAGACAAAAAGTAAGATATTTACAATATTATTTACAAATATGGGTCGCACGGGCAGTAAGCCGTACGTGCTGTTGACAGTCCGTTACAATAAAGTAATAATTGGTACTAGTGTAAAGAAAAATAAACAACAAAAACATGATCTGTACGAGTAAAAGCACATTCCTCTTTCTACAATACAATAGTATCTGTAACATTAAAATTTTCTTGACAAATGAAAGGTTCACCATAAAGTTTGAGACTCCTATTCTTCGCAAGTCTTAGATAAATTAGATATTGTAGGCTTGTTCAGATATTATTAGAGATATGGCATGTTATTTAGATAACAGAAAATTATATTAGATATTCATGTGGAGAAAAGTGTAGAATTGTTTCGCAATATACGAGTATATCAGTAGTTTTAGACTATTAGCCAATATTAATTCTAACAAATGTTGTGTTTTTATTTTTCGCCCAAAGAAATTAGACTTTTTTGTTGTCTCAAGATATAAGTCGTCGATCTAATGTTCCATGATCCCTTCTATACAGAACTGCAAGACATCTCGGGGAAAAAAAATATCACCACCTGCCATGTTGACTACTAGAGAATTGTAGATGCTGAAAATTATAATATAAAGGTCATAATATAGTAAATGTAATTTATTTCGATTGTTGAAAAGAAGAAGAGCTTGACTTAATGCGTAGAAAAATAAACCTTGTGTAAATATTAATTTATTTCTTTAGGAAAAAACATCAACATAAACCATTTCACCAAATTTACAAACTTTACCCCGTTCAAAAATGTATGTTAATGTACATAATTTCTAGAGCCTTACGCTTTATAATAATATTGAAAATTACCAGTTTGGTAACCTTTTGTAAGTATTGCGCCACCTGGGAATCTTGCGGCTTGTGGTTTCGTTTAAACATGTGGACGTCCAATCATTACTACATCCGAAGCTTTTTTTTATTTAATAACGCAATACCCGAAATATGTAAATTCGGAAATAGATCTATTGCAAATATCGGGTTTATCTAATATACTGTAACACATACATACACCGTTTGATAGTATCATAAATATCAAGTAAGTTAATTTATTCATTATACACATCATGGAAGAGAATATGTTTATTACAACAACGATTATAAACGTCGGTATTATGTAACAAGTAACAGTAAATGTCAATACGTTCGAATATTTTAAACTTGTACCTATTTATGTGCATCTGATTTCTCTTATCAGGCGTCCCTAGACCAGTGGTATAGTCATCATGCATTTGTGCAGGGCTACGGAACATTTCTCAAGTACGAGTACACATTTTTTGGCCAGTATGAAGTATGTTTTCATCCAGCATCGTGATGATTTTGGGTAGCTACAGTAAGTAGCGGCTCCAAGTTGAGAAAACGAATTATAACGGCAGGAGGAAACTATGTACAAACCACATGTCCCTCTCGCAATTTACAAACATGTTTTTAACAGATATTCACATATGTTCAGCTGGATATATCAGGGGTTGTTGATTTGCTCAATTTAATATTATGTGTTGCGCCAGCTTTATTTTTCTTAAAACGTTATCAAACTTTCATTTCAATGTTGAGTATCCCGAAAGTTTTTCCACTCCTGTGGACTAAGAAAGTGTCTGTGATGAATGCTTCTGATTCAGTATCTGCATCTTTCTCTGTGTGTTCGTTCTTTTTTATTTTAGGAACAACTTATAATCTCGCGAACTTCCTTTGTAGGGCACTGGGCTATCCTATTAGCTTCTACCTCACTCTTGGTGCATCGTTTTTAGTGTGATGTTGAGATGCTTCTTTGCTCATAGTACTGTGCATCGAACCGTTTATGTGTTCTCCTGGGATTCACTTTGCACGTTACAAAATAGATAAATATTATTCATTTTTCTGTCGCTTGTCAGTTTGTTCGTTTGAATGTTGTATCTGATCTACTGCATTTCTTGGTCTCAATTTTCTCTGTTTATTCTCCTTGATATTATGTGTTTATAATAGGTGTTGTACAGTGTTGAAGTTAGCACTTGCAATATTTTTAAGATTGACACGTGTTTCCTGAGGAGTGTCAGCGAGGATGAGTGGAGGATTGTGTGTTAAAATACCTTGATGTTTTCCCTAATGAATACCAGGTCGACTGTGTTGCTACTGTTAGGGAGGAAATAAGTTTTCTGGTTGGTTGATTTTATGAGTTGCAAGCCTTCTTACTCTAAGATCTGACTGAGGCTCTCGGGTTCAGTGCGTCTAACATACAGTTAAAATCCTCTGCTATTATCATTGGGCTATTTGTCGATATTTACTTGATTATGCCCATGATAGTGTCAGTGATATGATAATATCAATGAGTAGTCTGAAGTGCACACCTGTTATTGTTACTGAACTAATTTATATGACTGTTACATTCTCCTCTGTGGATTCGAATAGTTTGTTTGCCACTTTGGGGTGTTATATAGCGTGATACTCCTCACTATAGCCTCATTCCTGCTTTTGTGTTGCTATTGCGTGTGTGGCGTTTCCCCCGCTCCTTTCCCTTCGGCTGTTTGTGAATGTTCCTGGTAATACGAGAATGTAAAATATCTTTAGACTGTCTTTCGATACTATGCTTTGTAAGTTTCATTGACCTTCCACGTTCCATAATTTTATGATCCACATGACAGCCTTCCTATTTTCCGGTGTTGTTCTTTCTCGTCTGGGATTGGATTTGGTCCAATAAAACTCCACGGCAACCTTCTCTCGATAGCTGTGAAACTGATATCTACTAACTAACAATTATAAACTGAAGTCGAGATATAATTATGAATCTAGAAACTCCGATAATTAGCAATATATATATATATGAAATATTTCTAATTGAATATTAGCACAGTGAAATCATGTTATATCGTGCACTTTCTTTAGGTAGAGACATAAATTTGTAGATCTTCTTCTTCTTCTTCCCAACATCATGGATTAGAATAACTACCTGTTCCGTCAATACAGTGTCCAGTTTCACCTCCTTCTCGGCATCCTACGTCACTTTTTCCTTTAGGACCATATCGATAAGATATTTTTGGCGGTAACTTTCATTCTTCCACCATGTCAAAATCATCTTGTTCTATATATATATATATATATATATATATATATATATATATATATATATATTCTTTCTTAAGTTGAAAGCTTCACTTCTAATACTCTCTTCTTAATTCTTCACTTCTGATTCTGTCCTTTCTTGTATACCCTTTTGTTTCCTTAAACATCTAATTTCGCAACATTCAATTCTACTAATCTTCCTTTGTGTAGGTACCCAACATTCACATCCATAAAGTAACGTAGGAGTTGTCATGGTATTATAGAATTTAATATTTGTAAGTCATATTTAATATATAGCTGAGCAGTTTATGTTTGCAAGGTAAGTATTTGGTAAATACGAAAGCTGTTGTTATCATCGGTACGAATAACATCATAAGAAATATTATTATCCCTTTCTACAACACTATATCACAATTATCAGTCACATTACAATCTCTTGAAGTATTGTGAGGATATCAGTACCCATCCATTACAAGCACTAAAATATATTACATAACTACGACATTGTTGTGTCATAAGTATGGATTGCTAGTAAAGTGACACAAATTTGATATTACCTATGAACCTGGGAAATACGGAGAATATTGTTTGGAATGTATAGTTACGTAATTTGTAACTCTTAGTCAAATATAATTATAACAAAATTGTATTATTATTTTTGTGACAAATATCACGATTAATGACAGACGAAACTACGCTAATTGAATGACCGTCAAAAACAAGGTTATAGTATTCATTTATTTGTGAAATTGAACATTAACTATAAAGGACCCCTCATGTCATTGACACAATTCTTCCAGACTAGAAAGAACTGGTCAGCAATTCATTTGTAAAAAAATATACACCGTATAAAATATTATTTAGTTTTTAATTACCTGGTATAGTACAATTACTAGATTATTCACGTATTTAACATTCCATACTACTTTCTCCTTAAATATTACATTATTATTATTATTATTATTATTATTATAAAATATAACGTAATATATTTTTATTTTCAGAAAATATATTTCATATTGATAAACAGTATCATATTATCAGTAGCAGCCGAATTGCATATAGGAAGAAACTCAGATTTACTAGCATCATGTGCATCAGAAGCTTGCAAAGAATATTTCAGTCTTAAAGGAACTATAATATTTATAACGCATGTTGATGAAAGTTGTCATATTTCACATCCCAATGTAAATATGAAATTTCGTGATACTGAGTTAAATACCTCCACATATTTCAATGATGAATGCATCATCAACAATACTATTTTTGTTGGTGAACCTTTGGGTGACATACATGAGTTTCGAAAATCTGTTACATTAATTACAGACTATGAGGCCAATAGTTGTCTATTCGGTGTAACAGGAGATTTAGAAGAAAGAATATTGCGAGGACTTCATTACTCTAACAACTGGAGTATCTTGTTATTTCCTTATAACAGAGCATTTCATTATCATGGAAGAACAGACATTTCTGGATACATAATTATAATAAGACTTTATGAATATACTGCAATGAAAGAACAGACTGATCAAATTCTAACAGCATTATATTTCCACCGAATGTTAAAATATTCTGCTCTTCTTCTTGTGGTATTAACTGGTGAGGTTGATGGATTCAATGTCGATGACTTTATTAAACTTCTTGTGAATTACAGAGTTTTCGATGTTATCGTGCTGGTACACAACGAGTCAAATAAGATTGTACGATTTTATACATACAATCCTTATGAATTACCTTCAGGACAATGTGGATCACTGTATCAAAGTATTCTTGTTAACGAATGTTACTTTGATGATAATGGTGACGCCGTGCTAAGAAATCGAACCACGGATTTTAAAATTATTCCCAACTTGAAAGGTTGCGAGGCTTTTCTTGACGGTTCTCCAATTGAACCTCTTGGAATTTTAGAACGTAATACAAGTAATCCTGTTTACTTTTCTGGATTTTCAAATAGAAGTGTAGTGGTTATAATTTTTAAATATATTTTTGAAGCAATGAAAATGACTCTCAATACAAATATTCTAAACTATGAGGAAATAAAAAATCATTTAATAATCGATCTGAACTTGTACGTTTACCAATCACATGGTGAACAGTTCATCCGTTATTATACAGTAGCTTACTATTGGTTTTTGCAAAAATCCGAAGCTTTACCTCGATGGTCAACCATCTTGTGTGTATTCTCAAATTATGTATGGATTTGTATATTCTTCGTTATTCTGTTTACTGCAGTTTTTTTTACAATACTTGTCACAAATTGCAAATTTTGCTCCACCATGGTGGCTAAATTTGGTAAGTTTACATTTAGGTATAGGAATTCGAGAGCCCAAAGAATATTACTTGAGAATTATATTTCTATCCTGGTTGATATATTCTTCTTCAATAAATACAATATTTCAATGTTTCTTTACTAGTTATCTGGTAGATCTACTTTACCAACACCAGATTGATACATACGAGGAATTAGTAGAAGAAAACTATGAACTGATATATGCAAACGACAATAGTGTGTTAATTGGTAATGTGGTTAATACAACCTCTTACTTGAAATGGATTGAAAGACAGGAAGATAGTTTAATGTATTTACATAGCGGTGTAAAGAGGGCAGTGTTCATTCCACATGAATCGGTGTCCTATTTTTACAACACAATATGTGATGGGAACGTGGGAAATAACTTGCACAAAATTATAGATTCTCAAAAACAGAGTCACTTAATTATCCAATTCTCAAACGAACATTTTGAAAAAAGAATATATGTGTTGTTGAATCGCTTGATGGAATCAGGAATTCCTGATAAACTTGTAAATGATTTCTTATACCCTAGAGCCAAGTAATTTAGGCCAATGTTAGATATGAATCCTAATGAACTTGTAAAGGATGCGTCCTATGCTAAAAATAATTCATTAAGTTATGAATCAGAACCAGATCTCATAGACTTTTATTATCCATTTTTGATAATGCATATGAGATCGGCATTTCTTTTGTACTTCATAGGATTATGTGCGAGGTTTTTCATATTCTTAATAGAAGTTTATCTTTTTTACAAGTTTTGACACAGTTACGATAGAAGAACAAATGAAGCATGACATTTAAAAACGGCCATATTATATTTGGCAATAAAACTATTTCATAACATGATTCCTCTCTGTGAATAAAAGTGAGTAGCCTTACGATTTAATGGCAAATACATAAAATTGAATAAACGTGGTAAACGTCTCGACAAACCGCGGAAAATAACAACAGCACTCATTCATGAATAAATAAATATGTTAGCAAAATATAATATCATTAATTCTTAATTATTCTACATACCAAATTAATTTAAATGTAATTGTATTGTTATCTGTCCACCGCTGTGGTCTCGAGGTAGCGTGCTGCCTTTTGACGCAGCGGGACAGGGTTCGAACTCCGCTCGGGACAGTTTTTTATTGGGGTTCTTCCTCACCAGATGTCAGGAAATCTTTAAGGCCCAAACGGTCCCCGAAATCATATGGCCAGCATCATCACCATCATCCTGATTTTCATCGTCATAATCATCATCATCCTGTACTGGTATGGAAAGCAACGGGAAGCTACCACATCTACAATACCTAGTTAAAGCTGAAAAGCATAGCATGAAAATGCTATGATAGCAGTGAAAGACCTGAACTCGGACAGAATTACTATTGTTATCTAATTATAATATTATTGTGTTTCTTTTTTGTTTTACATTTATTACCAAACATTAACTAATTGTAACGGACTGTCAACAGCACGTACGGCTTACTGTCCGTGCGACCCATATTTGTAAATAGCATTGTATGTATCTTATGTTTAGTCTAATAATTGTCCAACTACTACTACTACTACTACTTTTAATAGTTTCTAGTTCTATAGTAATTCTGCACGAAGGCAGGTCTTTCACTGCAATCCTAGCATTTTCATGCTATGCTTTGCAGCTTTACTAAGAAATTATAGGTGTGGTAGCTTCCAGTTGCTTTCCACATCGGTGATGGATGATGATGATGGCCGGATGATAAATAAAATGAACATTTTATTGCATTGTCATAACTAGGGCTCGGACATGAGGTTAGAGTAAGTGCACTCTTACTATACGTACTACTGCTTGATGTGGGAGTGGTTGGGGGGTGTAGTAGCACCAGCGTGACTAGTATGGCATTTGTGCTGTACTGTTTACAGGAGGTATAGGCGGGTAATTAAATAAGTAGCTAATTGTAGATTACAAATTTATTTTGTTGCGTAAAATATGTTTTAACTTTTTTAAATTAAACGCTATAGTACAACGAAAAGTTAAATAAATTTATAATTTTCGTACATTAATTCTCTTTGTGCATCTATAAATACAAAGCTGCATACAGTATTACAAAAATGACGAGTTCATTATTTCTGCACAATTATTTTCTTCGTACAGTTTTAAATAAAGAGGTAACACAAAAAAAGCATGTACGCTGTACATAACATTTTTAAAACCCTGTTGGTTAAACGTTCTCGCTTCTGTAGAGCTGTTACAATGAATAATATTGTATTTCCGTAGAGTAACAAAAGAAAAACTTCTTTGGCTACTGTTCAAGCAAAGTTTGTATTTAAAAAACTCCTTTCTACTTTACATGAGGTAACTGGTGCAAACCGAAAGTAGGATATATCACAGGTATCTAACATGGAGACAGTACATGCGTTCTTGTAGTCCATCAGAAAATTCATTATATTGCAAATAGCTGAGTATCCAGAGTTTTTCAACAATACACTTTCCAATTTCTGTTTTGCAAATTCAAATGCCAAACTACCTCCTGTTCCATCTAAACGTCGCGATAACTTTTCTACCAGTTTTATGGAATTAATCAATGTTATATGTGAAGATTCCAATTTTGTATTATTAAAGGTATATTTTTGTAGACGTGATTGATTACCTGCAAGTTTTGATATAGATGTCATGACATCAGAGATTTCACAATTATTATCGCCGAACTTTCTTTAGCATTAAATGTATTAACTACTCTAACAATCACTTCATAATGCTGTAAGTAGTATGCAGTGGTCTGCAACCAAGTCTCACATCGACTTATAACTGGTTGAGGTGGCAAAGGGATTTGTGGTGCAATTCTTTTACATTTCTGTTTCCTACAAGGGGCCTTTAAATATTTTCTTCATGTTTGATACAAAATGGTCTACATCAGAGAAATGCAACCTAATTCCTTCGGCTACTCGGTGAAGTCCATGGGCCAAGCAAGTTAGATGTATCATTTTCGGATAACGTTCTTTAATACTCGAAGCTGCTTTCAACATATAAGGGGCTGCGTCTGTTACAATTAGAAAAAAACATTGTTTATTTTTATTTCATAGGGCCGTAGAAGAGAAGGGGTTTTCGGGTAATAATATACTCACTATCACATTTCCTACAGACTTTCCGGACGAATCCTGGGTTTCGTCGATTGATACCCAAATTTTATGATCTGCCATAGTATTTCTAATGTTTTTTTTAGAACGTCTTCATAACAAAGAGATAAATAATAACTGTGTAAAGTTGTTTCACAAGGAATGTTTCTTGCCGTAAATGTCTCAAAAAAAATTAAAAAGTTGGATTTTGCACTTTATTGAAAGGAATATTCGCGGAAATCATCGTTTCGCATAAATCCTTGTAACATCCACGCTGATTACAAGTGTCTAAAACCCCTTCGCAAATGACTGTATTTCATCGTCAAGATAATGTTTTACATTCCCAATGTGTGTTTTAGATTTGCAATGGGTCTTGATAAAAATTCATCTCTCCTACTTCAACTCTATATTACACAAGTTACAAAATATTTTATCTTCTCTTAGCCAAAAATACTTATGGCCGTAATCACGTACAAGTGAATTCATCTTGTGTGTGTTTGTTTTCGGCATATTGTAATCATTCATCAGATCGTGGTGATTGGTATTATGACTTAACTGCATACTATTCTTGTAACTGCACAACAAAGACGCCAATGAATATGACACTGCGCACGGGAGGGGACTAACTACCTGTCTAGTCAACTGATTGAAAGTGACACGGCAATGAAAAGGCAATGAGGTCCGAGCTCTAGTGATAACACTAACCAACACAATATATACCTCCCAAGGGAAAATAACTGTTTGAATTGGGAAACTATGCGCTGATTCCGAAAATGGCCTTTGAATTTTTCTATCACCCTTATTTCAAAACGTATCAAAGAAAAAGTGAATTATTTTTTAATTGACAATATAAACGTAATTTGAGTTTGATTTACAATATATATTATTTCCTAACATGACAACTTAATTTTGTTGTGACCTACTATGGGCTTAGTATTAGATTATCACAATTAACTATATATATATATATATATATATATATATATAACATGTTTGTGTATATGTAAATTGCAGATTCAAACCAAAAATATATTTCAAGTCGTTCTAAGAACATGAAATGAAAATGTTTTGTTTTTGTATTCGTTTAGCTGTCTCTGTGTGTGTTCATTTGAGAACATGTGTTACTGTATTAGTTATTTCATCTAAACAAGCTTTTGTCGGTTAACAGGATACCGGTAATAAATCTGTATTTTCTTCTAAAATTAGACAACGCATAGACACAAACCCAGGTAGAGACTGGGCTGGCACTTATTTTATCATGGGTTATTTCCTTCATAAAACCTGATTTAACTTGCGTTTTTGACAGAACCGGAAATTATTTGGTAATGAAAATATTTTCAGGACAATATATTATATTAACCGGAGGTTCAATATACTACTAGTGTGGTGATAGTGCCTACCAGTTTAAAATACGCGTTCTACACCTGCGCGACGAACTGTTAGTCTCATTTTGGATGAGTTGACAACAGTGCTCGTAGGATATTGTGAAATTTCATTTTCGCTCTGTTAATGTTTTTCAGAAGTAATTTAGTGTTTAGTGATGCAATGCAAAGGGATAGTTCGCATGGTAAGAAGATAAATAATTCGGAAAATGTTTGTTAATTTCTGTGCGGTTTAGTCCCAGATATTAAAGGAGAAAATTTATAACATGGATAAAAGTTATACTTAGGGTGTCAAATTGGTGACCAGGATATAGTATGGTCACCTCATCGATATTGTATCAATTGTACGACTGATCTTAAACAATGGTTTCATGGCAAACTCATAGCGTTATCATGTTCTGTACATACAGTGTGGAGAGGACTAACGCATCATATTAATAATTGTTAATTTTCCATGACTATTTAACTCATGCCCCAAATGGGAGTCAATGACCAATCACGTTTCAATGATTTCTGTTTTACAACCAATCAGAGTCGTGTTTCACCAAATATTTATCAGTGTTATAATTACCATATTAAAGAAAGCTCCTCCTTACAATATTGCGTTCCTTTCGCAATAAATAGTATGATCTGGTTGCAGTGATAAACAAAAGAAGCAGTACAAGCGTACCTATCGTTTCTCATTTGTAAACATCGCCGTTTACATTAAATATATAAATATTTTAAAATAACTATAGTTAAATAATGATTTGTGAGTAAACAGCTTAATTTTATTCGTTAAATAGTCCTAACAAATGCCACTCTTGATTTCCAAATTCTCTAGATAAATTCACTCCTCACTTCGTGAGTCGTGAATTTATCGATAATTTGGAAATCACTCGTGGCATTACTTATGATAAATTCGTATTGCATGTGTAAACACGTTATTTAATATCGGTATCCAGAAATATAACTTCTGCCATGCTATCTGTTCCAAATCGCGCGGAACTGCCAGTGCCTGTATCCTAAGATATGGAATAGTGATAGTAATGGTGACGAAAATAGTGATTCCCGGTCTGACTTGTCCCCGGAGCCAGAGGCTTTCAACCAGATTATTTTGAACGTGAAAGACGTTTTGTAGAGCAAGTAGACTTAAATTATTTAGGACGTGATTTAAATTTGTGTAAAGAAGAATCTGAAATTCTATGTTCTAAGCTGCAACAATGGAACTTTATTTGCACAGGGTGCAACACTTACAATGTTTGGAAATATACATCAGCCATATGCAAAATATTTTGCTATGGAAGAGAATATCCGTTTCTGTGGGATGTTAATTGTTCAATTAGTGAACTAGTGGTTGAGCATAATCCAGATGATTGGCGATTGTTTACAGATTCATCTGAATATAGCTCAAGACCAGTGTTACTTCATAATAGTAATGATTTTCCACCTGTTCCGGTTTTCCACTCTGTTGATCTTAAAATAAAGCTATGAAAGTATGGCTAATTTTGGGCGTGTTTTATAATATAAGGTTCATTTTTGGAAGATATGTGGTGACCTTAAATTAATTGGTTTGCTGCTTTGGTTTACAAGGAGATTTCACAAAATAATGTAGTTCTTTGTGTTTGTGCAACAGACGTGCTACAGATGAACATTATGTGGTAGAACAGAGGAACAGGCGGCAGGAATATATTCCGGTGGAAGGTAATATGAAACAAACACCATTAGTTCAGCCTGGTAATATTCTTCTTCCTCCCTTACACACAAGTCTTAGGCTGATGTAGAACTTTGTTAGGGCACTCAACAAGGACGGATGTGGATATCAATATTTACAAGCAAGTTTCCACAGTTAACATACTCCAAATAGAAATAAGGAAGTTTACTGGTCCTCAAATCAGAAAACACATGTAGGACGAAATGTTTGACATGAAGTTACTTGCGGTTGAATTTTTTTGACTGCAAGAAGATGGTTGACTACAAAATTAAGCCAGTAGGTCAATAAAATGTGTAATTCCCTAGAGAAGAAATACTTAGTCTAAAATATTATATACAAAATAGACGGAAACAGGCTGTAAAAGGTGAAATATGCTACGGAAGAGACTTCGGAGTATATCAATGAATCCTTAAAAAGGTAAGACATTAGTAACCATTCTGCCAGAACACCTACTTAATAATGTTCCTGTGAAATCTAAAAAAATCAGAGTATGTCGAAACACAGTTGAGAAACGTTTTGGTGCTTCCTGGAGACATGTTAGCGAACTAAATTTCTATAAAACTCCGCTACGCAAAGTTAAATATGTTCTTGAAGATTACAAATTCTATTCAAGTGAAGAATGCATTTTTATTGAAAATGAATTTTAAATGAAGTTTTAAAGAATAATTTCTGTTTTGATATTTTATACAGAAAAATTCTTAATAAATTGTGGACAAACAATAAGAAAATTGGTTTATGAATGTTTCCAAAACTTTGAAAAATATAACTGTTTTAAAATTACCAATAAATTGTCCATGATAAATTTAACAAAATATTTGTACTTTTATTAAGCCTATGACAAATAGTTTGCACAAAGTTTCTTTCAAAATTGATTGGTTCCTTTGTTCGGTTGGAAAACTACATAATTCAAAATTAATTTATTTCACAATTTGCACAAAATAAACTGAATATTTCTTTCAGAATCCCGACGTTTCTTATATTTATCTTAAAACCGCCTAAACTGGAATGAATGAGTTTGGAAAAAAATATAAATATAAAAATAATAATAAAAAATATAGATTGAATAAATCAACTGGACTAGTTACACATACTTTAGGGTGAGCGAAAAATTGACTAACTACTAAATATGATAGTTGAGGATAAGAATTGATATGCGTGTCATAATATCTGTAGATTCTTTTGTTTCACAACTAGTGAAAAAGGAGTTACAGTATTTTTATTAAATAATCACCTTAACATGCTTTAAAATTTAACGAAGGGATACATATGATGAAGAATTTTTTTTAATTACGTTATTGTCAAATGTTTCAGTCATCACATTTGAGGCCATAACTTATGTAGACCACCTATAAAACAGCATATTTTAAGTTCATCGCTCATTAGGAGCAAAATTATCAAACTAGCTCAAAATTAAAATAAATATGTCAAGTTAGGACTTGTTGAAATTAGGACATACTACGAAATACAACGCCGTTATCGAAATATTATTATTCTTCATCATATAAAATTTCACTTTGTTTAATAATCATGACTAATAACAACTAACGGAAATGGCTAATTGCTTGAAAACATCGTCTACTGTAGGTTATTCCGTGACGGCCTTGTTATATAATACAAGTAGAACTTTAAGTTTGTCCGAGCAGCTTACACACTCACAGTATTGTCCCAGTATTTTTACAATAGCAAAATCTGAAAGTGCGGGACAATAAGCCTGTCCAGTAAGCAAAGTTTCTACAGATCACCCAAGGAGCTCACACATCCACTGCAATTAAAATAATATCCTGCTGGGTCCTGTTCATTAGTATGAAAACATTCATTTTCCCGAAACGTCTCGAAATCTCAAATGATAATAAAAATATAATACCCCTCTGTGATACATGAACGGAATCTTAAGAGATGAAATTGTCACATCAGCCGGAAATTCCCAGGTAGACCCGAATTTGGCATCTCGTACGATGAACCTCCCCGCCCTAAAAATTGAAAGTGCAATGATGGCGAATGTTATAACATGTATGTGATTATTTGAAGGCGAAGGGGCGGAATTTGAACATGAATCTGAGATTTTCTCATTGCGGGAAGCTCGAGAATACTGTATAATTTTTTCCGAGGTCTGGGATTCAAGTAGTGGGCGATTTTCCGCACTGTCGGGGAAGAACTTTGTAATTTTTTAAAGTTTTTTTATCTAAAGTTAATAGTGTTTGTTTATACAGTGTACGATAATTTATATAAGTCCCTAAAATGTAGGGAACTTGACAAATTTCCCTAGGCTTACGGTGTACTCGTAATAGTGATTTAAACGTAAATTGATAAGGCGACGAAATCCGCCCGTCGCCTTCAAACACAACTAGTATATGTAACTAACTAACTATACTAATATATTGGCTTACTAAAGTTTGATTTTGCTTTATTCATAAACATTGGGACTTTATATGGTCGTCATAAATCTCCTTCGATCCCTGATATAAAATCACATTGCTCTCCGAAAGCAAATCCAACCCTGAATAAATCCGGTGTAACCAAATTCCTCACCACCCTTTAAAATTAATCCCCGGATTAAAAATATGTTCCACACTGATAGAGACAAAATAGAGTTATATATTTTAAGATATAAATTCAAACGTGTCTAGGACATTTAGCTCTAATGTGTAGCCTATATTTTATGTTTCTATCGCTGTTTGTCTTGTGTTCTTTCACAACATATACAGCAATATTACTTGAATTATGTAGTTACATCGCTCCAGTAATGTAATTTGAGAAGAAACTTAACAAAATCAGAAAATTACCTCCTTTCACGTTGATCATTACCAGCAGTGTGAGAATCCGGTACTTCTAAGTTTCGAGTACCAAATGATAACGCATGACATAATATTCACTCAGTACATTTCCCTCTGTAGTCAGTTATAATATTAGGATTTAATTTATGATGAAATTACTTATCATGATCATCATTGACGTCCCAATGCAGAAGCTTTCGTGGAAAACTTGAGTGTCGAAATATTTCACTTTCATCACTGAGTTACGATAATTTATATAAGTCCCTAAAATGTAGGGAACTTGACAACTTTCCCTAGGCTTACGGTGTACTCGTAATAGTGATTTAAACGTAAATTGATAAGGCGACGAAATCCGCCCGTCGCCTTCAAACACAACTAGTATATGTAACTAACTAACTATACTAATATATTGGCTTACTAAAGTTTGATTTTGCTTTATTCATAAACATTGGGACTTTATATGGTCGTCATAAATCTCCTTCGATCCCTGAGATAAAATCACATTGCTCTCCGAAAGCAAATCCAACCCTGAATAAATCCGGTGTAACCAAATTCCTCACCACCCTTTAAAATTAATCCTCGGATTAAAAATATGTTCCACACTGATAGAGACAAAATAGAGTTATATATTTTAAGATATAAATTCAAACGTGTCTAGGACATTTAGCTCTAATGTGTAGCCTATATTTTATGTTTCTATCGCTGTTTGTCTTGTGTTCTTCACAACATATACAGCAATATTACTTGAATTATGTAGTTACATCGCTCCAGTAATGTAATTTGAGAAGAAACTTAACAAAATCAGAAAATTACCTCTTTCACGTTGATCATTACCAGCAGTGTGAGAATCCGGTACTTCTAAGTTTCGAGTACCAAATGATAACGCATGACATAATATTCACTCAGTACATTTCCCTCTGTAGTCAGTTATAATATTAGGATTTAATTTATGATGAAATTACTTATCATGATCATCATTGACGTCCCAATGCAGAAGCTTTCGTGGAAACTTGAGTGTCGAAATATTTCACTTTCATCACTGAGTTACGATAATTTATATAAGTCCCTAAAATGTAGGGAACTTGACAACTTTCCCTAGGCTTACGGTGTACTCGTAATAGTGATTTAAACGTAAATTGATAAGGCGACGAAATCCGCCCGTCGCCTTCAAACACAACTAGTATATGTAACTAACTAACTATACTAATATATTGGCTTACTAAAGTTTGATTTTGCTTTATTCATAAACATTGGGACTTTATATGGTCGTCATAAATCTCCTTCGATCCCTGAGATAAAATCACATTGCTCTCCGAAGCAAATCCAACCCTGAATAAATCCGGTGTAACCAAATTCCTCACCACCCTTTAAAATTAATCCTCGGATTAAAAATATGTTCCACACTGATAGAGACAAAATAGAGTTATATATTTTAAGATATAAATTCAAACGTGTCTAGGACATTTAGCTCTAATGTGTAGCCTATATTTTATGTTTCTATCGCTGTTTGTCTTGTGTTCTTCACAACATATACAGCAATATTACTTGAATTATGTAGTTACATCGCTCCAGTAATGTAATTTGAGAAGAAACTTAACAAAATCAGAAAATTACCTCTTTCACGTTGATCATTACCAGCAGTGTGAGAATCCGGTACTTCTAAGTTTCGAGTACCAAATGATAACGCATGACATAATATTCACTCAGTACATTTCCCTCTGTAGTCAGTTATAATATTAGGATTTAATTTATGATGAAATTACTTATCATGATCATCATTGACGTCCCAATGCAGAAGCTTTCGTGGAAACTTGAGTGTCGAAATATTTCACTTTCATCACTGAGTTACGATAATTTATATAAGTCCCTAAAATGTAGGGAACTTAACAACTTTCCCTAGGCTTACGGTGTACTCGTAATAGTGATTTAAACGTAAATTGATAAGGCGACGAAATCCGCCCGTCGCCTTCAAACGCAACTAGTATATGTAACTAACTAACTATACTAATATATTGGCTTACTAAAGTTTGATTTTGCTTTATTCATAAACATTGGGACTTTATATGGTCGTCATAAATCTCCTTCGATCCCTGAGATAAAATCACATTGCTCTCCGAAAGCAAATACAACCCTGAATAAATCCGGTGTAACCAAATTCCTCACCACCCTTTAAAATTAATCCTCGGATTAAAAATAAGTTCCACACTGATAGAGACAAAATAGAGTTATATATTTTAAGATATAAATTCAAACGTGTCTAGGACATTTAGCTCTAATGTGTAGCCTATATTTTATGTTTCTATCGCTGTTTGTCTTGTGTTCTTCACAACATATACAGCAATATTACTTGAATTATGTAGTTACATCGCTCCAGTAATGTAATTTGAGAAGAAACTTAACAAAATCAGAAAATTACCTCTTTCACGTTGATCATTACCAGCAGTGTGAGAATCCGGTACTTCTAAGTTTCGAGTACCAAATGATAACGCATGACATAATATTCACTCAGTACATTTCCCTCTGTAGTCAGTTATAATACTAGGATTTAATTTATGATGAAATTACTTATCATGATCATCATTGACGTCCCAATGGAGAAGCTTTCGTGGAAAACTTGAGTGTCGAAATATTTCACTTTCATCACTGAGTTATTAACATAATATATGAAGACATGGGAGGAATAACAAGTAATTTCACATTTTCAATGTTATGTGACATTTGAATTTTAAAGTATGAAACGCTTTATTTTCTACATCTGATGTATGTGAAACGCATATTTGCTATAGAAAAGAAATGCCCATATTCCAGGATTGTACTTATAATATGTTAAAAATTAACAAGAAATGGAGTATTAACAATAATTACCTAATGATGCATAGACATAACAAGGAATTCAGATGAATATATTTTTCTTAACATTACATAGTGCCATTAACTAAGTAATTACATTGAAATCAAATTTAATAATCGAACTACAAAACAATAAGTGATAACAATATATACCCAGAATAAGAAGCTTTTCTTATAGCATTGTCCATATCCGTATTTTTAAACTTTACCTGCTATTTTTCCAATTCATGTATTTGTCATGCTCTAATATATAATTAGACCTATTACGTGTGTGTGTGTGTGTGTGTATGTGTGTATGTGTGTATGTGTGTATGTGTGTATGTGTGTATGTGTGTATGTGTGTATGTGTGTATGTGTGTATGTGTGTATGTGTGTATGTATGTATGTATGTATGTATGTATGTATGTATGTGTATGTATGTATGTATGTATGTATGTATGTATGTATGTATGTATGTATTGTATGTATGTATGTATGTATGTATGTATGTATGTATGTATGTATGTATGTATGGTATGTATGTATGTAGGGGAACAGGGGCAGAACGGGGTAGTGGGGCAGAATGGGGTACGTGTATTTTTCTCTCAGTATGTGGCACGATATATCGGAATTTCTCAAAAGTATCTCTGTAATGTCTCAGCTGCTTGTACAGATCAGTTTTTCGCCATCGGTGAAGTCTTTGTTACTTTTTTGCTTGTGTGGTCAGTTTTGAAGAGATTTTTGCAATATTACACCTTCTCTTCAGTGCATGCAAATACATCTAAGCTTCATTTGAATAATATCTAACAATTACTGTGTTAAAGATTATTCCATTTTCTTTGTAAACATGTTTACTGCATTAGGTTTTGTTTCAAAATAATCCGGCCATAACGTCATAAATTATAATTGAGTTCGTGGGGCAGAATGGGGTAGGGCAAGACAGGGTACTACCCCGTCTTGCCCCATGCGGTCTTCATATTACTGACTGACTCTTTTCCTCTGTGTAGTTTCAAAATGGTGAGGAATTGTAAAAATAAGACACAGAGAGAAGAATTGTCCCTTGTGTCTATGCTAGAAGCCGTTAATGGATCAAAGGTGTACAAAACGGCAGCTAGTCAATTCCAAGTGCTTCAAACAACTCTGGATTACACGTGAAGAAAAAGAGAGAAAATGTGGATTACACAGTAAGGAAATCGATGGAAAATTTCTCCTGCGTTTTTAGTGAAGAGCAGGAAACCGAACTTGAATACCTAAAAAAATGGAAGCCCAACTCTTCGGCCTCAGTGTAAATGAATTTCGAGGACTTGCCTTCCAACTGGCGGAACGGGTAGTGCTTACGTACGTGCCTCATCAATGGCTACAGCCGTCAATGATTTTCGAAAAAACTGGGATATGGCCATTTAATGTGAATGTTTTTGATGATGCAGATTTCTTGCCTTCTTCAACAACAGATATTCAGATTGCTTCTGATATGATAGTAATGCAAGGCAACACTTCCAAACCTCAGGAACATCTGACGTCAGAAACATTTTCCTTCCCTGAAAATCTAGGGTCGCCAAACCACAGTCATTTTCAAAGTGCCAGCCAAGAAAATATCACACCCATTCCAAAAGGGTCTCAAAAGAACAAGCGAGTTTAAAAAAATCGAGGCGAAAGTGCAATTTTGACATCATCAACATAGAGAAGTGCACTGCAACATTCTGAAAAGGATAAATTAGAAAAGAGGCCTGTAAAAAGATGATTTGCTTTACCAGAAAGTGACTCGAAACCAGGACCATCCAAAGTTAAGGCAGTCAGGTTAAACCTACCTAGTTCGAAAAATCATTCTGGCCCTGCCAAAAATGACGTTGAGGAAGATGATTGTCTCTACTGTCATGACTCTTCAGAAGAAGGTTGGATTAGATGTCCTTCTTGTCTTCACTCGGCTCACAACTCTTGTGCTGGAGTCGATAGTGATGATGATGATGATGCCACTCATGTTTGTGTATTTTGTGAAAAATTAATCATTGTGCTATAGTTTATAAGTTTACTGATAAATATTATTAATTAGTAATGCAAAATACAAATAAAAAATTAGTACCCCATTGTGCCCCATCCATGGGGCACAACGGGGCAAATGTATTGCTCTAGTTTTATTGGATGTATATCCCCGATTTTTTTATTAATTTGTAATGTGATTATGTTTTTCTGTTTATTAAATACCAATGAACATATCCATATCAGAGAACAAAATTTTACTTATTTATAATGTAAAATACATTGGATCAAACATTAGATACCCCATTCTGCCCCACGTTCCCCTATGTATGTATGTATGTATGTATGTATGTATGTATGTATGTGTGTATGTATGTATGTATGTATGTATGTATGTATGTATGTATGTATGTGTGTATGTATGTATGTATGTATGTATGTATGTATGTATGTATGTATGTATGTATGTATGTATGTATGTATGTATGTATGTATGTATGTATGTATGTATGTATGTATGTATGTATGTATGTATTTTTTTTTATTTTTTTTTATTTTTTTTTCTTTATTGAATCAACAGCATGCCCCATTACAAAGTAATATTACATGCTTTTTAAAAGCTGATACAAATTGTCTTACATTACTGTTCATATAACAAGGTGTACATTTTAAAATATAAATTGTTGACTATCTCTTACTTAATAACTATTTTCTGTTCCTAATTACTTAGTTTACTTAATTCTAATACTAGTCATACTTTTGTTTATACACTATATTACATATTTACAAATTTACATTATCAATTCCGGCTATTTCTAAACTTAATAACTATTTTCTATTTACATAATAACAATGTAACTTAATTTACGTAATCCTAAGTATAATCATACATATTTGTTTATATACTATAATATATATTTACGTTATCAATTTTATAGTTTCAGTAAACTTCCTAAATGCTATTAAATGCTTATTAACTAATTCTTTGTTTGTACAAGGCCAAGAGTCTCCAGTATTTTTTATACAATTTATTAATGTCATTCTCTGGTGTTTTAGATCTTCACATTCATATATTAGATGACTTATTTTTGTTCCGCTCTATTGCAAGTGCAGGTTGGATCTTCTATAATGCGGAATCTGTGAAGATAACTCCTGGTTTGACCATGTCCTGTGATCATAGCGGTGAACTCGGAGGTTGCGGGTAACTTGATCTTGTATGTATGTATGTATGTATGTATGTATGTATGTATGTATGTATGTATGTATGTATGTATGTATGTATGTATGTATGTATGTATGTATGTATGTATGTATGTATGTATGTATGTATGTATGTATGTATGTATGTATGTATGTATGTATGTATGTATGTATGTATGTATGTATGTATGTATGTATGTATGTATGTATGTATGTATGTATGTGTGTATGTATGTATGTATGTATGTATGTATGTATGTATGTATGTATGTACGTATGTACGTATGTACGTATGTACGTATGTACGTATGTACGTATGTACGTATGTACGTATGTACGTATGTACGTATGTACGTATGTACGTATGTACGTATGTACGTATGTACGTATGTACGTATGTACGTATGTACGTATGTACGTATGTACGTATGTACGTATGTACGTATGTACGTATGTACGTATGTACGTATTACGTATGTACGTATGTACGTAATTACGTATGTACGTATGTACGTATGTACGTATGTACGTATGTACGTATGTACGTATGTATGTATGTATTTTTTTTTTATTATTCTACTGCATGCTCCATTACGTGGAGTAATACTACATGCATTGTGATGTTCTTATAATACAACTATAAAATTAAACAGTGTTTACAATTAATCTTACTTAAAGCTAGATGGTTAACTATATACAATCAATTGTTCTATGTTTTGCTTAACCTAAAGTGTATCAAATTTAATTGTATTTGAAAATTTTGAAAATTCCTTAGTGTAATTGTTAATGAGTTCATTATTCTTAATTGGCCAATTCTGGTTTCTTATAACTATTGATTTCAGTTTATCTCTTTCCTTATCTAGTAATTTGCATTCCTGTAATATGTGGTTTATATCTTGCACTTTATCACAGCAGGGACAATTTGGGTTTTCTATTATTTTGAATCTATCTAGATAGGATCTGATGTTCCCATGACCTGTTAACATTATAGTTAATTTATATGTCAGGTTGAGTTTTAATTTTAGCCTGTCGTGTATTGTTGGAAAGAAAGACTTGGTTACTTGGCCCTTAGTGGTTTTTTCCCATTCATTTTGCCACATTTGTACACTTGTTTGTCCACAGTTCAATGATCACTACACTTTTCGGAATCTTCTTGTAGCTCTCCTCTAGGTCTCTGCCTCGCTGCGGCTTCTTTAGCTAATTGGTCCGCCAACTCATTCCCTTGGATCCCGATGTGGGCCTTCACCCATTTGAAGTTTATTATCCAGTTGTCCCGCTGCATAGATGATACTTGTCGTCTGATTTCTTCAATCAAGTATGAATGAATTTTGTGATTTCTTAGTGAGTCTAATGTGATGTGACTGTCTGTATACACGGCCGCTGTTCTCCCTTCCCGCTCCATGTGTTCCAAGGATTGCAGAGCTTTTAGTATTGCTAGCAGTTCGGCTTGGTTGTTGGTGCATTTTTCATTTAGTTTGTATTTACATGTTTTTATTAGAGTTTTGTCTTTATATATAGCCACCCCTGATCCTACTCCTTCATTGCTCTTGCTTCCGTCTGTATATATCTGAATTGTGCTGTCGGTGTATTCATTTTCTGTGATTACTTTAATTGTCAATGCAGGGTGTGGCCAATATTTCGGTTCCATATTGTTGTCGACGAGATATTTTTCTACTCCGATCTTCCTTGTATATTGATAGAGTATGTACGTATGTACGTATGTATGTACGTATGTACGTATGTACGTATGTACGTATGTACGTATGTACGTATGTACGTATGTACGTATGTACGTATGTACGTATGTACGTATGTACGTATGTACGTATGTACGTATGTACGTATGTACGTATGTACGTATGTACGTATGTACGTATGTACGTATGTACGTATGTACGTATGTACGTATGTACGTATAAGTACGTATGTACGTATGTACGTAATGTAAGTACGTACGTATGTACGTATGTACGTATGTACGTATGTACCTATGTACGTATGTACGTATGTACGTATGTACGTATGTACGTATAAGTACGTATGTACGTATGTACGTATGTACGTATAAGTACGTATGTACGTATGTACGTATGTACGTATGTACGTATGTACGTATAAGTACGTATGTACGTATGTACGTATGTACGTATGTACGTATGTACGTATAAGTACGTATAGTACGTATGTTACGTATGTACGTATGTACGTATGTACGTATAAGTACGTATGTACGTATGTACGTATGTACGTATGTACGTATGTACGTATGTACGTATGTACGTATGTACGTATGTACGTATGTACGTATGTACGTATGTACGTATGTACGTATGTACGTATAAGTACGTATGTACGTATGTACGTATGTACGTAATGTACGTATGTACGTATGTACGTATGTAACGTATGTTACGTATGTACGTATGTACGTAGGTACGTATAAGTACGTATGTACGTATGTACGTATGTACGTATGTACGTATGTACGTATGTACGTATGTAACGTATGTACGTATGTACGTATGTACGTATGTAACGTATGTACGTATGTACGTATGTACGTATGTACGTATGTACGTATGTACGTTATGTACGTATGTACGTATGTACGTATGTACGTATGTACGTATGTACGTATGTAAGTATGTACGTATTACGTATGTACGTATGTACGTATGTACGTATGTACGTATGTCGGTATGTACGTATGTACGTATGTACGTATGTACGTATGTACGTATGTACGTATGTACGTATGTAACGTATGTACGTATGTACGTATGTACGTATGTACGTATGTACGTATGTACGTATGTACGTATATGTACGTATGTACGTATGTACGTATGTACGTATGTACGTATGTACGTATGTACGTAGGTGTACGTATGTACGTATGTACGTATGTACGTATGTACTGTATGTATAAGTATGTATGTATGTACGTATGTACGTAGTAGTTACGTATGTACGTATGTACGTATGTACGTATGTACGTATGTACGTATGTATGTATGTACGTATGTACGTATGTACGTATGTACGTATGTACGTATGTACGTATGTACGTATGTACGTATGTACGTATGTACGTATGTACGTATGTACTTATGTACGTATGTACGTATGTACGTATGTACGTATGTACGTATGTACGTATGTACGTATAGTACGTATGTACGTATGTACGTATGTACGTAGTACTGTACGTATGTACGTATGTACGTATGTACGTATGTACGTATGTACTATATGTACGTATGTACGTATGTACGTATGTACGTAGGTACGTATTACGTATGTACGTATGTACGTATGTACGTATGTACGTATGTACGTATGTAACGTATGTACGTATGTACGTATGTACATGTACGTATGTACGTATGTACGTATGTACGTATGTACGTATGTACGTATGTACGTATGTACGTATGTACGTATGTACGTATGTACGTATGTACGTATGTATGTATGTACGTATGTAACGTATGTACGTATGTAAGTATGTACGTATGTACGTATGTACGTATGTACGTATGTACGTATGTACGTATGTACGTATGTACGTATGTACGTATGTACGTATGTACGTATGTACGTATGTACGTATGTACGTATGTACGTATGTACGTATGTACGTATGTACGTATGTACGTATGTATACGTATGTACGTATGTACGTATGTACGTATGTACGTATGTACGTACAGTACGTATGTACGTATGTACGTATGTACGTATGTACGTATGTACGTATGTACGTATGTACGTATGTACGTATGTACGTATGTACGTATAAGTACGTATGTACGTATGTACGTATGTACGTATGTACGTATGTACGTATGTACGTATGTACTCTGTACATAGTACGTATGTACGTATGTACGTATGTACGTATGTACGTATGTACGTATGTACGTAATGTACGTATGTACGTATGTACGTATGTACGTATGTACGTATGTACGTATGTACGTATGTACGTATGTACGTATGTACGTATGTACGTATGTACGTATGTACGTATGTACGTATGTACGTATGTACGTATGTACGTATGTACGTATGTACGTATGTACGTATGTACGTATGTACGTATGTACGTATGTACGTATAAGTACGTATGTACGTATGTACGTATGTACGTATGTACGTATGTACGTATGTACGTATGTACGTATGTACGTATGTACGTATGTACGTATGTACGTATGTACGTATGTACGTATGTACGTATGTACGTATGTACGTATGTACGTATGTACGTATGTACGTATGTACGTATGTACGTATGTACGTATGTACGTATGTACGTATGTACGTATACGTAGTACGTATGTACGTATGTACGTATGTACGTATGTACGTATGTACGTATGTACGTATGTACGTATGTACGTATGTACGTATGTACGTATGTACGTATGTACGTATGTACGTATGTACGTATGTACGTATGTACGTATGTACGTATGTACGTATGTACGTATGTACGTATGTACGTATGTACGTATGTACGTATGTACGTATGTACGTATGTATCGTATGTACGTATGTAACGTATGTACGTATGTACGTATGTACGTATGTACGTATGTACGTATGTACGTAGTGTGACGTATGTACGTATGTACGTATGTACGTATGTACGTATGTACGTATGTACGTATGTACGTATGTACGTATGTACGTATGTACGTATGTACGTATGTACGTATGTACTGTATGTACGTATGTACGTATGTACGTATGTACGTATGTACGTATGTACGTATGTACGTATGTACGTATGTACGTATGTACGTATGTACGTATGTACGTATGTACGTATGTACGTATGTACGTATGTACGTATGTACGTATGTACGTATGTACGTATGTACGTATGTACGTATGTACGTATGTACGTATGTACGTATGTACGTATGTACGTATGTACGTATGTACGTATGTACGTATGTACGTATGTACGTATGTACGTATGTACGTATGTACGTATGTACGTATGTACGTATGTACGTATGTACGTATGTACGTATGTACGTATGTACGTATGTACGTATGTACGTATGTACGTATGTACGTAATTGTACGTATGTACGTATGTACGTATGTACGTATGTACGTATATGTACGTATGTACGTATGTACGTATGTACGTATGTACGTATGTACGTATGTACGTATGTACGTATGTACGTATGTACGTATGTACGTATGTACGTATGTACGTATGTACGTATGTACGTATGTACGTATGTACGTATGTACGTATGTACGTATGTACGTATGTACGTATGTACGTATGTACGTATGTACGTATGTACGTATGTACGTATGTACGTATGTACGTATGTACGTATGTACGTATGTACGTATGTACGTATGTACGTATGTACGTATGTACGTATGTACGTATGTACGTATGTACGTATGTACGTATGTACGTATGTACGTATGTACGTATGTACGTATGTACGTATGTACGTATGTACGTATGTACGTATGTACGTATTATGTACGTCGTATGTACGTATGTACGTATGTACGTATGTACGTATGTACGTATGTACGTATGTACGTATGTACGTATGTACAGTATGTACGTATGTACGTATTGTACGTATGTACGTATGTACGTATGTACGTATGTTACGTATGTACGTATGTACGTATGTAACGTATGTACGTATGTACGTATGTACGTATGTACGTATGTACGTATGTACGTATGTACGTATGTACGTATGTACGTATGTACGTATGTACGTATGTACGTATGTACGTATGTACGTATGTACGTATGTACGTATGTACGTATGTACGTATGTACGTATGTACGTATGTACGTATGTACGTATGTACGTATGTACGTATGTACGTATGTACGTATGTACGTATGTACGTATGTACGTATATGTACGTATGTACGTATGTACGTATGTACGTATGTACGTATGTACGTATGTACGATGTACGTATGTACGTATGTACGTATGTACGTATGTACGTATGTACGTATGTACGTATGTACGTATGTACGTATGTACGTATGTACGTATGTACGTATGTACGTATGTACGTATGTACGTATGTACGTAGTACGTATGTATTATTATGTATTTTTTTTTTTTTTCTCTTTATTCAGCATTTCCCTAACAAAAAGTGTAAATTACTGCTCTAGTTACACATTATTTACATAAATTATTTTACAGGAAATAAATTTCTTGTCTTTAATTAATTTTCATGTGGCCTCTTTTCTTTTTTTTTTATTGTATGCTCATTGAATGGCTTTTTTTTTTCTTGTTCTAGTTTTGTTATTTTGTGGAATTATGAAGGAGATTATTCTTCTGATCACCATACTGTCTTACTTTATCGAATGTCCAATTACCATTTTTCTTAAGCAGTTTTTTTAAATAACCGCCTTTCGTTTCTAATTTTTGTACTTGAAATAATAGAGGATCTATATTTGATTGAAATGCCGCAGTACACAAAGGGCTATCTTTTCTTTAAAGCGATAGTATAACTGTTTTATTATCCGTGCCCTTTAGAAGTTGTTTTTTTTCCTGTTAGGGTAAATTTATTCAATCTGTCTTTACGCTAGTAAAAGGGTTTTTGTCACTGCACCCTTTTTGTGTATTTTGCCATCATTTTCCCCTTATTTAACCATTGATTGCAATTCACTAAAAACTACACTGACTGGTTTACGGTCGTACACACTGGAAGTTCTCCATTCCCTGTGCTTGTTTAGCCACCTATCAGCAATCTCGTTGCCATCATTCCCGTTTGTGCTTGCCCATGTGTAGTGATTTTCCATTCTGAATTTCTAAGTTTTAGTTAATCTCTCTAATGGGTGCTATGGTTTGTTGGTTTTTTATGTGTTTTCTAGTTGAATTCTAATTTATTCTGCTATCTGTATGAATTAGTGCTGTTTTTGGATGGATAGGAAGATGGTGACCATTTTCTAGATATTCTATGCGCTTTAAGGATTGCTAGCTGTTCCGCTTGATTGTTTGTGCAGTGGTTTTTTAGTCTGTATTGTAACTCTTTAGTAAGTAGTTTGTTGACACTATAAGGCGATTCCTGCTCGCCTACACCCGTATCACCTTTGCTACCATCAGTGTATATATGTCAATATTGTATTTCACTTTTCTCCTGCTTTCTTTTTATTATATAAATCTACGCACGGAAGGATTGTGGCCATTGCGAGTAGTGTCTTGGTATGTCCAAAGCTGTTTTTCCTTTGGATCACCCTTTTTTTATTGTGTATAAACTTACTAACTTTTGGATTCTCTAATATTATTGGAGTATTTTTTGTTAGGATGCATAACGCTTCATGTGACGTTGTGCGAAAAGCCTTGGCTATTTTAATATTTATTAATCTCTGCACTCGATTTAGTTTTGCTGCATTATTGATGTTTGTTTTATAGCTTCAATCCAGGACGGGGGCTCCATATGTGTAAGATAGGAAATATAGCCCCTTTGTATAATAATTCTCATTACATCAGTGTTAAGTTCCCCAATTTATTTTTGCAGATTTTGCCCAAAGCATGTGATCAGATTTGTACACCTCTGAGTTACTAGATCTATATGTTTTGTCAAATTTAAACTTTTTGTCAGAATTGTTGATACCAAGTGGTTATTTTATACTCTCTGATTCTGGTATATATCTATTTGTGTTTCAGGAAAATGTTTAGAGTTCTTGCTACTTGAGCTCTTCTTTTTGTTATAACCAATAGTCCTCGATTTCTGTTCATTGAATGTAATTTTTAGATGTTTTGGCCATACTTTCCACCTTATACAAGTCCAAGTTTGTATTATGTTTCCAGCTCAATGAGGCTTTTTCCTTTGGTGATCATCAGTAAATCATTCCGCAAAGGCTAGGACCTTTGTATGTTTTACTATAATCTATATTCAGGAGTGAATTATACTGGATGTTGTTCGAGAATCCCGGACCACAACAAGACCCTTGTGGGCAGCCTTTTGCTTATGGATTTTTGAATTGAATACATTGTTTACTGTTAGTGATGCAGTTCTTCCGTTAGAAATAGCTTTTACAAAGCTCATAAATATTTTTGTGACATCTGGCTTTCCCTTTAAAGCTGAAAGTATACTAGGCCACCGATTGCAGCGTCAAACGCTCCTTTTACATCCAAGCTGACTACAGCTACATATTTGTCCACCATTTATGGCCTCTAGTACAGTTTCTTCTTAATGACATCACTGCATCCACAGTACTAGTTTGAGGTTTAAATCCAAATTGCCGTTGATTCATTAAATTGTTACTGTACATATGGTGCATTATTCGATTTATTAATAGTTTTTTTCTAGATACTTTTGCTGTTACATTTATGTGAGACTAATTGGTCGGTATTTGGATACATCGTCAGTTGACTTCTTTTCCTGGCTTTATAATTGGTATTATATTTGCATGTTTCCATTTTTTGGGAAAACATCCCTGTTCTAAGGCTTTGCATTATATATCGCCAGTGAGGAATTTTAGGTAGTAAGCTATAGATTTCCCACAGAATTTCAACTGTAATTCCATTTTCACCTGGTGCTTTACTGACGTCCATTCTTTTAATTACCATTCCGATTTCATCTTTTGTAAATAACCTATCGTCGGATGTATTTAGCATTTTATTACTTCATTTCTGACTTGTATATGTGTTTTAATTCATTTGTCGCCGCTTTCGTCATCCTTGGGAGCGAAAAGATTCCATCATGAATTCCATCGTTTCTTCCAAGTTTCTAGTGTAGGTTCCGTTGGGTTTTACGAAGAGTTGTCATTGTCAGATTTGATTTTAATTTGCCAGATGCGGATTTTATAGGCTGCGTTCCATGGGTTTGTTTTTTTTAGTTAATGTACAGTAATTTTTCCAAGATTCATATTTCGATCTCCTGATGAGTATCTCATAATTTTGTCTTCCATTCTTGAGTATTGGTGTCTTCTAATATCTCTAAGATTTGCATCTTTTTGGCTCTTTGATATCTTCTTCTGAGAGCGCAGACTTTTTCCTCAATAAGGTCAGTTCTTGCGACCACCATGGAACTGATTGTGTGTTCAAGTAATTTAAATGTGGAGTACTTAGTCTTGAAGGACCTCTTGCATGCTCTATTAATAGCACTTTCAAATTTCTCTGCTACTTCTTCCATATTCGTTTTTGTTGATATAATATGTTCTAGGATACTATCTAAAACGTTTTGTTCAATGTCTGTTGAATTGCTATTTAATTTCTTGTGTAACAAAGTAATTTTTAACCTCTTCTATGAAATGTCTCCTGAAACCATCAAATTCTTCCTTTTTTATAATATATCGCGTTCCTATAAAATTATACAAATTTTTGTTAACAATCTTTTCCAAAGTGTAAGTAATCAATCTGTGGTCAGAGAAACTTTCTTCTTCGCAGCAATTCCAATTGCTCATCCATGTTAACATATTTTGATTAATAATTGTTAGGTCCACATTGCTAGCTCCTGTGTTTGACTCGAATGTTTTTATTTTGGTGTTGTTATTCTTTAAATGCAGATTATTAGCTAAGACGAATTCTTCAAGAAGTTTCCCCCTTATGTTAGTTAGTCTATCGTGCCATGTTTTGGATCTTGCGTTACTGTCCATGGCCAATATTAGGCCTTTTCCTGCCGCCAGTTGTATTATTTCCTCAATTTTGTGTAGATCTCTATTTATGTCTTTATTTATATCCAGATAAATACTTGCAGCTATGTATTTTAATTGTCCAAATGATACTTCAATTACCACCATGTCTTCTTCTGACAATTGATTTATTTGAATAGCATTAATTGCTTGTTTGATATAATGATTGCTGCTCTTTTTATCCCATTTCCTGAAGTATAGATTCTATGTCTTTTAGATATTCCGGACTACTTATTTTAAATATAAATAAGGCTCTTGTAAATAAGCGATATCTATATTTTGTTCAATAATTAGCTGGTCTAAATTATAGGTTGCCGCCTTAGAATGTTTCAAATTAATCTGCACATTTTTAGAATATGGTATTATTTCTTTATATTTTCCTTTTGGTGGAGCCATTAGTAATCTGTGTTTTCTTTGTACTTTCTTATGACCGCTAGCATGCTAGGACAGTTTTTATCTAAAGATGAATGATTTTCAAATATCTTTTCTCCTTTGTATGTTTATTAAAAATTACACAATTTATGCATTTATAGTCTGACGAAGCAGCTTTACATTCTTTCAGCTTGTGTTTTTGCGCACATAATGGACATGTTTCTTCCGCTTCGCATTGTGTGTGACGGTGATTATATCGACTACAGTTGAAGCACCTAACAGGGGCTATGTAATCGTCTGAGTGACATATTACCCATCCCATTTTTATCTTTTTATGAAGAAGTTTTTCCTCAACGTCCGCACTCACCTCAACTACTAAATTACGGCCGTTTCTCTTGCTTTTGAATACAAACTTTGCTTTTATATCTCCTTCTTGAATATTTAGCTCTGAATTTTGAGCTCTTATGATCTCTTCAACGTTCTCTTTATTTATGTCATCCGGTATATTATAAATTACTAAGTTCGGATTCCTGAGGTTAGATATTTTAGCTTCCATTGTCTGACTGCAATTTGAATTGATGGCCTCACGGAGAACTTCTACTTCTTTCTTACTTCCTGTTTCAATTAGGACTCTTCCATCCTTAAGAGGACTTCAAAGTTTTTATTCCAACGTTTATAGTAGTCGGATTTATTTTTCTTTTCAGTACAGTTTTCATTGCTTCAGCTGATTCCTTCAATTTAGAAGTTATCATTAGTTTGTATCGTTTTTCAACTGTTTGATCGACTGAGCTCACGACATCGGAATAGTATCTCTTCTGCCCGACAGGAGATGTAGCTGCGAATACCATGCTCCCAGCATGGTGATTCCGTGCAATACTGTTATATGTCTCAACTTGTACTGAATTTCTGTGTAGCGATTCTAAGTCTTTGATTTTTTTCTCCATTTCATCACACTTAACATGCAATGTGCTACTCTGTTCACATGTATGTATGTATGTATGTATGTATGTATGTATGTATGTATGTATGTATGTATGTATGTATGTATGTATGTATGTATGTATGTATGTATGTATGTATGTATGTATGTATGTATGTATGTATGTATGTATGTATGTATGTATGTATGTATGTATGTATGTATGTATGTATGTATGTATGTATGTATGTATGTATGTATGTATGTATGTATGTATGTATGTATGTATGTATGTATGTATGTATGTATGTATGTATGTATGTATGTATGTATGTATGTATGTATGTATGTATGTATGTATGTATGTATGTATGTATGTTGTATGTATGTATGTATGTATGTATGTATGTATGTATGTATGTATGTATGTATGTATGTATGTATGTATGTATGTATGTATGTATGTATGTATGTATGTATGTATGTATGTATGTATGTATGTATGTATGTATGTATGTATGTATGATGTATGTATGTATGTATGTATGTATGTATGTATGTATGTATGTATGTATGTATGTATGTATGTATGTATGTATGTATGTATGTATGTATGTATGTATGTATGTATGTATGTATGTATGTATGTATGTATGTATGTATGTATGTATGTATGTATGTATGTATGTATGTATGTATGTATGTAGTATGTATGTATGTATGTATGGTATGTATGTATGTATGTATGTATGTATGTATGTATGTATGTATGTATGTATGTATGTATGTATGTATGTATGTATGTATGTATGTATGTATGTATGTATGTATGTATGTATGTATGTATGTATGTATGTATGTATGTATGTATGTATGTATGTATGTATGTATGTATGTATGTATGTATGTATGTATGTATGTAGTATGTATTATGTATGTATGTATGTATGTATGTATGTATGTATGTATGTATGTATGTATGTATGTTATGTATGTATGTATGTATGTATGTATGTATGTATGTATGTATGTATGTATGTATGTATGTATGTATGTATGTATGTATGTATGTATGTATGTATGTATGTATGTATGTATGTATGTATGTATGTATGTATGTATGTATGTATGTATGTATGTATGTATGTATGTATGTATGTATGTATGTATGTATGTATGTATGTATGTATGTATGTATGTATGTATGTATGTATGTATGTATGTATGTATGTATGTATGTATGTATGTATGTATGTATGTATGTATGTATGTATGTATGTATGTATGTATGTATGTATGTATGTATGTATGTATGTATGTATGTATGTATGTATGTATGTATGTATGTATGTATGTATGTATGTATGTATGTATGTATGTATGTATGTATGTATGTATGTATGTATGTATGTATGTATGTATGTAGTATGTATGTATGTATGTATGTATGTATGTATGTATGTATGTATGTATGTATGTATGTATGTATGTATGTATGTATGTATGTATGTATGTATGTATGTATGTATGTATGTATGTATGTATGTATGTATGTATGTATGTATGTATGTATGTATGTATGTATGTATGTATGTATGTATGTATGTATGTAGTATGTATGTATGTATGTATGTATGTATGTATGTATGTATGTATGTATGTATGTATGTATGTATGTATGTATGTATGTATGTATGTATGTATGTATGTATGTATGTATGTATGTATGTATGTATGTATGTATGTATGTATGTATGTATGTATGTATGTATGTATGTATGTATGTATGTATGTATGTATGTATGTATGTATGTATGTATGTATGTATGTATGTATGTATGTATGTATGTATGTATGTATGTATGTATGTATGTAGTATGTATGTATGTATGTATGTATGTATGTATGTATGTATGTATGTATGTATGTATGTATGTATGTATGTATGTATGTATGTATGTATGTATGTATGTATGTATGTATGTATGTATTTTTTTTTATTTTTTTTATTTTTTTTTCTTTATTGAATCAACAGCATGCCCCATTACAAAGTAATATTACATGCTTTTTAAAAGCTGATACAAATTGTCTTACATTACTGTTCATATAACAAGGTGTACATTTTAAAATATAAATTGTTGACTATCTCTTACTTAATAACTATTTTCTGTTCCTAATTACTTAGTTTACTTAATCTAATACTAGTCATACTTTTGTTTATACACTATATTACATATTTACAAATTTACATTATCAATTCCGGCTATTTCTAAACTTAATAACTATTTTCTATTTACATAATAACAATTGTAACTTAATTTACGTAATCCTAAGTATAATCATTACATATTTGTTTATATACTATAATATATATTTACGTTATCAATTTTATAGTTTCAGTAAACTTCCTAAATGCTATTAAATGCTTATTAACTAATTCTTTGTTTGTACAAGGCCAAGAGTCTCCAGTATTTTTTATACAATTTATTAATGTCATTCTCTGGTGTTTTAGATCTTCACATTCATATATTAGATGACTTATTTTTGTTCCGCTCTATTGCAAGTGCAGGTTGGATCTTCTATAATGCGGGAATCTGTGAAGATAACTCCTGGTTTGACCATGTCCTGTGATCATAGCGGTGAACTCGGAGGGTCGCGGGTAACTTGATCTTGTATGTATGTATGTATGTATGTATGTATGTATGTATGTATGTATGTATGTATGTATGTATGTATGTATGTATGTATGTATGTATGTATGTATGTATGTATGTATGTATGATATGTATGTATGTATGTATGTATGTATGTATGTTGTTGTATGTATGTATGTATGTATGTATGTATGTATGTATGTATGTATGTATGTATGTATGTATGTAGTATGTATGGTATGTATGTGTGTATGTATGTATGTATGTATGTATGTATGTATGTATGTATGTATGTACGTATGTACGTATGTACGTATGTACGTATGTACGTATGTACGTATGTACGTATGTACGTATGTACGTATGTACGTATGTACGTATGTACGTATGTACGTATGTACGTATGTACGTATGTACGTATGTACGTATGTACGTATGTACGTATGTACGTATGTACGTATGTACGTAATTACGTATGTACGTATGTACGTAATTACGTATGTACGTATGTACGTATGTACGTATGTACGTATGTACGTATGTATGTATGTATTTTTTTTTATTTATTATTCTACTGCATGCTCCATTACGTGGAGTAATACTACATGCATTGTGATGTTCTTATAATACAACTATAAAATTAAACAGTGTTTACAATTAATCTTACTTAAAGCTAGATGGTTAACTATATACAATCAATTGTTCTATGTTTTGCTTAACCTAAAGTGTATCAAATTTAATTGTATTTGAAAATTTTGAAAATTCCTTAGTGTAATTGTTAATGAGTTCATTATTCTTAATTGGCCAATTCTGGTTTCTTATAACTATTGATTTCAGTTTATCTCTTTCCTTATCTAGTAATTTGCATTCCTGTTAATATGTGGTTTTTATATCTTGCACTTTATCACAGCAGGGACAATTTGGGTTTTCTATTATTTTGAATCTATCTAGATAGGATCTGATGTGTTCCCATGACCTGTTAACATTATAGTTAATTTATATGTCAGGTTGAGTTTTAATTTTAGCCTGTCGTGTATTGTTGGAAAGAAAGACTTGGTTACTTGGCCCTTAGTGGTTTTTTCCCATTCATTTTGCCACATTTGTACACTTGTTTTGCACAGTTCACTGATCACTACACTTTTCGGAATCTTCTTGTAGCTCTCCTCTAGGTCTCTGCTCGCTGCGGCTTCTTTAGCTAATTGGTCCGCCAACTCATTCCCTTGGATCCCGATGTGGGCCTTCACCCATTTGAAGGTTTATTATCCAGTTTGTCCCGCTGCATAGATGATACTTGTCGTCTGATTTCTTCAATCAAGTATGAATGAATTTTGTGATTTCTTAGTGAGTCTAATGTGATGTGGACTGTCTGTATACACGGCCGCTGTTCTCCCTTCCCGCTCCATGTGTTCCAAGGATTGCAGAGCTTTTAGTATTGCTAGCAGTTCGGCTTGGTTGTTGGTGCATCATTTTTTCATTTAGTTTGTATTTACATGTTTTTATTAGAGTTTTGTCTTTATATATAGCCACCCCTGATCCTACTCCTTCATTGCTCTTGCTTCCGTCTGTATATATCTGAATTGTGCTGTCGGTGTATTCATTTTCTGTGATTACTTTAATTGTCAATGCAGGGTGTGGCCAATATTTCGGTTCCATATTGTTGTCGACGAGATATTTTTCTACTCCGATCTTCCTTGTATATTGATAGAGTATGTACGTATGTATGTACGTATGTACGTATGTACGTATGTATGTATGTTGTATGTATGTATGTACGTATGTACGTATGTACGTATGTACGTATGTACGTATGTACGTATGTACGTATGTACGTATGTACGTATGTACGTATGTACGTATGTACGTATGTACGTATGTACGTAGTACGTATGTGACGTTATGTACGTATGTACGTATGTCGTATGTACGTATGTACGTATGTACGTATGTACGTATGTACGTATGTACGTATGTAAGTATGTACGTATGTACGTATGTACGTATGTTACGTATGTACGTATGTACGTATGTACGTATGTACGTATGTACGTATGTACGTATGTACGTATGTACGTATGTACGTATGTACGTATGTACGTATGTACGTTTTGTACGTATGTACGTATGTACGTATGTACGTATGTACGTATGTAGTATGTACGTATGTACGTATGTACGTATGTACGTATGTACGTATGTACGTTGACGTATGTACGTATGTACGTTATGTACGTATGTACGTATGTACGTATGTACGTATGTACGTATGTACGTATGTACGTATGTACGTATGTACGTATGTACGTATGTACGTATGTACGTATGTACGTATGTACGTATGTACGTATGTACGTATGTACGTATGTACGTATGTACGTATGTACGTATGTACGTATGTACGTATGTACGTATGTACGTATGTACGTATGTACGTATGTACGTATGTACGTATGTTACGTATGTACGTATGTACGTATGTACGTTTGACGTATGTACGTATGTACGTATGTACGTATGTACGTATGTACGTATGTACGTATGTACGTATGTACGTATGTACGTATGTTACGTATGTACGTATGTACGTATGTACGTATGTACGTATGTACGTGTATGTATGTACGTATGTACGGATGTACGTATGTAAGTAGTATGTGATGTATGTATTGTACGTATGTACGTATGTACGTATGTACGTATGTACGTATGTACGTATGTACGTATGTACGTATGTACGTATGTACGTATGTTACGTATGTACGTATGTACGTATGTACGTATGTACGTATGTTACGTATGTACGTATGTACGTATGTACGTATGTACGTATGTACGTATGTACGTATGTACGTATGTTGTATGTACGTATGTACGTATGTACGTATGTACGTATGTACTGTATGTACGTATGTACGTATGTTACGTATGTGTACGTATGTACGTATGTACGTATGTACGTATGTACGTATGTACGTATGTACGTATGTACGTTATGTACGTATGTACGTATGTACGTATGTACGTATGTACGTATGTACGTATGTACGTATGTACGTATGTACGTATGTACGTATGTACGTATGTACTGTATGTACGTATTGTACGTATGCTACGTATGTACGTATGTTACGTATGTACGTATGTACGTATGTACGTATGTCGTATGTTACGTATGTACGTATGTACGTATGTACGTATGTACGTATGTACGTATGTACGTATGTACGTATGTTAGTATGTACGTATGTACGTATGTACGTATAGTACGTATGTACGTAGTACGTATGTACGTATGTACGTATGTACGTATGTACGTATGTACGTATGTACGTATGACGTATGTACGTATGTACGTATGTACGTATGGTACGTTGTACGTATGTACGTATGTAGTATGTACGTATGTAAGATGTACGTATGTACGTATGTACGTATGTCGTATGTACGTATGTACGTATGTAAGTATGTACGTATGTACGTATGTACGTAGGTACGTATGTACGTATGTACGTATGTACGTATGTACGTATGTACGTATGTACGTATGTACGTATGTACGTATGTACGTATGTACGTATGTACGTATGTACGTATGTACGTATGTACGTGTGATGTACGTATGTACGTATGTACGTATGTACGTATGTACGTATGTACGTATGTATCGTATGTACGTATGTACGTATGTACGTATGTACGTATGTACGTATGTACGTATGTACGTATGTTACGTATGTACGTATGTAGTATGTTACGTATGTACGTATGTACGTATGTACGTGATGTACGTATGTACGTATGTACGTATGTACGTATGTACGTATGTACGTATTGTACGTATGTACGTATGTACGTATGTACGTATGTACGTATGTACGTATGTACGTATGTACGTATTGTATGTATGTACGTATGTACGTATGTGTGATGTACGTATGTACGTATGTACGTATGTACGTATGTACGTATGTACGTATGTACGTATGTACGTATGAGTATGTTACGTATGTACGTATGTACGTATGTAGTATGTACGTATGTATGTATGTACGTATGTACGTATGTACGTATGTACGTATGTACGTATGTACGTATGTACGTATGTACGTATGTCCGTATGTACGTATGTACGTATGTAGTATGTACGTATGTATGTATGTATGTATGTTATGTATGTTGGTATGTATGTATGTATGTATGTATGGAGTACGTATGTTAGTAGTAGTAGTACGTATGTATGTATGTATGTATGTACGTATGTATATGTATGTATGTATGTATGTACTGTATGTACGTATGTATGTATGTACGTATGTATTGTATGTATGTATGTATGTATGTACGATGTATATGTGTGTATGTATGTATGTATGTATCGTATGTCAGTATGTATGTATGTACGTATGTATGTATGTATGTATGTATGTATGTATGTATGTATGTATGTATCGTATGTATGTATGTACGTATGTATGTATGTACGTATGTATCGTATGTATGTATGTACGTATGTACTTGTTACGTATGTTGTATGTATGTATGTCGTATGTATGTATGTATGTATGTATGTAGTATGTATGATGTTGTTATGTATGTATGTAGTATGTATGTATGTATGTTGTTGTATGTCGTATGTATTGTATGTTTGTTATGTATGTATGTATGTATGTATGTATGTATGTAGTATGTATGTATGTATGTATGTATGTATGTATGTATGTATATGTATGTAGTATGTATGTATGTATGTATGTATGTATGTATGTATGATGTATGTGATGTATTTTTTGTTTTTTTTTTTTTTTTTTCTCTTTATTCAGCATGTTCCATAACAAAAAATGTAATACTACATGCTCTTAGTTTACAACATTATTTCATAAAATTATTTACAAAGGAAATAACAATTCTTGTCTTTTAATAATTTCTATGGCCACTTTCTTTTCTTTTTTTTTTATTTGTTATGCTCATTGAATTGGCTTTTTTTTTCTTTTTTCTAAAGTTTGTTTAATTTTATGGAATTAATGAAGGAGATTAATTCTTCTGTATACACCACTACTAGTCTTACTTTATCGAATGTCCAATTACCATTTTCTTAAGCATGTTGTTTTTAAATAACCGCCTTTCTGTTTCTAATTTTGTACATTGAAATAATAGATGATCTATAGTTTGATCTGGAAATGGCCGCAGTACACAAAGGGCTATCTTTTATTTTAAAGCGCTAGTAATAACTGTTTTATATCAACCGTGCCCTGTTAAGAAGGTTGTTATTTTTCCTGTTAAGGGTAAATTTAATTTCAATCTGTCTTTCACGCTAGGTAAAAAGGATTTTGTCACTGCACCCTTTGTGGTATTTTGCCATTCATTTTCCCACTTATTTAAACTCATTTGATTTGCAATTCACTAAAAACTACACTGACTGGTTTACGGTCGTAACACACTGGAAGTTCTCCATTCCCTGCTGCTTGTTTAGCCAACCTATCAGCAATCTCGTTGCCATCATTCCCGTTGTGTTGCCTTGACCCATGTGTAGTGAATTTTCCAATTCTGTAATTTCTAAGTTTTTAGTTATCTCTCTAATGGATGCTATTAGGTTTTGTTGGTTTTTATTGTTTTTCTATGTGAATCTAATGTTTTATTTCTGCTATCTGTATGAATTAGTTGCTGTTTTTTGATGGATAGGAAGATGGTGACCATTTTCTAGATATTCTAGCGCTTTAAGGATTGCTAGCTGTTCCGCTTGATTGTTTTGTTGCAGTGGTTTTTTAGTCTGTATTGTAACTCTTTAGTAAGTAGTTTGTTGACATATAAGGCGATTCCTGCTCCTACACCCGTATCACACTTTGCTACCATCAGTGTATATGTCAATATTGTATTTCACTTTCACCTGCTTTCTTTTTATTATATAAATCTCGGCAGGGATGCGGGGCATTGCGAGTAGTGTCTTGGTATGTCCAAAGATGTTTCCTTTGGATCACCTTTTTTTTATTGTGTATAAAAATTACTAACTTTTGGATCTCTAATATTATTGGAGTATTTTTTGTTAGGGTGCATAACGCTTCATGTGACGTTGTGCGAAAAGCCTTGGCTATTTTAATATTTATTAATCTCTGCACTCGATTTAGTTTTACTGCATTATGATGTTTGTTTATAGCTTCAATCCAGACGGGGGTCCATATGTTAAGATAGGAAATATAGCCCCTTTGTAAATAATTCTCATTACATCAGTGTTAAGTCCCCAATTTATTTTTGCAGATTTTGCCAAAGCATGTATCAGACTTGTACACCTCTGAGTTACTAGATCTATATGTTTGTCAAATTTAAACTTTTTGTCAATTGTTATACCAAGGTATTTTATTACTCTCTGATTCTGGTATATATCTATTGTTCAGGAAAATGTTTAGAGTTCTTGCTACTTGAGCTCTTCTTTTTGTTATAACCAATAGTCTCGATTTCTGTTCATTGAATGTAATTTTTAGATGTTTTGCCATACTTTCCACCTTATACAAGTCCAAGTTTGTATTATTTTCCAGCTCAATGAGGCTTTTTCCTTTGGTGATCATCAGTAAATCATCCCGCAAAGGCTAGGACCTTTGTATGTTACTATAATCTATATTCAGGAGTGAATTATACTGGATGTTCCAGAATCCCGGACCCACAACAAGGACCCTTGTGGGCAGCCTTGCTTATGGATTTTTGAATTGATACATTGTTTACTGTTAGTGATGCAGTTCTTCCGTAGAAATAGCTTTTCCAAGCTCATAAATATTTTTGTGACATCTGGCTTCCCTTAAAGCTGAAAGTATACTAGGCCACCATGCAGCGTCAAACGCTCCTTTTACATCCAAGCTGAACTATAGCTACATATTGTCCACAATTATGGCCTCTAGTACAGTTTCTTTTAATGACATCACTGCATCCACAGTACTAGTTTGAGGTTTTTTAAATCCAAATTGCCGTTGATTCATTAAATTGTTACTGTACATATGGTGCATTATTCGATTTATTAATAGTTTTTCTAGTACTTTTGCTGTTACATTTAGGAGAGACTAATTGGTCGGTATTTGGATACATCGTCAGTGACTTCTTTTCCTGGCTTTATTAATTGGTATTATATTGGCATGTTTCCATTTTTGTGGGAAAACATCCTGTTCTAAGGCTTGCATTATATATCGCAGTGAGGAATTTAGGTAGTAAGCTATAGATTTCCCACAGAATTTCAACTGTAATTCCATTTTCACCTGGTGCTTTACTGACGTCCATTCTTTTAATTACCATTCCGATTTCATCTTTTGTAAATAACCTATCGTCGGATGTATTTAGCATTTTTATTACTTCATTTCTGACTTGTATATGGTAATCATTGTCGCCGCTTTCGTCATCCTTGGGAGCGAAAGATTCCATCATGACTTCCCATCGTTTCTTCCAAGTGTTCTAGTGTAGGTTCCGTTGGGTTACGAAGAGTTGTCATTGTCAGATTTGATTTTAATTTGCCAGATGCGATTTTATAGGCTGCGTTCCATGGGTTTGTTTTTTTTTGTTAATGTACAGTAATTTTTCCAAGATTCATATTTCGATCTCCTGATGAGTATCTCATAATTTCTCTTCCATTCTTGATATTGGCGTCTTCTAATATCTCTAAGATTTGCATCTTTTTTGGCTCTTTGATATCTTCTTCTGAGAGCGCAGACTTTTTTCCTCAATAAGGTCAGTTCTTGCGACCACCATGGGAACTGATGGTTATGTTCAAGTAATTTAAATGTGGGATAAGTACTTAGTCTTGAAGGACCTCTTGCATGCTCTATTAATAGCACTTTCAAATTTCTCTGCTACTTCTTCCATATTCGTTTTTGTTGATATAATATGTTCTAGGATACTATCTAAAACGTGTTGTTCAAATGTCTGTTGAATTGCTATTTAATTCTTGTGTGTAACAAAGTAATTTTTAACCTCTTCTATGAAAATGTCTCCTGAAACCATCAAATTCTTCTTTTTTATAATATATCGCGTTCCTATAAAATTATACAAATTTTTGTTAACAATCTTTTCCAAAGTGTAAGTAATCAATCTGTGGTCAGAGAAAACTTTCTTCTTCGCAGCAATTCCAATTGCTCATCCATGTTAACATATTTTGATTAATAATTGTTAGGTCCACATTGCTAGCTCCTGTGTTTGACTCGAATGTTTTTATTTTGGTGTTGTTATTCATTAAATGCAGATTATTAGCTAAGACGAATTCTTCAAGAAGTTTCCCCCTTTTGTTAGTTGTCTATCGTGCCATGTTTTGGATCTTGCGTTACTGTCCATGGCCAATATTAGGCCTTTTCCTGCCGCCAGTTGTATTATTTCCTCAATTTTGTGTAGATCTCTATTTATGTCTTTATTTATATCCAGATAAATACTTGCAGCTATGTATTTAATTGTCCAAATGATACTTCAATTACCACCAATGTCTTCTTCTGACAATTGATTTATTTGAATAGCATTAATTTGCTTGTTTGATATAATGATTGCTGCTCTTTTTATCCCATTTCCTGAAGTACTAGATTCTATGTCTTTAGATATTCGGATACTTTATTTAAATATTAAATAAGGCTCTTGTAAATAAGCGATATCTATATTTTGTTCAATAATTAGCTGGTCTAAATTATAGGTTGCCGCCTTAGAATGTTTCAAATTAATCTGCAAATTTTTAGAATATGGTATTATTTCTTTAGATTTACCTTTTGGTGGAGCCATTAGTAATCTGTGTTTTCTTTGTACTTTCTTATGACCATGTATGTATGTATGTATGTATGTATGTATGTATGTATGTATGTATGTATGTATGTATGTATGTATTGTATTGTATGTATGTATGTATGTATGTATTGTATGTATGTATGTATGTAGTTGTAATGTATGTATGTATGTATGTATGTATGTATGTATGTGATGTATTGTATGTATGTATGTATGTATGTATGATGTATGTATGTATGTATGTATGTATGTATGTATGTATGTAATGTATGTATGTATTGATGTATGTATGTATGTATGTATTGTATGTATGTATGTATGTATGTATGTATGTATGTATGTATGTATGTATGTTGTATGTATGTGTGTATGTATGTTGTATGTATATGTATGTGTATGTATGTAGTATGTTGTATGTATGTATGTATGTATGTATGTATGTATGTTGTATGTATTATGTATGTATGATGTAGTCTGTATGTATGTATGTATGTATGTATTATGTATGTATTATGTATGTATGATGTATGTATGTATGTTGTATGTATGTATGTAGTATTATGTAATGTATGTATGTATGTAGTATGTATGTATGTAGTTATGTAGTATGTAAGTATGGATGTATGTATGTATGTATGTATGTATGTATGTATGTATGTAGTAGTATGTATGTAGGTATGTATGTATGTATGTTTATGTATGTATGTATGTATGTAGGTTAGGATGTATGTATGTATTGTATGTATGTATGTATGTATGTATGTAGTATGTATGTATGTATGTATGTATTATGTAGGTATGATGTAGTATGTATGTATGTATGTTATGGATGTATGTATGTAGTATGTATGTATGTCTGTATTGTAGGTATTATGTATGTAGTATGTATGTATGTATGTATGTATGTATGTATGTATGTATGTATGTAGTATGTGTGTGTGGT